>JAMWET010002950.1:0-514857 GCA_024036415.1 Prochilodus magdalenae | reverse complement strand
GTGGCGTGTGTATAGTGTGTGGGGTGTGAGTGGAGTGTGTGTAGTGTGTGGGGTGTGAGTGGGGTGTGTACAATGTGTGAGGTGAGAGTGGGGTGTGTAAAGTGTGTGTTGTGTGAGTGGGGTGTGTACAGTGTGTAAGGTGTGAGTGGGGTGTGTACAGTGTGTGGCGTGTGTATAGTGTGTGGGGTGTGAGTGGAGTGTGTACAGTGTGTGAGGTGTGAGTGTGGTGTGTACAGTGTGTGAGGTGAGAGTGTGGTGTGTACAGTGTGTGTGGTGTGAGTGTGGTGTGTACAGTGTGTGAGGTGAGAGTGGGGTGTGTACAGTGTGTGAGGTGTGAGTGTGGTGTGTACAGTGTGTGGGGTGTGAGTGGAGTGTCTGTAGTGTGTGGGGTGAGAGTGGGGTGTGTACAGTGTGTGAGGTGTGAGTGGGGTGTGTACAGTGTGTGGGGTGAGAGTGGGGTGTGTACAGTGTGTGGAGTGTGAGTGGGTTGTGTACAGTGTGTGAGGTGTGAGTGGGGTGTGTATAATGTGTGGGGTGTGAGTGAAGTGTGTATAGTGAGTGGAGTGTGTATAGTGTGTGGGGTGTGAGTGGAGTGTGTATAGTGTGTGGGGGTGTACAATATGTGTGGTGTGTGTACAGTGTGGAGTGTGTATAGTGTTTGAGGTGTGATGGAGTATCTATGGTATGTGGGATGTAAGTGCAGTGTGTATAGTGTGTGGGGTATGAGTGGAGTGTATATAGTGTGTGTGGTGTGAGTGGGGTGTGTACAGTATGTGTGGTGTGTGTAGAGTGTGGTGTGAATGGGGTGTGTAAAGTGTGTGAGGTGTGATGGAGTATCGATAGTGTGTGGGATGTAAGTGCAGTGTGTGTGTGTGGTGTGAGTAGTGTGTGTGTGTGGGGTGTGTGGTGTGTGTACAGTGTGGTGTGTGTGTGTGTGTGGGGTGTGTGAGTGCTGTGAGGTGTGTACAGTGAGTGTCTGGGGTGTGAGTGTAGTGTGTACAGTTTGTATGGTGTGTGCAGGAGTGTGTGTGGTGTGTGGAGTGTTTGTGTGGTGTGAGTATAGTGTGTGGTGTGTGTGGTGTGAGTATAGTGTGTGTGGTGTGTACAGAGTGTGTGGTGTACGTGTGGTGTGTACTGTGTGTGTGTAATGAGCGGTACAGTAAGAAGGACTATGTAGTGAATGGGGTTGACTGAGCTGTAGTTTGTTGAACGGGGCCCTAGTCATTCCCTATGGGAAAAATCGGTTTTCCGAGGAAAACTGTTCGGAATCTGTAAGTCGGATCGCTTCAAAAAGCACAAGCATAAATCTACGCTATGGGGTCTACAACTGTGTGAAGTTTGGAGGTTCTAGCTCGAAAACTGTGGGACGAGAAAAGTTTCGAAAAGTGAGCGTAGAATAATAATAATAATAATAATAACTAGAAAGGGAAAGTTCGTGAACGAACTTTAAGTTGGCTTGTAAAAGAACGTTGACAATCGTGAACTGTGCTGTGTGCATTGAGAGGCGTGTGTGTAGGTGTGTGTAGTTGGTGTAATGGTTTTGTTGGAGGTTGTGAAATGATATCCTAGGTGGCTACTATGGTATCCATAGTGTGGTTGCTAAGGCATTTGCTAGGTGGTTGTATGTGTAAATGTGTGCTGTGGTTGCTGGGGTATGCTATGTGTGTTGCTGTGGCGTAGCTAGTGGTTGCTATGGCATTCCCCGGGGGTGTGTTATGGTATGTGGTGGTGTGCTATGGTGTGGGGTGTGTTGTTTGTAAATTGTTGAAGGCAGTGAGCTATGTGTATAGTGTGAGAGGTTGTAAGTGATGTGTTGATAGGCGTGTTGGTATGGTATGTAAATGGTGTATGGTGTTGAGTGTAAGTGTGGTGTGGGTATGTGTGTGTATGGTATCCCAGTAGTGGTTGCTATGGTGTGTGGGTGGTTGCTGAGTGTGTGTGTTGCTAGTGTGTGTTGCTATGGTGTAGTGTGTGTTGCTATGGTGATCAGGTGTGTGCTAAGTGTGTTGCTCTGGATAGTTGCTATGGTGTGTAAGGTGTGATGTGTAAGGTGTTGTTATAGTGTAGTTGTGTGTTAGGGTGGTTGCTATGGTATCCCGAGTGTGTTGTAAGGCGTTGTGTATAGTAGGGTGGTTGCTGTATGGTATCCCAGTGGTTGCTAAGGCGTTGTAGGCGGTTGCTATGTGTGTGTGGTGTGATGTAAGGTGTTGCTAGTAGGTGCTAGGGTGTGAGGTTGCTGTGTGTATGAGAGTGGGTTGTGTACAGGTGTTGCTGTGCGGGTTGCTATGTACAGTGTCCCAGGTGGTTGCTAAGGTGTTATAGTAGGTGGTTGTATGAGTATCCCAGGTGGTTGCATGTGTGTTGCTAGTGGGTGCTGTGGTATCCCAGTGTGTTGCTAAGGAGTGTGCTAGTGTGGTGTGTGGTGTGAGTGGAGAGTGTGTTTGCTATGGTGATGCTAGGTGGTTGTGTGGTATTGCTAGGGGTTGCTATGTGTCCCAGGTGGTTGCTATGTGTGTTGCTAGTGTGTGTGGTGATAGTGGTTTGTGTACAGTGTTTGTGAGTATGGTGTGTGCAGGTGGTTGCTATGGTGTGGGTGTGAGTGTGGGTGTAGTACAGTGCTATGGGGTGTGTCCCAAAGTGTGTTGCTAAGGCGTGTGTGGGTGTGAGGTTTTGCTATGGTATGGCCGTGTGAGTGTGTTTCTGTGTGTATATTGTGTGGGTGTGGTTGTATGTGTATCAAGTGTGGTTGCTGGGGTGTGTGCTAGGCGTGTGTGTGAGGTGAAAGTGGGGTGTGAGTGGTTGTGTGGGTGTGCTAGTGGAATTGCTATGGTTGTGGGTGTGAGAGTAAGGGTGTTGTACAGTGTGTAAGGTCCTAGAGTAGTGGTTGCTAAGGCAGTGTGTAGTGTGGTGCTATGGTGTCCCAAGTGGTTGTGTATCAGTGCCACCTGGGGTCTGACCATCTGTGGGTGTGTAACTGTGTGTGGTGTGAGTGGAGTGTGTACACTGTGTGTGGGGTGTGTTGAGTGGAGTGTGTGTACAGTGTGTGGGGTGTGAGTGGAGTTAAATACAGTGTGTGTGGTGTGAAAGTGGTGTTCCACCTGTGGGGTGTGGTTGGTGTGAGTGGGGTGTGTGAGGTGTGTGGTAGTGTGTATAGTGTGTGGGGTGTGAGTGTGTGTGAGTGTGTCCACCTTAAATGTGTGGTGTTGTTAAAGTTGGTCTGATGTGAGTATTGAGTGTGTATAGTGTGAGTGGGGTGTGTAAGTGGTTTCCATGTGAACTTGTGTGAGTGTCCAAGTGTGTGTGGTGGTGTGTATGTGGTTAAATTCCAATCCACCTTAAATAAATGACCAGTGTGTTGTAATTCCCTGGTGTGTGGTGTGTACAGGTGTGTGTGTGTTAAATGAGTGGTGTGTGTGTAGTGTGTGTAGGGTGTTGTAAATTGTATGTGGTGTGTGGGGTTGAATTCCATTTGTGTGTAAAGTGTGTGAGGTGTGTGAATACAGTGTGTGTATAAATGTGTGGTGTGTGAGTGGAATGTGTGACCACCTTAAATTGTGAGTGTGGTGTGTAAAGTGTGTGGGTGTGAGTACCACCTGTAAATACATGTGGTGTGAGTGTAGTGTTCCATAGTGTGTGTGGTGTGTGGAGTGTGTGTAGTGTGTGTACACAGTGTGTGAGGTGTGTACCACCTGTGTACATGTGTGTGCCACCTGTAAATGTGTGTGGGTGTGTGTAGTGTGTGTACCTTGTGTGGAGTGTGTACCTTGTTGTGTGTATTGGTTTGTGTGTGGTTAGTGTGTGAGTGGTGTGTGTGTGTGTGTACAGTGTGTGTGTGGTGAGTGGCCATGTGTATACTTGTGTGGGTGTGAGATTGTGAACTTGCTAGTGTGTGTGGTGTGAGTGTGGGTGTACAGTGTGTGTGAGCGGATGTGAGTGGGTGTGTGTACGTCGGTGGGGGTGTGAGTGTGTAGCACAAGGTGTGGGGTATGTGAGTAGGGTGTGTACGTGTGTGCTGGGTGTGAGTGGAGTAGCGCCAAAAAACTGTGTGGACGAGTGGAGTGTGTATAGTGTGGTGTTAGTGGGGTGTGTAGAGTGTGTGGATTACTGTGAACAGTAAGTGTGTGTATAGTGTGTGTGGTGTGAGTGGAGTATGTAGAAGTGTGTGGTGTGGTGTGTGTGGTGTGTGTGGCTGTGTTAAAATGTGTGGTTAACTAGTGGGGTGTGTAAAGTTTGCGTGGTGTGTGGGGTGTGTAAGTGTGGCTTGTGTAAGTGTGGTGTGTGGGGTGTGTGTGTGTGTGTGTGTGAGGTGTGGTGTGTGTGCTGTGTGTTGGTGTGTAGAGTGTGGTGTATGGTAGTGTGTGTGGTGAGTGTGTGTATGTAGTGTGGTGTGTACAGAGTGGTGGTATAGTGTGTGTGGTGTGAGTTGGTTGTGTAAAGTGTGTGTGGTGTGTGTGTGGTGTGTATTGTGTGTGTTGTGTGTGGGGTGTGTTCTGTGTGTGTGGTGTGAGTGGGATGTGTACAGTGTGTGTGGTGTGAGTGGGGTGTGTATAGTGTGTGGGGTGTGAGTGGAGTGTGTGTGGGGTGTGTATAGTGTGTGGGGTGTGAGTGGATTGTGTGTGGTGTGAGGGGTGTGTTCTGTGTGAGTGGGGTGTGTAGAGTGTGTGAGGTGTGAGTGTGGTGTGTATAGTGTGTGGGGTGTGAGTAAAGTGTGTATAGTGTGTGGGGTGTGTACAGTGTGAGTGGAGTGTGTACAGTGTGTGTGGGGTGAGAGTGGGGTGTGTACAGTGTGTGAGGTGTGAGTGGGGTGTGCAAAGTGTGTGGGGTGTGAGTGGAGTGTGTATAGTGTGTGGGGTGTGAGTGGAGTGTGTGTAGGGTGTGTGGGGTGTGGTGTGAGTGGGGTGTAGAGTGTGTGTGGTGTGAGAGTGGTGTGTGTACAGTGTGTGAGGTGTGAGTGGGGTGTGTACAGTGTGTGTGGTGTGAGTTGTGTGTGATTCTGGTGTGTGAGTGTTGTGTGTATAGTGTGTGGGGTGTGAGTGGAGTGTGTATAGTGTGTGGAGTGTAAGTGGAGTGTGTGTGTGGTGAGTGGTGTGTGTGTGGTGTGTGAGGTGAAAGTGGGGTGTGTACAGTGTGTGAGGTGTGAGTGTGGTGTGTACAGCGTGTGTGGTGTGACAGGGTGTGTATGATGTGTGGGGTGTGAGTGAAGTGTGTATAGTGTGTGGGCTGTGAGTGGAGTGTGTATAGTGTGTGGGCTGTGTGTGTATAGTGTGTGTGGTGTGAGTGGGGTGTTTACAGTGTGTGAGGTGAGAGTGGGGTGTGTATAGTGTGTGTGGTGTGAGTGGTGTGTGTATAGTGTGTGGGGTGTGTGTGGAGTGTGTATAGTGTGTGGTGTGAGTGGGGTGTGTATAGTGTGTGTGGTGTGAGTGGAGTGTGTATGTGTACATTGTGTGTGGTGGAGTGTGTAGGTGTGTGTGAGTGTGTGTATGTGAGTGTGTGTGTGTGTGGTGTGTGTGAGGTGAGAGTGGGGTGTGAACAGTGTGTGTGGTGTGAATAGGGCACGTATAATGTGTGTGGTGTGAGTGAAGTGTGTATAGTGTATGGGGTGTGACTGGAGTGTGTATAGTGTGTGGAATGTAGGTATAGTGTGTATAGTGTGTGTGGTGTGAGTGGGGTGTGTACAGTGTGTGTGGTGTGAGTGGTGTGTGTATAGTGTGTGGGGTGTGAGTGGTGTGTGTATAGTGTGTGGGGTGTGAGTGGAGTGTGTATAGTGTGTGGGGTGTGAGTGGAGTGTGTTCTGAGTGTGAGGTATGAGAGTAGTGTGTATAGTGTGTGGGGTGTGAGTGCAGTGTGTATAGTGTGTGTGTGTGTGTGTGGTGTGTGTGTGTGGGGTGTGTACAGTGTGTGAGGTGTGAGTGGGGTGTGTATAATGTGTGTGGTGTGAGTGAAGTGTGTATAGTGTGTGGGGTGTGAGTGGAGTGTGTATAGTGTGTGGGGGTGTACAATATGTGTGGTGTGTGTACAGTGTGGTGTGTGTACAGTGTGGCGTTAGTGGGGTGTGCAAAGTGTGTGGGGTGTTAGTGGGGTTTGTATAGTGTGTGTTTGGTGTGTGTGTGGTGTGTGTTGTGTGTTGTGTGAGTGGTGTGTGTGTGTGGTGTGTGTGTGGGTGTGTGTGTGTGTGTGGGTGTGTGTGTGTGTGTGTGGACAGTGTGTGTGTGTGTGGGGTGTGTGAGTGCCGTGAGGTGTGTACAGTGTTTGTGTCTGGGGTGTGAGTGTAGTGGGTACAGTTTGTGTGGTGTGTACAGGAGTGTGTGTGGGTGTGTGCAGTGTTTGTGTGGTGTGAGTGTAGTGTGTGGTGTGTGTGGTGTGAATGTAGTGTGTGTGTGTGTGGTGTGTACAGATTGTGTGGTTGTAACGTGTGGTGTGTACTGTGTGTGTGTAATGAGCGGTACAGTAAGCACAAGACTAAAATGTATGAATGGGGTTGACTGAGCTGTAGTTTGTTCTTTTACGGGGCCAACTTAACTATGATTCCCTATGGGAAAAATCGGTTTTCCGAGGAAAACATGTTCGGAATTTGTAAGTCTGTGATCGCTTCAGACACAGACATCAAATAAAAAAAAAAAATATCAGGGGCTAATGATTAGAACAGATCATTGGATGACTTTGAAGAAACTTGTCTGAATATACCTTGGATATATAGTCTGGTTTGCTCTCTTTAATTGGAGTGTGTGGTATTGCTTATCTAGTTCCAAAGGGCTCTCAGAGGCCTTTAGAAAGAAAACTGTAGGTGCCTATGAGAGTGGAAGGAGGTTTAAGTATGGTCCGTCTAAACACATCATTGACTGGTGCCCTCTACATATCATTGCTTGGACATCGACAGCGCCTCATGGACCTCATGTACCCCCACTAAGCTTGAATATTCCAGCAGGATAATGCACCACGCCTTTGAGCCCAAGTTGTCCCAGAATTGGTTCGAGGTGACAAATGGCCTGCATTTGGGGCAGTGATGGGCTGGAGGTTAGGGAGCCAGGCTTCTAACTGGCGGGTTGCTGGTTCGATTCTGTAAACTAACAATAACAACTGAAGTGTCCTTGAGCAAGGCACCTAAACACCAACTGCTCCCTGGGTGTCATGGATAGGCCTGCTCACTGCACTGGGCAAGTGTGCTCACTGCTCCCCAGTGTCGGTTTTCACTAGTGTGTGTATGTGAGTGTTTCACTTTATGGATGGGTTAAATGCGGATGACAAATTCCTGTGTGTAAATACAAATGGCCCTAAACTCTCTACTCCACTATTATTCCTCATTTAAACTCTGTTAATGCCTGTCACCTTGCCATGAGCACACTGCCCAGTTTTCAGTTTCACTCACAACATATACAGGTGTGTGTGCTTGCAAGCTGTCCCCTGAGGTAATACCTCAGTGGAGATAATTATTTGGGTGGTGGATGATTCTTAGTCATTCTTAGATCATTCTTAACAGTGACACTGAGGTGTGAGCACTTCTGTGTCTGATCCGCTTACATCAGCAAAACACACAGTAACATGCCAACATGTCAGTGTCAGTGACGTATGCAGAGAACCAAATGGATTACAATCTGCAACTGTATACAAAGTACATATATAGGGTGAATGGAGAGAATAAAATTAACAGTGAGTTGTACTTTATGAAATTACCAGTTGGCATATATAAATATATATGTATTTACACATTTACTGTATTATTGAATATTTATGTTTTTCAAATATATATATTTATATATTTATTTTTTTTGTTATAATTTAAATTAAAATTTTATGTTTATTTGTATTTTACATATCCGTTAATAGTCTGTTACATGTTTTACATGTGTGCAGTTCCTCAAATGTATGTAACATCTGATTTTGATATTGAAAAAGTTAAAAGAGAAACTTGGGTTGAGTTCAAAGCGGTCTCTGCGAGTTGTAAGGGTGACTGGTCGGTGCATCAAAGATCAAGTGCGCTGGTCTCCAAAAAACACCATAAATGTGACTCAATAGAGGACACAACATAGAAATCTCTTTTCTGTCAATATTTTTTTTATTAAAGAAAATGTTACCACAACGGGCATGTATAAAAATCAGTTTTGGCAAAACGTTAGAAACGACTCTCCTTCGATTTGTTAAAAGCTTGTATTCAAAAAGAACTTCCCACAAAATGGTAAACAGCATTCTCAACCTAGTGCTTGTCAGCAGAGAGCAATGCAAAATGACCAGGGAAACTAGGTACATGTCTATGGAGTAACAAAAAATCAAATGACTGATCTAGGATCATGCCCCAACCACAAACAATGTATTTAGGGTCAGGACCTAAAACATAACAACTGACCCTAAAACCGTTAACTGTCTTATAACAGAGGGGACAAACCAAGCAGGAGAGTGTCAGGAAATGGAACAAGGTCACATCAAATAAATGTGGAATGTATCAATCTGAAAACCAGAAAAAAAAAAAAAATCCTCCTTAAAGGCAAGCAGCTGCTGAAAGAGACTTTGCTTTCTCTGTGACAAATGTTTGGTCACGCAGCTTAGTGCATAGCTTATAAAGAAGCTGATTTATTAAACTGTTCCATCCTATGAGTCTTTATAAGCACAAAAGTCTGCCTTTACAAGGTGTAATAACTCACTGAGCCTCGCTGTCTTTATAAACACTCCTGTAAAAACATTAGAACTGTCTTTATAAAATAAAACTGCTACAGAGGTGTTAAACTCACTGTCTTTATAAAGATTTAAAAAGACTGTTATAAAGGCTCAGTGGGCCATGTTATCTCTCTCATCTGACCAGTGATGTGTGCATCCCAGAGTGATGTTTCTGTAGGCAACTAACATCACAGGCCAGCTTTGCAAACAAGAAGAAAAAACTACACACATCATAATTCAGTGTGAGGGGTTAAAACATGTACACTAGATGCCCAAAATTTTGTAGACAGATCTTGTGTTTGGTGAACTCAGCTACCTTCAGGACACAGGTGTTTAATTGCATGCAAACAGGTTGTTTGTTCTGTATTTAGAAAAGCACTTAAATGCAATGGGATGATCTGATGCAGCTGCACATGAACCTTAGGTTACCATACATGGCAAAGATAGGCTAGACTAGCATAAAGCTCTGGCGCTGGGCTGTTGAGCAATAACATTCTCTGGACTGATGGAACTGCATCCATTACCTTTGGGATGAGTTAGAGAATTCAAACTGATAAATCATTATGTCCCAACATCTAGTGTAAAGGTGTCACATAAAAGTAGTGACTGTTATTGCAGCAAGGAGGGGAGGGCAAACTCCATATTCATACCCTTGATTATGGAAGAAATTTGTGATGTGCCGGTATTCTACAAACTTTTGGACATATAATGTATGTGTGTTAGCAGGGACAGCAGTAGTAGTGCTGGCGTATGATGTGCTGTGTGTGAGAGAGCAACTTGCCCATGGTTCACAGTGTACAGACAGAAACACACCAGTTATGGCAATAAACACATCAGTGCATATACTTCAGTGTGTGTGTGTGTGTGTGCACAAATGTAAAGAGAGAGAGTGGAAACCCAGTGGATTATTGAAGTATGGCACATAACAGTAACACGCATCATCAGTTCAATATTAAGTACAGTATATTGGCACATCAGTTCAGGAGGAGCACGCACACCCCAGCTCGATCAGTTTGTGTGTGTCGATGTTGGTTTCCATTCCCTTCAACTCAACTCTCAACTGTTTAAAACACAAAATAAATTAAAGAAAAGCTTGATGAGAAGCACTGGAAGAATAGGCAGTGTGAGGTATCTCTGTATTGCTCTAAGTTTAGGAAGAAAAGCGCTTATTAAATACAATAAATTACTTTTAAAATAAGAAACATTAGTGGTTTAATGAAGTGGGGAATGTGTGCAAGCATATGTGTGTAATAATGGGGGTTGGCAGTGCTTCAGTCTCTTACCCTCCTTGGCATAGGTACAGTATGTGTAAGTTTGTGTTTGTTGTGTTGTGCATGTATTTGTACAACAAGGTCATGGCCCCAGGCCACCCTGAGGTAGAGTTGTAAATGATGTGCTCTGGGTGCTTTTGCTCAGGTCTTCCTGTGGTGAGTGGGTCCAGTTGTACTTATTAGAAGTCATGTGACCCAGCATTATACGGGAAAGGTGTGTGTTTGAGAAACGGGCCCACTCTACAAACAACGGCTCTACCACAAACGATATGAATCCTGCCAAAAGAGAGAGGAAAAAGAGACAGATTAAATGTTTATGTGGTCAGTAAGTATGTTATTCTATGCGAGTAAGAAAGTTGGTAAGTAAATGCTCTATATGGCCAAAAGTATTTCAACACCTGACTGTCCTACTTATTATTACACAAGTATTACACCCTATTACACAAGAGTTAGAACATAAACAGACAGACTGTCTTTGAGGTAAATAGGTGCTAAATCCTTTAGAGACTTAATGGTGCCATGTCATGGAAAACTATATTTACATTGGCATTGTTGAGTAAGGAGAGTTTAATACATACATGCTGCGAACCTCAAACATTGTCTCTCCTTCACATGCAATCCTACATTTGCTAAAGAAGACTGGGCCAAATGTAAAATTTATTATGTAAGCCTGTTATCTAACAAACTTACTCAAACTGTGTAATAATAATACTGGGAAAGTATTAATATCCACCTTTATTAAGCATTACAACCCCACCGCAATTTGTAAGGACCAGCCGAGCTATTTGATATTATGCACTTTTTGGTAGTTGAAGAAGATCATTTTAATTGAATGCTTTATAGTGAGCCAACAATTTAAATTTACTTTGTGTTGTTGACAAGATAAAATGCTAGAATTTAGTATAGACAAAAAGAACTACTAGCAATTCTCAAGCTAATAACGTTAGCACAGCTAACTAAATAATATGACAACCCAACTAATTTACACAGGTTCATTTTGCTGCCAGTTTAAATGCTCAATAAATAAATTGGAAGTATAAAAAAACAATGGAGGAAAAACTTTAAATCTATCCCAAAAAAGATAAAGCTAGCAAGAACAGTTCTCTCAAAACAGAGGGTGATAAGACCTCTTTTTGTTTAGGTTTGTTGAGATCTGAACTGCTTAGCTTTGTGCAAGTAAAAAGAGCATTAGAGTACTCTATTTTACCTGTAACAAATGTAAGGAAAAGTTACTCACTTTAACAAGCTAAAAGCGCTTTTCAGCACAACACATTCCACTGCCAATATTTGTCTAAGGAGACTGCGATCCTATGTAATTGATTTTAAACACCTGTTAACAATGGGTGTGGCTAAAACACCTGAACTTAATAACTACAAGGGATGTCCTCATACTTTTGGCCATATAGTATGTGTGTGTGCATACATGTGGAAATGTATTTGTTGGTTTCAAGTACCGATTTGTATTTTGGCCACAGTGTTTGAATTCCTGTCACACAGAATGCTCACATCAAGATTCTGCCTCCTCTCAATGTCACCTACACACATAATGAAATACACAAACAATTACTCTATGTTTTACAATTCTCTACACCAGTGCTTTTTAGTGTTTTTGAATGTGACTCCACCCCACCCATTAGGCTAGGTATCCCCATCACAAATAGAGCTTGGAGGGTAAAGCCAAGTCAACATTTATTTATATTACTTTGTCACAAAGCAGCTTTACAGAAAACAACTAGCATCACAGGGAACAAAGGATCCATGCTACTCGTCTGTATACCAAATCATACTCTCTCTAACTCCTTGTCTGGGGACTGAACTTACAATCATTAAAGCTACATTTCCGTATTTATTCTAACAATAGGGGGCCTGTTTAGAAAATCACCATATTTAAGTTTGTTTTCTGCAGAGGATATTATCTTGTTTTCATTTACAAAACAACAACACTTGTCATTTGATAGGTAGTGTTCAAACACTTGCATATGAATGAAAGAGTGTAACTCATATGTACATTCTTAGCCCAGGGACCTCACAAGACCAAGAGTCATCTCTTGTCTTAAGAAGTTATTCTGCATCTGAAACCTATCAGTGAATACAAGCATTCTCCTTTGGAAGTAACGAAAAAGGCTGGGTTTCCAAAAAAATGATCTTAGTGTTATAATCATCTTACCCAGTAGAGAGTGTTCAGTGCAAGGCCTGCTTTGCCATTCAGGAATCATCTAGATGCTAAGAAACTTCCAGGAATACCAGCCCATGACAGTCGAAGTGAACTGATCAAAAAAGGTGTATTAGGGAAAGTTAGTGTCTAGGGCCAGGTACTGATTATCACATTGGACCACATGAGGGCACCACTCACTGGGCCCTTATAAACTGTGGGCTCTGCTGGAAAAGGGGGCTGGAGCAACAGCGGGAAATTTTAAGGCGTTGAGGATTGCGCTTGGGACTTTCTCTCTTCTTCCCTCACTGTACATCTCTCCATCAACGGATTAAAACCTGAACGCTATGATGAACGGAGCTTGAGCTGGCCGGCCAAGGGCTCAAAGACTGAGCTGCCCCCCCTAAGGTGATTCGAGGACCCGGACAGGTGAGTTGGTTTCTCCGTTGTCCAACCAGTTAGGCACACACCTCTACGTAGGGTTCATCTGCCACAACAAGTGCAACACGTAGGGGCAGTGTGTCTTTGTCACAGTCAGGGCTAGGATCTTAATTAAAACCCTAGACAGTTTTGTGGGTATGACTTAGTACCATTGGTCCCTGGGCTTGTGAAAGATAGAGAATAGGAATGTACCTTGACTGAAGAACTCCTCTGTAACTTTGTGGCTCCAGAGCTTGCTAAGGTGCCATGGTCTACATGGGTTACAGATATCTGCACATTTCAGAGCCATCTGAGAGCAAGAACAAAAGACAGAGAGGATAAAGAGACATGATGTATTACACATGATAACTTAATAAGGAATCGTTATTCTGTTCAGAATGAGTTCATAAGGTGCCAGGTCACCCGACTGAAAATAATATTCCTGACTGAGCTTCCAACACATCAAGTTTTGAGTCTGAAACTATACCGGGTCAATCCATTATCACCCTAAGTGGCAAACAGGTGGATTACGAATAATTAAAATAAACAATATTTAAAATAATTTTTTTAATGTTATAAAATAGTCCAGAATGCTTGTTTAAAATATTTAGGAGTAGATAGAATAAGTAATATTGTTAAAAGCAAACTGTCCGATGAGGATACAGTGTAGTGTTATGAAACAAGGTGCGAGTCTTAAATTAGGTTCTCCCTAACTTTTTCTAAAGCATGTTGCAGCATTGATTTCAGAATGAGCAATTTAATGGGTAAAATCTAATAATTATCTTTGTATTTTATCTGTTCAAATAGGCAATGGTGGATGTACAGATCACATTTCTTTAGAATTCGTTCTCTTTGTGTGCGTGTGTGTGTGTGTGTGTGTGAGTGAGTGTGTGTGTGTGCGTGTATTGCACCTGTAATATGAAGTGTCTGTTCTGGCTGTTGTTCAGGTGTAAGTCAGCTCTGTCCAGGTGAGCTCTGAACTGACCCAGATATTCATTCTGTCTGCTAATATCAGTGGCCAGAATCAAAGATCCCAACCGCTCCTCCAAGTTTTTCCTGCACACAAACATACAGTTTTTAGTCATAGTAAATGCATCTGTGATAAGAAAACAGAGACAGTGCGGGCCAGTTGTACATATGTGACAAGACACAGCGGAAAACGTGCCTTGATTACGCCCCAATCTTCACCTAAACATCAAAATAGAGTTATTCTGCTAGTGAATATTATTTCAGCCCATGTTTGACACCTGTGTTTGTCTGCTAATAAACACAACTGGCTTAAACTGGTGTTAACAGGTTATGTCACATGTTAAAACATTAACAACATACATAAAGTAATTTAGCTTCATATACAGAACTTGAGTAGGTATATAAAAAAAAACAAGCTTAGTATGTGTGTGTGTGTGTACCTGTCCTCAGATGGAAAATGGGACAGAAGACCTGATTCTCTAAGCAAGCTCACAGCACATTTCCAGTGGTGGTTCTCCAATACAGATGTGTTCTGTAACAGACACATTACACGTAAACAAACACATACACCTATCATTTTCTGAAAAAAAGGTATTAAATGATCTTCCTTGAGGGTTCATTTGCTTGTAACCTAATTGACAAAAAAAGTACCTGTGCAGTTACCCTGTTTCTTATAGTATACAATATTCTATTCTCTTTTAGAAAACCTTTTCTCTTAGATAAAGTACACCGCTCACATTCCAGCACAGAAGAAGTAACGACAATGGATCACAAGCAATGGTGGGTGACAGATCCTTCATTAGGTACACCTTCTTTTATCTACACTCACCGTCTGTTTTATGAACTCCACTAGTACACACAGTACAGACTGTAGTTTCTCTGCATATTTTTGTTAGAATCCCAACAGGACCACCATTTTTATTTTCTAATAAAATTATTATATTTTTATTTGGGTGGTGGCTCATTCTCAGCACTACACTGTGTGTTGTGCTGGTACAAGTTGTTCAGATACTGAAGTGCTGCTAGAGTTTAAGCACCTTACCTACTTAGTTGGTCCACCTTCTAGATGCAAAGTCAGGGATGACTACTCATCTGTTGCTTCACGTTTTGGTCGTCCTCTACTCCTTGTGTCAGTAGTCACAAAAGGCTGACCAGAAGACTCTACTGGCTGGATAGTTTGAGGTGGTGGACAAGTCTTAGCCTAGCAGTGATAATGAGGTGCTTAAAAACTCCAACAGTGCTGTGTCTGATCTACTCATACCAGCAGACAGACGGTGAAGGGATTTATTTTCGAGACTTTGAAGAGAATGTCAACACTTTTCATATCCAAGCAATTCTGAATAGGTATAGTTGATGTTCCTCTCCACATTATACAGGGGTGAAATTGGCTTCATGTTTGCCAGTTTTTAAATCAAATGTTCTGCTCCACCTTAAATGCCACAGCTTGCTCAGGCAGTGCTGCGATTTTGCATTTAACTGTGTACATTCTACATGCATCGCATGTACAGCAGTACTGTATGTACCATACATGCTTTTATGGGGGGAGCGTATCCATACAGTATTTGCACCTGAAACCTGGCACAAAAAGGTAAGTACATCTGGGCCTCTATATGACCTTGTTTTCTCTTCTTTGTGCCTTTAATGTACTGTAAACTTGTCTTGTTCTCTATCATGGGGCCTGATCTTTAGACTTTTGATTAAGTGGCAATTAGGAAAGAAGTTGGAAACTAAAAACCTAATCTATATGCAAATGAACAGCAGTGAACAGCAAATAAACACAGAATTGAAACTCAGGAACCATACAGGACCACCACAGAGCAGGTATTATTTGGTGAATAATTTTTAGTAGTAGTAGTTTGTTAGTCTTGTGATCAGACAGTGCTGTTGAATTTTTTTTTTTTATACTGTCACTACTAGACTAAGAATCATCCACCAACCAAATGTTCCAGCCAACAGAATTCTATACCCAGTGATGAAGGACTAGAGGATGACTAATGCAAACAGTGTAGAAACAGATGAGCTATCATCTCATGTTTGACCGACAAGATAGGTGTGTCTGATAGAGTGGACAGTAAATAGATACTGGTGAATCTGATTTATTTATAACACCACATCAACATATCTCTACCATGTTACAGCAGTGCTTAAAATAATCCACCACCAAAATAATACTTGTTCTATTTCAGGGTAATTGCAGGGCTCCTATATGGTAAGAGAAACATGTACAGACAAGGTGGTGTACTTGATAAAGTGGCTGGCCGGTATATAAACAGAAGTCGTTTGTGAGTGCAGTGACAGTTTCCTTACTTGGTAGAGTGAGGCCAGATAGTGGTTGGTTTTGATGAGGAAGGTTTGATTGACACCTGGATGATCTAAATCATGAGTTGCAGCAGCCAGCAAACCCAACAGGATATCACAGGATGTCAGAGACTCAGAGAGCTGGAAATATACACAGACATACAGAAATATACATTCATCCGTAATGCAGGCTGTAATACACTCGCTTCCTGGCTTACATCCTTACACACCTGTGGTTCCTGCAGGTAGCAGTACATGGCCTGTGTGACATCAGCAGCATGGAGAGAATTGTGATACGTGTTCTGACTGCGGTAGGCTTCATGTACCATCACTACAAAAAATACAACAATAATATAAATAAATCAATAAATAAATAAATAACAGGCCTTCTAAGTCTGTATTACCACATGCATTCAGGAAACCAACCAACATGTGCAGACTTGCCTAAAAATTGCCGCAGTTTGAGTGGGTCCAGCCGGAAGAGCTTTATCAGTCCATAGTCACTGAAGAGGTGAAGGGTTAAATCTACTAAACTCTTTCCTGTGTCAAGACAAAATGAATTGATTAAGTATGTAAACTTCTGACAAACATAATACAGTAATGATACAAAACAGTGCCCGTTTAAAGACATGCTTTCCTCTAAGTTAAACCGGCGATAACGATTGACTGTTTAAAGTGCATACAAGGACACTCCTGTTCAATAAGATAAATACAGGTTATACACTATAGGCTTACTGTGGTTCCCATGAACCGCACTGCTCACATACTGGTCTGGGTACCTTTTGTCTATCTGGAGAATTAAAAGCAATATCCACCTGGGTTCAGGTTAGGGTTGAAACTTCCCTGGTCATCACAGGAATATCGTCCCTTATTAATTCTGGTTTTCAACAACATGGTCAATAATGAACATAGTGGCAGCTGAAAATACATCACCAATGGATGGCAAAAGTGGCCATAGAAATGATTTGTTTTCATGTCCCATTGTGATATACTACGCCCAATGTTTAGCATCTTGCAGGTTATGTTGATTTCTGAGGACAACCAAAAATTGTAACCACACTCAATTGTTATTCTCTATTGTACATATGCTTGCTTTCGGATCCTACAGTAAGATGTCTCTAGATCAGGGGTCTCAGTCATGGGCAGGCATATCTGTGCATATCTGACACTTGTTAATTGGTTCTTTACCTAAATCAGGTTAACTTGCCATAGGAGGAAGACAACAAAATAGCAGGCTTACTTAGCTATCAAGATACCTCTTAAGCCCTTTTTACTGGCTAAAAGGTTCAAAATTGTCAATAGCATCAATTTGTGCAGAATAAAGATGGAATCAATATTTTCTTCATGACTTTTTAGCTTAATTACATTTAATTACAATTACATTACATACTATCAGTTGGAACTGGCTAACATGACAGGGAATCCAGGTGGTTAAATGATATAAATATACATTTTATATTACACATTATATAATTAATATAAATGAATGATTAGCACATTAAACTTTTATTTTAGGCTGAAGTGCACCTTCACATTGTATATATTTTATACAGTACATTAAGAAGGGTGTTTACTGCAGTTATGGGCAGTTGCCAGTAAGTGGCTTACCATTTGACAATCGATCAAACAGGAAGATATCAAAGTTCCAGCTTCCAACTTTCCGCAGCATACACTAGCACAGGACAGAAAATCCACCATGAAAAACACCAAACATAAGAAAATTCACAAAAAAAACCCAGAAAAAAATTCTAAAGAAATCTTTATGAACCTATAGTTATGTAGAAAAACATGCCTAGTTAAATTATGTTTGTTTTTTGCTACAGGGAACAAACTTAAACATGCCATATTAATGCAAATTTAGTTTTTACTTTTTTCCTTGTTTAACATTTTGAAAAAACATAGTATGAAAGAATAAAACATATGCTTTACATTTTGCACAGGCCAAATTTTGTGCTTGAATGTGTGTCTAAAATATCAGATTCAGCAAATAAACAGTTATTCTGCCTTAAAGTGAGCTTGATCATTTTTATTTTCAACAAAACATATAATTTGACCATGTTGCCCAAACATTTGCATACAACTGTATCAACTGTGTGCATAAATATATATATATATATATATATATATAGTCTTTCTGTTCTAATCTAAACATTTCTGTTGTTGTAGTCTTTTATTCTAACTCTCTCACCTTAGCTTGGCCGATGTACTCTTGGTCTAGTGTGTGGTGTGTGACTTGTGTGTGATTTCGGCTGTAATGTGATGAGTGGAGGTTCCTCTGGAAGCTTAATACACTTCTGACCGGCTGCTGTGCTTCCGGTCCCACAGAGTCTATCCGCGCTGCACAAACAACACCAAAACACCCTGTTTACAAACATGCAAACAACACCAGAACATCTGTTTACAAAGGGACCATCGCCAATTATCGTACAATTTCAAACTCAGCCTGTTTCTTACCTATACCTTTAGTTTTGATGCTAACAATGTCAGTTGCATTCATAAAGTCATCCATGTTTATCAGTGTCTAAAGATTTACTCCAAACTGTTATTACAAACATGTTTTAAGGCCAGTATTATAAACAGCTTATCACAGCGGTGACTGTTATTGGTGAATGTGCTCTGGAAGGCAGATGAGAATTAAAACAAAGCATTCCATTCCAACATCACACCTCAAAAACTTACATAGCCTACAGATACACACTGCATGCACTAAAGCATCTCCATTACATCTGTACACTTTTTTTTTTTTTAAAGGATGATAAAGTCCTAACAATGTGAATAAACAATGTGAAAAGTTGGAAAGCAGGAAATATGCACATAACCATAAACATGAAAATATTTAAATATTTACATGAAAACAATTTAAACCATCTACAATCCATAACATTATTAAAACATTCAGAAAACCTGATTGTAAAGTTAAAAACTGACACGCCTCTGTAATGAATGAAATGCATGTTTTTCCCGTTCCAACTGATAAACAAATAAATATTGTTACTTATTGTGTAAATATCTTATTTTGTAACTTTCTTAAAGTATCACAATATTAGATTTTTGCCATATCTCTACCTCTAGTACAGACACATTTCGGATCAACATACGTTTCCATCAAAACACTTTTTTCCCTAGGGATGTCCCTGCTTGTTACAACATCATTAAGTAGCAGCACAGACCTGTCTCCCACTGAAAATAGTGTTGCTTCATGAAGCGCAACAAAGGCGCCGGGTGTTGAGCAGGTGAATATTCCACTTTTACAGCAACAACAAAACAATGGTGTACTCGGTTCTCGAAATACCTAATGTTATTGAAGGGATAGGTGATGTAACAAAGTGATAAATATAAACCTGTCCCAACTTGTAGGCAAATAAGTGTAAATAACAAAAAACAATAAAGTAAATTTTAAACATTAAATATAATGTTTTTGTACCGTTTTCCTTCTGAACTTTTCAAGAAATAGAGTATACAGAAAATAAATGCAAAAATGAACTTCTATTTAAGAATTACAAAAATACTTTTAGCTTTAGGTCAAAATGAGTTATCTTTGGGTTCTGTGAGCAAATAAACCTGAGGTCCATTAAGCTGCTGATATACTTTATGGTATACATTTTATCATTGGTGGCATCATACTGTTTACAGTATGATTAATACTAAAATAACTGGAACTAAAATATCAGCAATATCAAAAGTCAGCAATTTTGTTGCAATACATTTTTCTGCTAGGTGAATTTTACAAGAACGTAAAAAAATAAAATAAAACTACATAACACATCAAAATGTTCAACCTGGTGCCTGTCACACCTGCATTAAAAAATGATTCAAACTTTAACCTTGTTATTTGTACATTTATGTGTGTGCAGATGTGTATGAGTACTCACACTGTAGAGGTCGGAAGTCAGTGCAGAAATGTGTGTGCTGTCTTCTCTGTGTTCTTTCATGTCTCTCTTTCCTTTCATCTCTTTCTGATCTCTCCTGTCTCTCTGGAGTGTAACTGGTTTGAGCTCTCAGTCGAACATCTATAATACCATATGTAATACACACAATAAAAACAGATATTTATTGAGGAGCACAATAATTATTTCTTAGAGTTGCTTTTTCTTTATGCACTAGAGTTTATGTCTGTGTTTTTAGTTAATAATTGTTCATAGATAATAGACAGTTTGTTAAAATCTTAATTTGGCACCTCAAAGTGATGGCACAGTATACTGAAATAATAGTTTTATTACTAACTTTATTAAACTTTTTAACTTAGTATTTTAGTACTTAATACATTCCCAAATTTGTCAGGATAAAAAATAAAAAAAATTACCATGACAATACGTCATGTTGAGATACTAAAACAAACTTTTGAGAAATGAGCTAAGTGACTTTAAACGTGGCACGTGGACTTTAAACGTGGCACTTTCATAAGTTGCCACATTCTCAGTTTTTTGTCTCACTAGATCTGCCCTGTCAGTAAGTGTCTAGTTTATTGACTCGTCTACTTTTGATAAAGTTTGTGATACATGTTACACACCCCTCTCCTTTCAAAGAACATTGATGTTTTGGGTACAGGTATTCATTCATTACCTGACTGCATTAACTAGCGTGTCTTCTTTGTTAAGCACCTGAGCTCCCTCTACTGAAACCAGTTGGGGTTGTACAGTGAGATAATGATACTGAGATTTCCTGTTCTCTGAGTGCCTTTACTCTGAAGGGAAGGAAAACGTAACTGTGGAGCTTAAGGATTTATTTGGAAAGTACAGGTTGATACACACAAAGCTAAAAAAAATTCATTCACAATTATAAATTAATTATAATCTGAAAATTATGAGAGAAAAAATGTAGACTAACCACCCAGCAAGGAACCAAAGCTTTGACTTAGGACAGTGCCCAGTGAATTACACTCAAACCTGTTTTAATTAGTTGTAATTAAGCAGCATTATTGCTACAAGAGCTCCTGTAGAATATAGTTTTACTTAATTGTATCACATTGTAAAAAAATGAGAAGTCAACTTGAGGACATGGCTTAAGGAACACTGGAGTATACATACACATACACAATACATACTTTACATCTCAACTAGCTGGCATGCTTTCCATTGCACACTACCACCATGTTTTCATCATGGGTTTTAAGGAATATGGCTTAAAACTTTCCTGATGTTTGGATGTATTATTAGATTATTAGACAGCTGCACCTCATGTGACCATGTTACATTTATAGACATGAAATCTAATAATTTCAGGTGTTCTCAGGCAGTGCAATGGACAAAGCCATCACTCCAGCAGGAGACTGTGACTCTGAACCCTAGCAAAGCCATAATACATGAGTATTAAAAAAATGTCTGGTGTGAATATGTAATAGGGCGTGTCAGTGAATCAGTGAACAGAGTTCAAAAATCTAGATTATTTACCTAACTAAAAAATTAGAACTATAAATTAAGAGAATGTTTGACTAAACTAATAAAGTTGAGTTCGAGATGAGTTCATTTAAGACAGGGATTATGTATAACAACTGAATGTAGTAATACATGCAAATTTCACATGGTTCTATAGTTGCTAAACAGCTGCAAAAAAGTGTGACATGGACAAAGCAGATAACAGAGAGAGAATAATAGAACACTTGTATAGATGGCTTAGTACAGAATATTTTAAAAACTACTCATCTTCAACATGAGCAATTTTTATTAACATCAATATACAACGCCAAGAAGTACACAGCTGATGACAAGACATGACAATGTTTGAGTGTGGACCATTTCAGGCTAGATATGCTAGATTATACTAGAACTTATCTTGGTCAACTTGGTTACTTCAATTACAATGACTCATGGAAGTTACCAGAAGCCTTTGGTGGTAAATTAGCTAACAACTCATTTAGCTAACAACTTCTTTGTTTCAGCCTCATTCAATAATTTAGGAAAAAGTCCCCATCAACAATCTTACCTAAACTAATCATAGAAGAAGTCTTCCATGGTGTTTGAGAGGTTCACAAGGGAAATGTGTGTTTGTGTGCTTAATGTAGTGTTTGTAATGTGCATTTACGGTGAGATGATGACATACCAAGCATGCGGATGTAGAGTGCCGTCTGGTCTGAGCTGTCGTATGAAATTGCTCCTCGTCTCTGTGACAAACACAAAGATTCAAACAAAACAGCATGTAAACAACAACCCTGGATAATATTTATACAGCCACTGCCAAGTTTATTGGCGACCAGACTTGTTGGTCATGTCTTAAAGCAACTCTTCTGAAATCACCAGTATAGTGCTTTGACCCTTACTTTGTCACTGGTTCAGTTTAGAGAAGTTTAAAATGTAGTCTTTAGTGTTTTTATATAGAAAATCAAAAAAAGTAGTGTTAATGAATAATGAGACCTAATAGAGGAATTGTAGATTTAGCATACTATACAGATGAGCCTGAAGGAAGTGCATGACTTTTTGTGTGGATAAGCCACAGAATTAACAAACATGCCTGATCCCATAGTGAGCGTGTAGCTTAATAAATATTGCCCATATCAGTCTAAATAATTTAATGATCATTTATTGTTCCTGGTGACCTTTATCTTCCTTCTGAACAGCATTGCAATCCAACACTCTTCCATCGGGGTACAACTATTCTTTTGATGATATTCGAAGATTTTTGTACAGCTGTAAAAAAAAAAATTATGTTTTGACTGTACTGTATAAATGTATAAATGGGCCCAACTGGACCAAAACTTTCAACTGCACTCCAGGCCAGGGTCACTTTTTTTGTTTTAATGCCTTACACTCTCTCCTGAACGTTAGTGGAAGCATAACATTTGTGTAGGGTGATTACTGTAGGGCACCTGCATTTCACTAACGGAAAACAAAACAAACAAACAAATCCTCTAACAAATCATGCCTGACCTCACTCGAAGCCCAGATGACCAAACTAAAGCACTCTCATTTCGAACTTATTCTGAGAAGAACAGATTCATTGAAAAAGACCGTTATGCTTGGAAGAGCTAAAAGTAGAAGAAGAGCAAAAAAAGCTATGAGATAGAAGGATACAATTAAAAAATCCTGCAGTTCCAAACAGCGGATGAAATATTGTAGAAGAACATAATGCATATGGTTGTTTGAAGTTGGAAATGAATTTACAGCACTTCATAACTAATTGTAATAATAAAATGAAAAAAATAATAAGCTTAGATGTGCTTCTCTGGGCAGCATTCACATATTACATGCATAGACACAAAAAATTGCTTCTCAAAGTACTGCTCTATTCTAAAAGCCTAAATTCCAAAAAAACATGCCCACCGCATGTTTAAAAAAATATCTAAAACGGGCAATTTACTATTAGAAACACTGAGAATTGTTTAGAAAGTCTCTTATACAAATGATGCAATCATTCTTGGGTATTCAAATATGAGTAAGCATCGAATACACTTGCCAAAAATGCAAAAGGAACTCAATTCCATAACAAGCATTTTTAAATATTTCTAGGTATTTTACCCTCTACAATGAATCATCAAACAATTCATGGAATCTAGTGAAATTGTATGTTATCTATGTAATCATATGATAACAGTGTCCAGAAATGCCGCCGTCTTAGTTTGAAATAGGTTGATTCCGTATGTAAGGATGTATTGTGGTCTGACAAGTAAACCATATAAATCAATTAAGGAAACAATGGATGTTGTATTGTCTGAGGAAGAAAAGAAAGAAAAGAACCATTAAGACTGTTACCAGCATAAAGTTTTAAAGTCATAGGGATATTCATGCCTAGGCGATTGGTAATCTGTAAAAAGCATTTCATTAATGCTGAAAGATATTTTAGAGCAACAAATGCTGCTTTCTAAACTCATTTGACCACATCACATTCTGCCTGCAGTTAAGACCTGTCTTTCATTGAAAAAGTGGTGGGTCATGAAGTGCAGAATACAACAAAGCCCCTATACATGTGCGCTGCTGAAGACTTGTAAGGGAAGAATGCCAAAAAAGCTTTCAAAAGTGAATCAGTTGGCATCTTACGACCCAAACGGATTATGTTTCGAATGCAAAGGTGTTAAAACATGGGAACATGGCTTCCAATTTTCTGAAATGTTTTGCAGGCATTAACTTCAGAATGAGTGTGCCTTTACAAAAAAAACAACAACAATGAAGTTAAAACAAATCAATTATCAATGTAATTAAAACAGGGTTAACTAATTATTGTTTTAAATTGTACATACTGTCCCAACACACACTAATACACAGCTAGTAATCAAACAGGCACATACAAGCAAACACACACAGCTGAACACTTATAGGACTGTTTGACCACAGACACACACACAGAAGGCACAGTTATAAATGGTTAGTGCCACAGCAGCTCATTCTCTTTGCCTTAATACTGGCAGTTATGTCTGCGTCAGGGTTAAACACAGAGAGACATGAGCCAGCTCGCACCACTATTGTTTTCTTGGACACACACAGACACATTCACACACTGTCAGAATGGCAATCAGACTGGGCAAATAAGTGCATTGTTGTTTCATTATAAATTTTCATGGAAGGCTAGCACTACACATAATCACCATAAACAAACACCATCCAAGACACACACCCATGACCTCTCCTAACAGACAACTACCACACATACAATAAACTAAAACTTACATGGTCACACAACCTCACCAAACAGGCAGAATACGCATTTAACAAAGAACTCACACGTACACACACTCCAAAAACTCTAATGCTGTAATATGTATTGCATTTTGTATTTAACCATTAACCCCTGTTTCAAAGCTTGAAAGTATCTTTAGGCTCTCCAGCAGAGGTGAACTGGTGTAAGGGTAGCATTTCTAAGTAGACAACAGAGAACTTGTGCTAAATGGATAAATGGAAATTTAAATGGAAATGGAAAACAAATAACATGACACACTTAATTATTTCACTCTCTCTCTTAAACACACACACAACTATCTATTACAGACTCATGATTTAGGGAAGTAGGTCTTATTGACCTTTGAATGCATCCATGTGCATGGGTATGTGTGTTACTGCCAGTTAGACAGGCATCTTTTGTTTTAAGCTTTCCCTATCAAATATAATGCAAATGCTAAAACCAATAACACCCAAGCATTTAAATGTAATCAAATATACACACACATAGATAGTGTTACTCAGGAATCCACTGGTGAACCATGACTGTTAGAGGTAGCACGTCTTTAGTTCAGGCCATAAATGGCAAAAATGAGGAATAAAGCTAAGATTCTCATAGAAAGTAAGTGCTAAGCTAACCCCTGTTTGCTCAGGGGTCTTAACAAATAAAGCTTTGAAACCCAACATGTTATACCGACACTCTGGGAGTAAACACAGTGAATATGTGTCAAAACTTGTTGAACTGAGATAAAACTCCTCAGGTTTCCTCTCTTTTGCCAAATCCATCCAGAAGAAAAAGACAATATGATGCAGAGCGTTAAGGATTTGTATTGTGAGTGGCTGGCCTACACAGTCTGACCAACGTTTCTATCAGAAAGAGAACAGCTTTATAACCCTTTAAATTCAAACTTATTTTAGGACACACTGGCAAAAACTGGCAAAACTGTATAGATGAATGAATTAATTGCATTGAATATAATGTGTTTTTTGTGGTATCTGTAATGAAATAAATAAATAGTACACAATTAGTAAACTAGCTACAAACATTTTCAATAAGTAAACTAGCCTACATACATATTACATTAAATAATGACTGTTGTAGAGAGAAGTAAAGAATATTACATGGCTGCATGAAAAAATGAAGATAGAAATACAGCAGAAAATAGGTCAATAATAAATACAATTAATAATTTTCAATAATAAATTTCAATTTTACAGACAAATTGGTAAATCATATATTTTAACAGTAAACTTCAGCTCACAGTAACATAATTATTCTTTAAATGCTGGTCATATCAGACAAGGAGTTCCAGATTAAATGTCACCACAGTGTTTCAGTGGCCTGAAAGCTACAACAGTTGGAACAGGAAAATTTAAACAAGAAGACTTCTCTCCTAACTATCCTAGCAACAGCTTTATGTAGAGCTCCAAATACAAATATTGCATTTACATTATGTACAGTAGGATAAAATTATGTATGTTGGTTCATTTCAGCATGGTGGCATTAGCACAATTTCTCAGAGATTAAGTTCAAGTTCAACTTGTAATGGATGTAACTGGATAAAAAATTACGATATTACATGTGCACAATTGGCAAAAGATTAAAGAAAGCTGTCTTTGCTGATACTTTTTTAAAAAGAGAAGATTTAATTTAGTTTAACTTAATAATTGGTTCTGACCAAACAATTACTCTGTACAGGGGGCTGACAAATGCTGTGGAATTTTGTACACAGACTTTTTTTATTCCTTTTATTTCTGCTTTGTTAATATTCAATATTAATTCAGCTGTCAGATACCTCAGTCAGAGACATCGCACTCAGCAGGTCTTAACAACTTCAGTACACCTCACCCTGAGACCGAGACAAGACTAAATGGGAAATACCAATCATTCCACTTGTAAATTACCCTCAAACACAATTTACAACTATTCAGGATTATTGATGATACAGGTTTTACAAGATGTGACCTATAACCCAACCTTTTACCTTTTACACAGGTGAAAAATGCTACACTTGCAGGAAAAATAAACTGATGTACCAAAGGTCATGGGATAGCAATATGTAAATTGATAATGAGATGGCCTTAACTGGGATTAACGGTTTGCGAACGCCCATATCTGTGTAAGCAGTGAGGTGTTATTTTGTGAGTGAAGTTAAACACTGGTCAACATGCTCATGGCAAGGCAACGTGAATTATTGGAGTTCAAGACATGATAGTGGTTGCCAGATGGATGGGACATTCCATTTCCAAAGTTGTGCATGCATATAACATTCCTCGATACACAATGTCATGTGTGTGCCTAGGATACACTACACATCATCATCAGTGTGATCATTATCAGACAGAGTAGACAGCACAGTGGCCGCCCATACCTAATGATCAGCGGTGTTTGGCAAGAACTGTCCATGCAGACAGACAAGCGACAAAAAGCACATCCACATTCAATGCAGAAGGCTTCACACGCATACGCCAGGTCAGCGCAGTGTTCTTTAGCTTCCATGGGATAAGGGAGCAGAAAACGCACCAGAGTGCCCCTGTTAACCTTACAACTCCAGACATAGCCCCCACCTGGGCTTGTGAAGTTTCTAACTGGACCCTAGAGGACTGGCAACATGTGACATATTCCGATGGCTCAGGGTACCAAATGTTTGGGTTTGTGTGTGGGGTAGGACCATGAAGCCATGGAACCCAGTTGTCAACAAAGATACTGGGCAGGCTGGTGGAGGTTCCAAACTGGTTTGGGGTGTATCCTCTAATATAAGTTGGGTCAACTGGTCTGCCTTAACACGCCATTGGCCGGTGCACGCTACGTTTCATTGCTGGATGACCATTTGCAGCCTTTAATTAACTTCTGGTCCCCTGACAATAATGGGATAATGCAAGGTGCCATCGGACTCAAGTTGTTGAGTATTGGAACGAGGAGCATTTTGAATCAGCAAAAGGTGTAGCCTGCATGTTTGTCTGATATGAGCCCAACTAAGGTATTCCACTATCATGCTTTGTTTGAATTCTGATAATCAACTTCACTTTCACCTTGCCATGAGCACACTGGCCCGTGTTCAACCTCACTCACAAAGGAACACCTCACATACAGGTGGGGGTGTTCTGAAGCCATCCCAGCCAAGTTCAGATGTAACACCACTTCATTATCAATTTACATGCTGCTATCCTATGACTTTTGTTTTTTCAGGTTATACACCTAAAACAGTTTTATTAAATATTTTTATTTTATTGAGTGTCTTTTAACACTGCTAAAAAGCTGGACTGCATTCTCTGGACCTCCATGCTTTTGTGCTAGGTATATCTATAAACAAGCACCTGTACAAAACAACAGAATAACACCTTCAGTCCACCTCCTGAATGTTTAACCTGTGGGAGAGTTTGCTTGGCTGGATCTACTCACACACTATGCAGCAAAAAAGATCCCGACCAGATAGTTTTTTGTTTGTCAATAATTTAGCCTTGCTATTCCCATACACGACTTACAGAAATTACTACAATACTAGCAGATTTTAAATAAAAACAAGCATGACGACTATATAAAACCAAAATCTACTAAAAATACAGATGCTGTGCCTCATCTGAAGGTCTAGAAGGTCCTGAGGGTTCCCTACTACAGAAATCCTTTATACATCTTTCTTTTCTTTTACAGATTCATTTAAACCGATACCAATCGACACTAGTACACACACAAACACGCACACACACATTAGAACCCTCAGATATGGACTAAGAGTGTTTGTGTTTTGCCTTGAGCCCTAGGCTGAACTATAACACAATCCTTTCACTGCCTCTTTTAAAAGACAAACACAGTAATGCATATTCTCATCAATGGAACGAGATATAAAATTGCTCTTTAAGGGACAGATCATGTGACACTGACTGTTTCAGCACTAAAACCAATATATACAAAGAGACACATAAGTACATGAATATGCAGCCATTTGTTTGGTACAAGCGTAATCCTTCTGATGCTTATCACTGATGCTACTAAACTGCAGAAGCGCAGCCATCATGTGGGAAGCAGCTGATACACCATTCTGGAAGAAGGAACATAGGTGAGATCTGTTTTTTTGTCATGATACATTAGCTTAACCTCTTAAAACCCTAAAGGCCTGAAAGTGGTTCCACATTTTAGCTCCTCTTTCTTATAACCAGTTTTATTGGGGTTACAGAGTTATTAATTAGTTACTGAATGATAAACCTTAATTGATGAACAAAAGATTTAAGGTTACTGGAGTTACAGCCAGGTACACTGAAATGCATCATATGTTTTTGTATGTATACATGTACTGTACATGTGCTTTACATCATAGTGCCAATGGAGCTGTATTACACAGTTGCCCTTGCAGACCTCTCACATACTAAAACCCCTAGTGTCTCTAAAGACAGCTTTCACTTCTTTTTCCCAAAGTTATTGGGTCACATGGTGACGACTACTACTATTTTCAGTTTTTTTCAGATTAAAAAAAGTTGCAAATGTAATTTAACTTTCCAAATAGTGCAATAAATATGTCGTCAGAGCTCAAATTATATCCTGCACAACTGGGTTTAGCTACAAAGGTCAGATTGTAGCACATGCAAATAAATGCTGACTAAATACTAATACTTCTAATACTTTTACTCTATGAAGGAACAGCTTGTTGTATAAGGTTCCTTAGAGGGTCTAACTAGTTACAAGACAAGGACCTCTTTTTCATTAAAAAAAAGGTTCTACTAAATTCTACTGAGAGTTTTGCTACTTTTGAGCATAACTAACATCATCCAGTACATGACTAGTAAAGTGGTACATTACTAGTCTGAACAGTTGTACACACAAAAAATATTCTTCTTTGTTAAAACACCAGTTTTTACTTACTTGCAGAACATTTGTATTTTAGCAGTGACAAAACCTAATGTCGCAAACGTATTTTTAGATTTTGGGATTGCATTTGAAATTTAAAAAATGTTAAGCATATATTCACAAGTTGAAATATATGGGTTAGGGCTTTGGCCTTCCAATAGACAGTACCCTGTTAATAAATGGTTTAAATACATTATAACATAGCACTTGTGCATATCTAGGCTGTGAACACTTATTGGGTTACAATTTGTTTTTATTTTTTATTACAACTTTTTGAAAGAACTAATTGTCCATATAGAACTCTTTTAAACCCAAAACACTGCAAAAGCCAAATTAAACACTTACTCTGACACTAAGCAATGACTATGACTAAGTTACTGTGTCAACTTTTTATGTTTCATGATTTTGATGATAATTGGCAACTGAGAGACTGTCAGAAGGAGCAGATCCTTAAGTTTTAAACCCACCAGTAAATATTTAGAATTTTTACATTTTCAGTGCTGTAATTGTTAAACCCTTAGAAACAAAACTGTGACATTTAGTGTGTGTTTGAGGGACGTGTGAGCTATGTGCTGTTTATCAGCTAGTTCTAAAGCGTGTTTGTGTGTGTGTGTCAGTTAGAGATAGTCCCATGTGCCTCTCTGCTCTTCCTGCTAAGGGGGTTGTCTGATTTACATTATATTTGATTATGAGCTGAAAAGTCACTTCCCTCTATAACAAGAGTTAGCGTAAGTTCATAAGAGTGTTTGTGTGCAGTTACTCAGTGGAAATGTGTTCATTAGAAGTCTAAAATCTAAGCCAACTGCACAAACCGAGACGTTTGTGTCATGTCTGCTATCCAAGCCTGTGCCATGTGCCAGTATTTCATGTCAAACATGAGCTGAAAGCTAATTCTGCTCTTATCGAAGGACAAATAAGGACTTTAATGAGGCTACGGTTTCTGTGACATTATGAGAGGTTTAGAGAATAACAGCCAGGACTTCCTGCTTTTAACTTCCCCTCAACACTCCTACATCAACATCGGTGCATATATCCGCGGATGTGTACACAGCTTCTAGGTGATTACTTTAATGGATTGTTGAGTAGAATAGCGTTCTGGTCTGTCCTCATGTACTGGACTTGACCTCCTATTGCATTCTGCTGTTCCATGCAACCATTAAATATGTCAAAAGTGACCACACTTCAACTTCTGTGGGCCACAAAGCTGCACAACTTTGTGGGTTTTGCTTGCTTTAAAACATCTGGCACAACTCATCGCTCATAATAAAGACCTTCCTGCTTTGTAGATGGAGGAACATTATCGGTACACTAGTGCTCGGCCAGTAGAGGCTGATTCCACTTACAACATTTATCAACCCTGTAGCCTGTTTATACAACAGGCTATTTTACTGGTGTGAGAGCAAAACTCCTCGACAAAAGTATATTCCTGCAAGGAATATGTGGAAAACTGTTTAACCCTTTAAACTTCAAGGTCCCATGTGAGGGGCACACTTCAATAACTCTTCTAAATGCCTAACTTCATTTCGTAATCGTTTACAGCAGCTACCGAATAGTCATGAATACAGTTAAATGAATATACATAATAAATGTATAACACGCCTGCAGTGAATCTAACAAAGTTACTGCACGAGAAAGCCCAGTGGGGTTTGGATGCGGAGGCCCGCGCGGCCCGCACTGTGCATTTAAGCTTCTCTGGCTCAGGGGCCTCGTGCCGCCTGGCACGGGGGGGTCCTGCTCGAGCTTACGTACCTTTGAGAGCTGGCGGGGAGCCGGCCCGCCGAACAGGACCGGGCTGGAAGAGAGGCAGATCGCACCACGGCGGCCGAGGACGTGCTGCGGCACCGTCCGGTCCAGCGGCAGCACCGGCAGCTGGTAACATACTTCCATTTAAGAGTCAGAAGATGCGGCACAACAAGCCAATGTCAAATCAAAGCGAAGAACAGACGACACAGGAAAGTGAAACGTGCTGTGAATCCATCTATTTTTAGGGATTTGGGGGTCGTAGCATAAAGATTCTGTTAGGACATCATCTCTCGCGCTGGCTTCCGCGAATTCGCACTTAAACGAAACATCGACTGGTCAGACAGCCTGGTCCACTCGTCCCATGCCTCTTTATGTCCCATATTTCAGTCGGTAAGTTTTAAGCGAGAGCTCCGGGGGAAAAAACAGGCCGCGCACTGAAAAACATCCTTCAGTCCGCTCGCTTCCTCTTGTTAAAGCAATATCTCGTCCGATCGAGTCGAAGCTTCGTGAGACATTCCAACATCAAACAACTCCGGGAGGCCTCTCGAGCGTGAACGAGAAGAATGAGAAGGCGAGAGAGAAGACGCAATGTCGCCCGGAACAGCTAACTGGGTCGCGTGTAGGCGAGTCCGTCCCGTCCGATCCGCAGCTGTACAGACCAAAGTGGCAAGTTAGCAGCGCGAACAGAGTCCCTGCGCTGCAGGCGGCCGCAGCGCTCTGGATTCACTCAGCCTACTCGTGTCAGAGTGAGCGAGCAGGCTACGAGCTGGAGCCCGGCTGAAAACAATAGACATGTTTTAATGTTCCTGTTCATAAAGACACTCCTAAAACGAACGAAAGATGTACGTGTCGCGGAGAAAAACACGAGACAGAGACACGACGGGTTGTTCGGTATGGGACACATTTCCCCTGACCCCCTTCGAAACAAAACCACTGGCAGAGGTGGGATCTGGCAACGTAAACCTGAAGAGTCGCTTTCGTCCTATTATGTTGACTCCGCAAAGTACCGGCTTCTCTTATTGGACGACAGTCAGAGCTTTTCTCTGGAAGAAGAATCTTATTGGCTGATGACATGAGCGAGCCAGCTCCGCGATGGAATGATAAAGCAATAAAAAGGAATCCTGGCTAAACAGGGGGCTGCCCTTCCTATCCGGGGCACTTACAGGCCTGCTGCTCACCTTACAAAGCGCCCTGTATTTGTAAAATAAATAGCCTAAATAAGCGAACATTCAGTATTTGGCCATAAACAGCCCAATGTTTGATGATTAATGTTTATGACAGAACTAATACTGGGTTTGATAAAGTATAGATATTAGCCTCGTCCTTACTGAGACAAAATTATTCATTTTATTGCCTCGGCCCACAGCTGATCCTGCTGCGTCTTTATTAGGGCTTAGCCTGGTCGCTTTGTAACCAGTTGCTTATGCTGCTCGACTTCCTGGTATGTTGACTGCAAGTTTCCAAAACTTCCCGTAATGCTCTAGCCTCCAATACTCTCTCCTGACAACCTTGTAGTCTTTCTTACATCTAAACACCCTAAACAACCTCATAAACAAACCTCAAAACCTTTTAGGCCTGTATTTCAGTTGACTCATATTCAGCTTCTACCTACCATATTCTGGTATACAACACAATAATAGTCAGACTAGATATACTTTTTTTTTCTTTGCCACACTGAACATGTTTCTTTTAACCATGACTGTGTTTCAAAAATATGTTTTAGAGGCAGCTCATTCTTTAAGTAATAACTTTCGGTAGCTTTAAAAGTGCAATAGAATAAATAAAAAACCCTGCTTTGACTGTGCAATGGCAGAATCTAACTGCCGTACTGTGAGCCCCAAACACTGGTTCATGCTCATCTTTAAACAAGGCTGACACTGGCTTCCTATTTGCCAGCTTCTTAATAAAGTGTTCTTTCCCACCTTAAATGTCACAGGCTGTACAGTCTCCAGAATGTAACAGCGGCAACATTTAAGGGGGAACAAAAATTTTGCAAAACAATCTGGAAAATAGGAAGCCAACCTTGGGTACCCAATATCTGGGTCCCCCTTTGTAAAGTTTCTCAAATCTTGGACAATATAAAGCAGGGAAAATTAGAAATTAGGCAATGTCTGTGGAATTCCATTTTGACATTGGTCACCAGCTTACCTCAGATTTTTACCAAAGATAGAACCTTTTTCTGTCTGATCAAATCACCACTTCTCATTTATATAAACTTACATTCACCTTATTATTATTTGCTATTCCTTAAAATTCATATATTTTTTAAATGATTAATTATTATGAATTATTTTTAAGCGTGTGCCTTTAAGACTGATAGATAAAAGTAAACAAAATCTTTCTGATTGTGTAGCCACACTGTTCTTCGTTTGGACAGAACAGTTCTTATAACTTCAGTGTGAGTGTACAGATTTTTCATTTTCATTTTGATTCAGTGAATCTGATTCATGTTACTTCAGCATTTCAAGCTTATGTTTGTCTGTTCTTTGGGTGGAGTAAGGGTTGTAGTCAGATGACCTACAGATAACTTCCAAAATAATAGATACAAATTCTGCAAAAGCAGGTTCTTCAAAACAGGTGTGGTTGCTGGGTTAGCTAAATTCACCGTCTCAGTTCCAGAATTAGCTGAAGACAAAGTGTCCACAGAAGGTCACCGAAACACTTTGCTATCAGTTAGACTAGTAGAATGTGTGTCATGAGGATTTTCATCATATGCCGCTTTGTTAACAATGGTGGAACACAATAGCCACTCTGGACCAGCTGGGTTTAAATTTGGTTTCTGAGAGAACAATAGCATATAGCCTGATCATCACAAATCAGAGTGGACCTTACTATTCTAGATGCGATTCTTCCCATGGGAACAAAAATGATATGACATTAGATGTACACATTTAGATGTGAGCAGCACTCACACAGCTACATGAAGCTCCAAATCAGTGTTAAAAGATCCTCTTTAATATAAAACAACATCAGAAAATAATTTATTTGTCCAGCCATTTTCTTTATTTTAGCAGTTTAGCAGGCCATAGGTAACTATACTTAAAGTTCAGGACTCTCAGAGGCATGCACGTGGTCTGGCATGTGCAGTACTACAGACACACCATCTGTTGGCAGAAACCAGTTAGTCCGGTTTTTGGAAGACATCTGCAAGATAAAGCTATCACAGGTTCATATTTATCATTCTAGGACTTGATTGTTAGTTTCAGAAGTTTCGACTGGGCTGTTTCATGCGAACAGTGATAGGAAGAGACTAAAAATCATCATTTGTTTACATGGCCAAATTATTAGCGATGTTCTATAATATTTACTATAATATTTACTGGCATGAAAAGAGAAGGACAATTATTTGTTCGTGTCACGACTCCAAACCTGTTCTTCTGAAAATGTCACCTGCAGCAAAAAATCCTAAGGGCAACAAAGTGACTTAAAGTCATCAACGACATAATCTTTACACAGCATCTAAGTGACAGTATGTCTCCCCCAGGCTGTTTCCATTCATCAATCGATTAATTCTTTCATCTATCCATTTACAGGCTTCTATCTGTTCATTGATTCATTTGTTGCTTTCATGTGTAACTGTGGAACATTAGATGTCTGGAATGGAAAGTGCACACTGGGATACAGCAGCATATGTAAAAAGAAAAATGGAGCTGCTGAGGTTATTCTGGTTCACAGACCACAGGGTTATGTCAATCTAGTAGCACGTCTAAAGGCACAACAGATATGGCTTAGTTTACAAGCAGATTTAGGATGCTGTATTTTGGTTGCATTATTTGGTAAAGAGTGTATCATTTAACAGAGACATCATACCTCATTGTGAGTCCTGGAGTAATGTAAATTTAGCACCCACTTTCATCCAATACAACACACATGATTGAATTGAGTTTTGTTATTCAGCGTGCAATTACAAGCCTAAAGTGACTAAACTGGCTAATTAGCCACCTACTTAATTAATGTTTACATGTTTATTTTTAAAAAATATATACTTTTCCAGTTCAAATCATCTATAGTTTATTCTCATAAGTCTACAATATACTGTAATAGGCACTGCAATAGGCAGTGCTGTCATGTGTATGTCAATGCTGACATAACGTCCAATTATATCAGACTTCCTAAGTTGAAGTCCAAACCTAAGGCGAGGGTCTCTGGTTTGGACTGCAAAGTAATCTCGAGTCACTAAAGCCAAAGCCATTAGTCTTATTCAAAAACTCATAAACAGTAAAACAGTAATTTGTTACAGATTAAATGTAGATTATTGTAGATACCTATCTACAGTATAAGTGTAACTAGCTATTAGTTTTTTTACTTTTTTTAAAGGAAAAGGGTTAGAGTAGCATTAGCTAGATAGGCTCTTTATACTCTCTGTTTTTGTATTTCTCTATTTTGAAACAAAGTCTTGTATAGTGTCAATCATGAATTTTACAAAATATCTTGGGGAACCATGAATCTTTGGCAAAGCCCCTGCTATAAACATTAGAATTTGCTAGAACTAGCTACATAGCTAACAAATCAACAACCATTACTGAGCACCTAAACCTTTTAAAGCACCAGGTTAGAAGTTCCCATGAGCCACATGATATCTAAATGAATGCATTTACTTCTTTCTTTTATTTGCACATATTTGGGTCAGATTTGTTTTGCACGACAACTGATAAATCTAATGACTGGCAGCTTAAATAATTGTGGTGATCATGTAATAGTTTGACAGGCCTATTTGCATACAGGAATTTAACTTATTTTTTAAATAAAGGAAATTGCCATAAAATGTCATTCGGGGTGTTTTGGCATCTAATACACTTTGGAGGAACTTCATGACATTGACTACTTTTCTGTGGTTTAAAGATTTTTTTTAGATTATGCTGATCAGGCTTACATAGCATTTATTAAAAAAAAAACAGTGGGGACTATTGGGGCCTTATAATGTGCATGTGACCTAAGTGTGTTTAAAAATATATAGTTTCAGGCCCAAGTCTAATCTTAACAAAGTAGAAACAAGCACTGGAGGTAATCCGTCAACATGGGTGTATTACAACCATTTACTGGTGGGGGCAGGGCAGCATAAATGTTAAGAGTTTGCACTGTCTACCCACTGAAGGCTGTAATTCATATAATACAACAAAAAATGTGAATTGTAATACAAATCCCCATTGTGAGATGTATTAGATTTTTTTTTACATTTTATATTTCAGTAAGATAACAATTTCAAGAATAAAACATTTATGCATTTTCATCAGTCATTAACGAATTGTGGATTACTGCGGCCTCTAGTGGCAGAGCTGCGCAGCGCCAGTATACAGCGGAAGTGGGTTAATGTGTAGACTGCGTCTACTGCTTAAACACTGACGCCTAGTGGGCGGAATTGTTATTACAGTTTCAAGCTTCACAAAAGACTTCTATCTGCAGTGACAACAAGGGGTATGAAAGTAGTGTCGTGGGTTTTTATATACAGAGGTAATAGTTCTTAGGTGTTTATTAATGTAAGACATTTGAGGAAACCAGTAGCGCTGTGAAATTTTACCTATTTACTGTAAGATAAACCTAGTGGCTTCTACTCCAGGACCAATAACTGCCTAGGGTAGTGCTTTTCTGCATTGCACCACACTTCGTGCTTATTTATACGACTGGACTGCTATGGAGACTTAAATTACCACTACGGACTCAGCGACACCTCCGTGAAGACCCTAATGAAAAGTTTTAAGCTGAATCACAAATAAAATAAACGTGTGGTCTTATAAAAGTAACTTCCCTGCCTCCACGTTTAAGTTCTTTCAACTTTAAACAGTAGATTAACAGAATCTTACATTTTGTTTTTACTTCACTTTCAATAAACAAAATATACACCGCAGTCAAGCATTCTATGCTGATTACTGTATACTGCTAGTCAGCAGCATGGTCATACTGACTGACCAGCCTACCAGTAACACAACATATGGTGATGATCAGTTACGCTAGCCTGTGCTGTCCGATGGTAAAAGGAAATTAATTGTTTTTAAAATGAACTTATCACGCCGTCCTCCAAAAGGTTAGCGACATTAATCTGGTCAGCTATGGTTCTATATGGACAGCCGCTTTTCAACAATAGCAGAGTATTCATTTATTTAAACAATGTTTTCTGTCTTCTGTTCTCATCTGATAAGCGCAGTGCTCTCAGCTCTGTAGAGGCCCCTAACTGTTTAATTTTATCCTCTATGTTTTTCATGTATGGCATCACTCCATGAACATTTATAGCCTACAGAAACTTCGCGCGCACAACATGCAGGTCTATTTTCTCGTAGTTTCCTTAAACTTGTGTGATCCATCTCGGGGTCTGCCTCCAGAGGTTCGCAGAGGCCGGGGCAGTAAATCTTGCTCCGGGTCTAACAGCTGTCTGGTCTCTCATAGTGACATTTTCATATATGGTCACGTACTCGTGACAGCCTTGACGTGCGCGTGCTAAAAACAGACCCCACTTGGGCCGTGCACATTGGAAGAGGAAAGGCTTCAGTGCTCCAGCGCCACAGGCCTCGACATTCTTCACACATTTTTTATTTCTTTGAAGGAAACTAGTCGGTGTTCGCCAACGACGGCAGAAAGCCACAGGCGAAACCAAAAACTAACCAGAGCCAGAGCGCGCCCGTCTGTCTCTGCGCGGTTAACCGTGCGATGAGTGTTTCTTTGGCCTCCAAGAAGCAAGAAACCATGGACAGCCTAGAGAAACAGCTGATCTGTCCCATCTGCCTCGAGATGTTCACCAAGCCGGTGGTGATCTTGCCGTGCCAGCATAATCTCTGTCGGAAATGTGCCAACGACATATTTCAGGTACCCTAGTTTAGTTTTTCACTGTGCTGGGTGGTTTAACTGGTCACTGATGAAGCTGCTCCTTCACTATCATACAGGCTTTAGAAGGACAAGCGGTAATGACGTCATATGGCAGCCTATGACTGTACTACTATGAAGGCTTAAAGTAGTACTAGGTCGTGAGCTACTAACGTAAGAACTAAACTCGTCTCGGCCTACTGAAATGTTTCCATTTTCACCTGATAGTCCTATCCGATAAAAATGATGGTATGATGTTTTGCTTTAAAGTAACATGACAATTTTCACAATTTGGGTTCTTTGAACCTTGAACAGTACAGAATATCTTATATATTTTGTTTATTGATTTCATTGTTGTTCATTTACTTCATTAAAGTAATACTGCTGACACCTCTTCTACAAAGTGTTGGTCTCACTCACTGCTCACGTTAGTTTTTGTGAATAATCAATCCTTACATACATTCCTTTTAGCAGCAACACCAACAGTGTATACATTTACACTGTGTTTTCCCCTGTGTCATTGTCTAGGGAATGTTCTCCATTGCCATCACTTTTCAGCTTATCTTAATTTTATATTATCCTAATAAAACCAGTGGTCTAGAGCTATAGTGGTTAAGTAAGATGCATAAAGTCAGGGCAGTAGATAAAATGCATATATACATAGAAAGCAGTGGTTTGTGAAAATCAGCATGCTTCTGTAATGAATATAATCACATGGGTTCGGGAATACTTCTAAAAATCCCTTGTCAGTCTATACAATTAATCACTACTTCTTCAAATGCAAGTTAAGACTCTGTTGTGGTCTGATGAGTCCAGTTTTGGAACAATGGACATCACTTTTTGTTTTTTGGCCCAAAGAAAAAAGAGCATCCCAACTACTACCAACACAAAGTTCAAAAGCTAGCATGGTATTGGGGTGCATCATTGCAAATTACATGGTAGCTTGTACATCTTTAAAGGCATTGTAAATGCTGAGGGGTATTTGCACATTTTGGAGCACCATATTCTGCATGTGTTTAAACATTGGCTTTGTTGTAAGGGATTGCAGAGGCTAGAGTGGGCTGCCAGCCACAATAATGCTGTCAGTGATGTTCATTAATTCTGGTGTATTTGTCTTCCAAAAACTTTGAAGTATTTTTTTAATGGAATGTGTTGCAAACATCAAATCTGTAATAAATGTATATTTATGAAAATCAGTGAAGGTCAAATAGAAAATATTTCATTTAAATGCCTGTAAAGGTTACTGTGTCCTGTTTTTATATGCGTTTTACTTATTGTTACAACATTTCTGGAGGTGGGTTTGTATCACAGTATCTCTGTTGGTGTGTTAAAGTATAATATACAATATATTTAAACTGCTTGAAGTATGTAAGACAGGCGTCTTAAATCTTAATTCACGAAGAACCCTATGCAGCGGCAGGGTCCATTTAGCCATTTAGAGAGTTCTGCAGCAAAGATGGTGACTTCTGGTGTGTGGTATTAGCCTAGGATGGCTGAATAAGAGCAGTGTATATGGATTTGTTCTTTAAGCAGGGTCTTTGTCTCATTGGTCTCCATTGGTACAGCAAGCTGAAAGCTCTGAAATAGCACTGCTTGAGTACATAAAAGCTCTACACACACTTTGTTCCTTCTACTACAAAGAAATCCTTTAATAAATCAATGTTGAACGTTGATACACAACCTTACTTAACAGATGCATCTTTGAGCTCCTGTGTGCTAAATAGTGTTTTCCACATCTTTGATGGGAAAAGAAGCTTTCAAGAAATGTTCTGACCTATACTCTTCTGTTCTTCTGGATCCCAGTTATCTTTGTGCTTGCCAATAGAAAGATCATATATTATTAAAGTTTCCACATACAACATATCTACTCAGAGTACTATTTATCCACTCTAGGTCATTATAGCACTATTACTGATATTATGAAGTGTACTATGTGTTGTAAGTAGTACTTTGATCCAAACACTAGCAGCACTTATGTTCAAGATCAATAGGCCATCTTTAGTGTTTTTTTTAAACCTTCTTTATGTCATTGATTATCTCATTGACCACTTTATCAGGTACACTCTTGTATCTACACTCACTGTACATTTTCCATTGAGGTGCATTTTGTAGTTCTACAGTTACAGACTGTAATCTATTTGTTTCTTTGCTTTTTAAAACATTCCTTTTTTACTCTATTCAGAACCTCCACAAAGCAGGTATTATGTGAGTAGTAGTCATTCTCAACACTGCAGTGACATTGACATGGCAGAGGTTTGTTAGGTGCGAGGGTGGCAAAGAGTGGATCAGACACAGCAGTGCTGCTGGATTAAAAAAAAAAAAAAAAACACACACACACACACACACAGTGCCATTGCTTGGCTGAGAATAGTCCACTAACCAAAAATATACAGAGCACCCTGTGGCCAGAAAAGTACTACTGATGTGGGACTAGAGCAGTGGTTCCTGATGGTGCTCCGGGAGCATATTTTTGTGTTTTCCTGCCAAAACACACCCATGTCAACTCAGGAAGTGCTTGCTAATTAGCAGATTTATAGCAATTAATTAAGCAGAGCAAACATTAAACTGAGCAGGGCAAAGGGTCCTCCAGGACCAGTGTTGGGAACTACTGGACAAGAGGATGGCTACCTCAAACTCAACAGCAAAGTTGACTGCAGTGCTGAGAATGATTACTACTCAAATAATACATGCTCTATAGTGGTCCTCTGTAGCAGCTCTGATAATTAAGGAACAAGGTAAAAATCAAATTCTGCAGAGAAACATAAGACTACAGTGTGTAATTGTAAAGCTGCAAGGTGCACTTACATCATAAGTGGTAACATTAATGGACAGTGAGTATAGCTACAACATAATAATGTGACCTAATAATGTGACCTGTGCACAGTTGAGTTTATACGATTAAGATAAAGTGATAACTCACTGAGAGTAAAATGTAACATCTAGTATAAATAACCTCTAAGATGGTATAAGAACATTAAACAAGCTGCATTAATTAATGTAGATTTAATGTGAGGGGTAATGTTGGTTTGTTTGTGTATGCATTCTGCAGGCCTCTAATCCCTACCTGCCGACACGTGGGAGTTCTACAGTGGGTTCTGGCGGTCGGTTCCGCTGCCCATCCTGCAGGCACGAAGTAGTTCTAGATCGGCATGGTGTATATGGACTGCAACGAAACTTGCTGGTTGAGAACATCATTGACATGTACAAACAGGAGACCATAAGGTACAGAAACCTACGCACAACACAATTTCCAAAAGCTTTACCCAGCTAGAGAACTCCATTTAGCCAGAAAGCGTTTCTCAGATCACTGTTCACATCCTGTTATTCATCTCAAAATACCACTAAAGACTTTTGCTTTCCTCCCAAATGCTTGATAATTAAAACCAGAGATTTTGTTTAGGAAACTATTTTTTTTTCTTTTTTAGAAGAAATGTTTTTGTTTGAAAAGCAGAATGATCTTTAAAGAACCATTTTTGTATTTTTTTTTAAAACTCCACATAATGTAAAGGTTTTGCACAAATAAAACTTTTTTCCTAGAACATAACACAGAACCATTTAAAGGACCCATATTCTAGATTTTTTTCCTAGGTTTTAATTTTTTTCTCATGAAGGTAACTTTTTGTCCCAAACATGGAAACATTTTCCATCTTCTCCTTATTGCGTAGAATAAAACATGTTTATGTTACTGGGCTTGTAAGACTGAACTAAGATAAATAAACTTTTTCTGACTGGAGGTTAGAAAATTTGTGTTTTTGTATTGTGTTTCTTTCAGCAAATTATTCAAATGTAGAACTTTTCCAAGAACTTCAATTTGAGTGGATGAGATTAAAACCATAACTTTATCCTCATTGTTTCTACCCTTTCTACCCTGTAGATGTAAAGTTTAAGACAACAGCTTATCTGTAGTTTAACATGTGTTCTGAAATTTGTTTTTTCATGATATGGGCTCTTTAAGGATTTTGTGTTTTGAGTTTTTCGAGTTAGAAGGTGGTGATATTTAAACCTCTCTCTCTCTCTCTTTCTCCTTCTCCTTTTCTCTTTCCTTCTCTCTCTCTCTGTCTCTCAGCACCAGCAGTAAGGTAGAACCAGATCAAAAGCAAGGTGTGTTGATGTGTGAGATACATGAGGAGGAGAAGATTAATATTTACTGTGTTACGTGTTCCGTTCCCACCTGCTCTTTGTGCAAAGTGTTTGGAGCTCATCAGAATTGTGAGGTCGCTCAACTCAATACGGTCTATGAGAATCAGAAGGTAATACACCACTTGCTCTCCAGTGCTTCCACATGCTCTTCCACTCTCTCATAGTGATTTTATTCCTTTGCAGTTTCTTTCTGTACACCTTCTCACAGTAGTCTCTTCAGTTTTTTGCTGGTTTTGTCATTTCTTTGTGTTCATGTGTGTGTGCAGTTGGAGATGTCAGAAGGTGTTTCTATGCTGGTGGGAAACAATGACAGAATTCAGGCTATCATAACCCTGCTGGAGGAAAGCTGCAGAACCGTGGAGGTTTGTATATGTGTCTATGAAATTACAAGCATGTTTATATCAAAAGTTTGATATTGTGCATTTCTTTAAAGTTTACAAAGATGTACATACAAAACCCAATCATTTTTTCACAAAGCCATTTCCATCCTTTTGGTTGGAATATACAGTAAACACACCAATTAATTTTACACTCTGTGAGTGTTAGATGTAGCAAAACACTAATTTCTTTTGTTGTTGTGGCCTGGAAAGAACCCAGTTTGACACAGCTTTGTCCATAAAAGCTGTTCCGTGCTGTCCATACAAAAAATGTCCCATTATTCCTGAGCACTGCAACATATCTAATACCACTTTAGTGGAATATACAGTATGTATTTATGTATGTGTGGGTATGCATTTGAGTCTTTATAAGGTTGTTTAATCATATAGATGCACTTCAAAGGCAGGCATTGAATAACTGCAGCATATCACACTGTATCCTGCCTCAGTGTCACTGCTGGGATAAGTACAGTCCAGCATTACTAATTGAGTAAATCTGTAAATCTGTAAATATCCGTAAATGCACTGTATTCTTTAACTGCACACCTGCAATGTTTAGGCAGGAAACTCACCATCCTAACAATACCTGGGCATTGGCAATACTGTGATAGTCCCTTTTCACTGATGTATAAGTGGTACTGACAAGTTGTACAGCAAGAAACGAACCTAAAAAGTGTACCTAAATGTTAAATGGAAAAGCATCTGTGTGTGTTTGTGTGTGTGTTTAGGAAAATGGGCGAAGACAGAAGTCCCATGTGTGTGAGTCTTTTGATCACCTGTACTCGCTGTTGGAAGACAGAAAAAAAGAACTGACTCTGAAAATCAGCTCTGAACAGCAAGAGAAACTGGACTATATAAAGGGATTACAACACAGGTACACACACACACACACACACACACACATTACATTTTCTTGAATTACATTTAGCTCAACAATTTAAAAACACATTTAAAAAGCCCCACAGGTATCATATGCAGGCATGTGAAGACCCCTAATAACGTGTACTGTATGCAAGACCTAGGCTTCCAAACTAAAATAGAGGGTTTTTTTCTTCGCTTTTTTTTTACTGGTTTTATGTTTTTACTCAATTCACATTTGGACACTTGTTTGATCTTTTACTGGTTGGTAGCTCTCTTCCTATAATTATTATGTTATTTATTGAAAATTTTGCTGATAAGTTCTCAAACTTTTTTCTTCCAATCAGATACAGTTCTCTGATGCTCCCACAAGCCTGATCTGTACAACACCAATAATAAACTTATCTGCCACTGAAATATCCACCACAAAAGATGTTATTTAAATTGATGTCAAATGAACTTGGTAATGTTGAGATTTATAGCTGATTAACACTATTTTTTTATCAGTCTACTCAGGCTTAAAAAAAAGGAAAGTTATAAATAAAGTTATAAACTGGAGCCATGTTTATGACTGTAAATAAAAGTCAATAATCATTAATTGTGTTTTTATATTTTTTAATGAATAAGTAACCACTGCTTTATAATGCTTTATACCCTTCCAACCCTGCACCCATGTAACACCATTGTACACACAGTGGACCAAATTAGTGTGTTACCTGTACAGATACACGGATCACCTGGACAAAAGTACTAAGCTGGTGGAGACAGGAATCCAAACCATGGACGAGCCAGAGATGGCCATCTTCTTGCAGGTCACAAAAACGTTGTCAACAGCAACCCCTAAGAGTTAGCATACAATAGCACAACAGTATCCTAGGTTAATAAGTCATAAAACGGCTGTCACCAAACTCTGTCTCTCTCTTTTAATAGGCTGCCAAACCTCTGCTACAGAAGTGAGTATTCCCAGATGTATTTCATATTATTTTGCAATTTTGGAAGCTCACTCCTTTAGAATGGTTTCCCTTCTCTTTCAGAATAGCAGAGAGCAGGAGCACTTCTCATTTGGAAAAGTTGGAGCGTGGTTATGAAAATATGGATCACTTTACTGCCAATTTCCAGCATGAGAGGAAAGCCATTCTCAACATTGATTTCATCAAAGGTATCTGCATGAATATATACAGTACTGTGTAAAGCAGTCACTAAACTATTTGTCAGCTTAGGTGGTTTTTATTGCTATTCTTTATGCATTGGAACTAAATCGTGTTCTTCAGGACCCATGGTGCAACACAGTAGCATGATCTGGTCCTCACTATCTGGTCTAAAGACAACACAGTTTTCATATCAGACTGGTCAGGAGGCATTCTGTTATAGAAAGCACTGAGGATGGACAGCGGAGAGCGGAAAGCGCGATTACTATGTAACATTAGAATAAATACCTAAAACAAAAATAATAAAATATAGGATTAACTTTTTATTCTTAAAAAACTTGAATATATTGGTTCCAATAACACACAAATATTTTGTAAATCCGATTGAACAAAAATCAGTTCAGTTTTTTCACTAACCAACTTTTGTATGTTGTAATTATGAATGGATTTAGAATTTAATGCCTGTAACACGCTTAAGACAGGGGCATGTTTGCCATTGTGTTACATCATCTTTACCTGGCAGTTTTTCAAGTGGAATTTATACTCATTCTTGCTTGAAACACGACTTGCTTAAAGCTGCCATAATCTTCATGATGGGCCATGCATTTTCAGTAGGAGATGGATGTGGACTAGAGGCAGGCCAGTCCTGCAATAGCAGCATATGTCTCTCTGAAATCACAATATATATGTCTCCACCTCAATGGTACCTTCACACCTGTGGAAGTCACCCATGGCATGTGCACTGATGCCCTCATACCATGACAGATGTTGGTTTTTGCACCTTTTGCTAAAAAATCTCTGGATGGCCTCCTTTTTTTCTTTAGCACTAAGGACTTGATGCCTGTTGTTTTTCCCAAAAGCTGAAACATGGGCTTATTAGACCACAACATGAATTTCCGATGTTGTTCATACCATCTGAGATGAGCACAGAGACTTGGCATAACTTGGCAGTGTTTCTGCATAGAAATGAAGCTTTTTTTAATGAAATATAGTTGCAGTTCTTGATGCGGTACCTGTTTTAGGTATCAATTGTTTCCCCAAGTGCTCCTGAGCCTATGAGGCAGTATTTAATACAGTAGCATGGTAATGCAATGCCTTCTGAAAGCTCAAAACAGTGCTCACAGGCCCATTCAAGGACATTCAATGACTTCCAGTCTTGCCATACACAAACTATGCTTCCTTGGATTCACCAAAGTGGAAATCTGGTGGTTAGAGTTTGAGAAAGTGACCTCCCAAAAGAAAATGCACCTATAAATTATGCTTTTGTAAATCATTGCCAATTAACATGCGACTGCTTTATACTTTTTAAGCGGTGTTACCCGTGTTAGTGGCTACCTACTTGGTATATCAAAACATCAGAATAACAGTACGTCAAACATTCAGAATGTCAAATGTATGTGATATGAACTGACAGTGATGCGTGATGCCTCAGTGTGTGCTTGTTTAGAAGTAAAATACAGCTAACAGATAGAGGGCTTATTTTCTCCCTTCTTCTGTTTGCTTCTGGTTTTCCTACTTCTCTTTAAACTTGTCTCTGTCTGGAATTGCTGCAAATCAAACCAGCTCACTTAAATTTGTTTGCTTGGCTTTCTTTACATCCAATTTTTACTATATACTGTTATACTACAATGTTCAATGTACAATGTACAATCTCTCTATCATCTTTTGCAGAAGAGGATGAAGATGAAGACGATGATGATGAGGACAATAGTGATGATAAGGAAGTCGCTAATGGACAGGCCAGCACTCAAAGTCAGGCAGCTGGAGGAATAAACCCCACTCCTGTTCAGCAAAAACCAGCCCCCAGTCCAGACTCCACACCAGCTATACCCAGCACATCTGCACAGGCACCAGCTCCAGATCCTGCCCAAACATCAAATACCAGCCCAGGGCACAACACACTGTTAACCACCCCAGCTCCAGTTCCTGTGCAAACAACAACCACCACTACATCACAGAATACACCCGTGACCATACCCACTTCAAGCTCGGGTCACAACCCACCGGCCAATACAGGGACAGAGGTAAACAAGTAGTAACTAAACCTTTTTAGAGGAATAGCTATACGATCATACAGCTGCATAAATAAGGAAAAAGTGAATAGCAATTTATAAGATTTCCAAAATGGAAAAAATGGAAGTTAAAAATAAGATATAGAGAATGTAAATCCTAACAACTGTGCAGGATGTGGTAGACCACCAGGTTGACCACAGTCATCAGAAAAAAAATACTTAAAGCTTAAAAAGAGAGGACAAAATCAAGCTCCACTCTTGCTTCAGATCTGAAAAATTCACAGGTCTGTCTGTCTGTGAGAAGACATGTCGGTGATCTGGGTCTGAAAGGATGTATAGCCTAGCAGGCTCTGCTTCACTGGGTTTAGGAAATCAACTAGAAGAGAAAGGGGTACGAATGTTTGAATTAAGTTAACCGTTACAATCTGAACTGTATGGAACAACAAAACTTGAGAGTGTTTTGCACAAGTAACCCTATTGACAGTGATCACTTCTCCATACAGAATCTATATTATGCTTAGATGCTGAAGTGATGCTGACCCCCCCATGCGGTCAGAAGTTGAATAAAAATGCTGCTATTAGTTTGTGCTGTGTTTGTGCTGCAGGATTCTGCGTTTGTGCTGGAACTGGTTTCGAGAAATAAAACATTGTATTTTATTACCTGAGATGTCACTTAGGCCACCATCAAAGACCAAAGAGCACCAGACATGTGTGCTACGTTTGTGCTGGTTTGTGTGGTTAAAAAAAAATGTTTTTGCTGTTTTGAATCTCAAGTTACAAAACCACAAAGGTTAGGCGAGTGACGCACTCAGCCCCCCAATACACATCTAAATCACAACAAAATCATCTCATTTGTTTGTGCTGGTTTATGCCGTTAAAATTTGTGCTGTTTTAATTCTGAAGTTACAAAGCCGCAAAGGCTGGTCGAGTGACGTCACTCAGCCCCCGATGAATTTCCAAATTGCACCAATATGTTCTCATTTGTTTGTGCTGGTTTGTGCTGTTAACAGAAATACTTGTGCTGTTTGAGTTCCCCATCAAATTCTAAATCGCACCAGAATTCTCTTAGTCATTAATACTACGTTTGTTCTGGTTGGTGCTGCTTAAAACTTTTGTGCTGTTTTAATTCTTAGATTAATAAGCAGTTTTCCAGTGAGTGATACACAAACAACGCACAAACAAATGAGAGCTTTTTAGTGCGATTTGGATGTTGCTGGGGGTCTGAGTAATGTCACTCATCCAACCTTTATACCCTTTATAAACAACTTTATATCTTGAGAAATAAAACGCCATAGATGCCTGCGTAAATATACATACTTTTAACACATATGTTTTAATGTTTTTAGATACTTACTGTATGTGCAATAAACAGCAGTCTTGATTTTTCAAATGAATACATTTTCCAAATTCATCTTCGAAACATAGGTTTCAGACAAGTGTGCTTCATGAAAGGATTAAGCAATTAACATCCTAGTATGCTATAAAATTGCTGAGCAAACCCATATGACCACAATTTCGGATCAAGATGGCACTCAGCCGCAAAGACTGGTTAGTGTTTCAATAGGAACGTTATCTACAAAATGACCTCTATATGGGAAAGACGCAAGTAAATAGGGTTGAAATTGTGGTTGCACATTGAAATTCTGTGATAACGAGTGCATTTGTTGGATAATAAGGAAAAAATAGAGGGACGTAAATGCAAGACCAACCTGTTGTTGACTTTTTTGAGTTGCAGAGCATGAACCATTTATTACAAGATGAATTCACATGTTAAAGTTTACTGATGCAAAATCTTATAGGCACCAATCAACAAGTGATATAGTCAGAGAGAGGCAAAATATTTGGGCAAGAGCGACAAATGGCCAAGGGCCTGTGTGGGGTTCCCCAAGACAAGGGTACATGTAGGAGCAGGCGTGGGGGACTGTAGTTGGAACTAGATACAGCTGGAAAGTAAATCTACAAGACTTGGTTGGTAACGAGTGTCCCACTTTATTCTAAAGTATATGTCTAAAGTATACAATATATACTAGTATGTGGTTATGGATTAGCAAACAGGAATAAGCAATAATATTAATGCATCAGTATTTCAGGGAAACAAAGTTCATAAGGAAGGCTGTATTAGCAAGCTGAGCATTCTTCCACAATGATCAGTGAATATTGCTAATATTAAACCCTTACAATATTTTACACTTTATTCCCTGGGACTTTCAACAAATCACAGTGTATTTTTAAACTGTTAATAATGAATTTCAAATTGGGAAATTCAAACACTGGTGTTAAAATAATCAGATTCTTGGATTTGAAGTCAAAGAAAAAGCTATTTTGCAGGACAGCCCAGCTAAACACTGAGATGTGCTTAGAACCTGAATGTGTGGGTTTACAGAATAATATATTTTCAGTTCTGTTAACCTTTATATGAAGCTTCAGAGTACTGACCCATGCTATGTTATTCCTTTTCTTTAGTCCTTTAGTTCTTTTTATCCTTTGCTATTTGAGCCATATCATACATTTCTAGCTTATAGTTTTCTAGCAAAGAACATCTACATCTGGTGGTCATTCTGATTTCCATTCTTCTGTTTATTACTTTCCCTAGTAATTACACTCAAATACACATACTTCAGATTGTTTATTAAAAGTGTAAATGTGGACATTTATAATGGACTGAATCCAACAACACTTTATAGTCTTTAGACAGTGATTTACACAGCTGCACGTTTAGCTGATTTCATGTTGCCAGATGTCACTGCAGATTGCTTTTCAATATTATTACTGTTATCTCTCTCTCTCTCTCTCTCTCTCTCTCTCTCTCTCTCTCAGGCCTCCTCTAGCCTTGCTGGGGCAGGTAGTGCTCTGAGTACAGATGAAGGACCACCCCGCCATGTTTTCTCTTTCTCCTGGCTCAATACGCCCAAATAACGTTATCAGCCTATTACCTGACTGCTGGACAGACTCTCTGAAGTTCCGCTTGGTTACTGGAAAATCAGAAGAGACGCAAAAGGATGCTTTTTCTTTATGACTTTGTGTGTGTCATGTTTCTCTAAAATGAAGTTATTCCGTGTGTGCCCTTTAGGACGTGCCAGTAAAATATTATGTTCCAAAAGAAATTTCTTTACAACACTGCTTCTTATTCATTTCTGTGTATACTCTGGGGTTCAAATGTTTGTTTGGCTACAAACCAAACTTTATTTGCTAGCATAACATTTGGGTGAGAAGATGACCCATGCATCTATCTATCTGTCTATCTATCTGTCTATCTATCTGTCTATCTATCTGTCTATCTATCTATCTGATATGCAGGTGAAATAAAATAATTTTACCGTTTTTTTTTACTGTTTATTTAACAGTTTTTTTGTTAACAAATGACATTTAATGCAATGACCAAAGAAACCTGACTACACATGGCCTAACGCTACAACTGAAAGTAAGTTACAGTTTTTTTGTAGCTTTTATTTGCCAAAGATGTCCATCATTTTGCGGTTGTTGCTCGCCTGCTGCGCTAGCCGCTCGGCTCGTGCCATCTGCAGCACCTCGCGCAGGAGGTGAAACGTCAGGTCCAGTGAGATGGGTGCTTCATCGGAGCGACGCTCGCGCTCGGTCGCGCTGTCCGTTAACCCGTTCCCCACCTCAGCGAGGCGCCCTCGCACCAGCCCCTGCGTGAGCTGTAGCTGGAGCGCGCGCTTAACGGCGCCCGTGCGTGGCGATGCGCTTTGCAGAGAGAGCCGCACGCTCCGAGGTGGGCTGTCCAGCCTGATAAAATACTCCTCTCCCACGCGCATGAGAATGGGCAGAACCGGCCGCTGCAGTTCCGGTAACGTAGAATAAACGTCGCTCGTGTCTATTGGTTTGCATTCGTCGCGCGGGAGGAAGGCACTCAACAGAGCCGCCGCCGCGAGCAGCACGTGCAGCTTCATTTAGGAGGATCCGCGGCAATCTGAAAAAGGATAGGGTTACTGAATTGCGCAGGGGACCAGAAGCGGTGGTTGAACATGATAAGAATATGGACAGTAAAGTACAAAACTGGACCATCCTCACTTTCCCCTTTCTTCTGAGAGATCACGACCACCAATAACAGAAAGCAATAAAGCTTTAAAATTAAAGGGCTATACTATATACACACTAATAAATGTTTCAGTAAATCCAATTAAATCCAATTAATTACACTGAAAAAACGTTGAATTTAAATTATTCAAATAAAATATGTTACAAGTACTTAGTTTCATTCATGTGGAGCCATTTCATTCAAATAGTCTTTAAAGCAGCCTAGATAGATAGATAGATAGATAGATAGATAGATAGATAGATACTTTTTTATTTAGTGTCCTGCAAACCTGAATAAATAGTCCAGTAACGGGAGTCAATTTCTGGGCTAATTACCTGCAAAATCCTGAACAGCTGCTTGCCTTTTTAGACTCGCCCCCCGCCACGCGCTCAGTCTGGAGTAGAAACGTTACTTTGAGCGCGAGCGCGGTCTGATTTATATCCACGATCTGGGCAGCTCTGTGCGCATGCGCGCGTCGGCACACACACCTGTACGGAATGACGCCCCGCGCAGTTTGTTTTAGTGGCGGCATCTCAAGTGAGTCACAGAGGGGCTTAATTGGCCTCGTGCAGAGCATCGCGAGTTCAGAGCCAATTACGTTTAACGCCGTCTGACAGCTTCCCAATTAAAGCTGACAGTCAGTGCGCGCTCGTTTAGGAACCTCGCGCCATTAGCACGAGCTTTTGAAAAAAGCTCTAACGCGTCAAATGGGCTTTCGATACAGTGAAGAACGTTAGCCGGGACACTACTCTCCGGCAGTAATGAATATGATTCGCGTACCGGTTAGTGAAAGGCTCGACTCCTGACGTACGTGGCACGAGCAGTGGAATGGCGCGCGCGCACACCTGCTCAATAGCTTTGGCACCGATACGCTGGAGACCAAAGAAGAGACCAGAGAAGGACTGTATATGAAGAATTATCAGCGAGCCGTAGACCACATGCAAATGAGCTGTTTACGCGAGGTCACGCACGCGCGCACGGTCGTTAGTAATGTTGGTGCTAGTGCTTTATTAATTGTAACTAGAGTTAGATGGATTTTAACGCTAAATATTAATACCTTTGCTAAAATGCACAACAGCAACCCTGTTTTAGTTTAGTTCCCTGTCCTTGTGCGTGTCCGTGCACCTGGTTGTTCAGCGACAGGCTTGGAGCGCATTAGCAGTTTTCTGTTTAACGGTGGTAACACGGTTTGGCAAGCCTGATCAGAAAATATCCCACCCGGGTGTGTGTGAGATTACCAGGTTTATGCCACATAGTGGGGACCAAAACCTGGTCATATACTCACGTTGTGGGGTCTTTTCGTCTTTATGGGTACCAAAAGGTCTACACTATGTAAATTATTCGATATCAGCATAAGGTTAGGGTAGGGTTTGGGTTATGTTAGCAGTATTTCTTTTTGTTTGACTAAAACCCTAGAACTTTAATGGAATGAAAATAATGGCCTTATAATTCACAGAAACAGTGAATGTGTGTGTGTGTGTGTGTGTGTGTGTGTGTTTAAAGGTCCCACTAAGCCTCACGTCATTACAACAAAACACAGGAAACAGCAAGTGATCACACAGTACACAAACACAGACAGTGCTCCCACGTCGACATGGTTGACCTTTATCAATGTAGAATATCCGTATTGCATCGGTAACATTCCCCAGAAGACAATAGAAACATCAGTATATATTACAGTCTCCAGGGGCAGATAAAGTTTTAGACTAAAGACAGGAATGGAGCCCGTCCCCGAGAGAGCATAACTAGTGTTGCTCTCTCTGGGTGAGTAGAATAGCCCTTCCTTTAGCCAATTACTAGTGCTAAGCTGTTTTTTCTGTTGTAACAGATGTAACAGAATTGGCTACCATGAGCAGATATTGTACGGCTAAAAGTGAACTGCTTGCTCTCTTTGCCATGTAATAGTGCTAGGAGATGATTGTCACCTGCAGTTGTGTTCTTTAAAAGAGCTTTCACTTATAACGCTGCGTGTCTTACACTGATGCATGTGTCTGATGCTCTGTGTCTTACTACAGAAAAATTCCGTTAAATATATCATATAGGGGACAAACACAGTGATATTTGAGAAGTGAAATGAAGTTTATATGATTTACAGAAAGTGTGCAATAATTGTCTAAACAAAATTAGGCAGGTGCATAAATTTGGGCACCAAAAAAAAAAAAAAAAAACATAACTCAATATTTAGTAGATCCTCCTTTCGCAGAAATAACAGCCTCTAAACACTTCCTATAGCTTCTAATGAGAGTCTGGATTGTGGCTGAAGGTATTTTAGACCATTCTTCTTTACAAAACATCTCTAGTTCATTCAAGTTTGATGGTTTTCAAGCATGGACAGCTCTCTTTAAGTGACACCACAGATTTTCAATAATATTCAGGTCTGGGGACTGAGATGGCCATTCCAGAACGTTGTACTTGTTCCTCTGCATGAATGTATTAGTAGATTTTGAGCTGTCACTGCTTCAGCTTTGTCACTGATTCCTGGACATTGGTCTCCAGAATCTGCTGATATTGATTGGAATCCATGCGTCCCTCAACTTTAACAAGATTCCCAGTCCCTGTACTGGCCACACAGCCCCACAGCATGATGGAACCACCACCAAATTGTACTGTAGGTAGCAGGTGTTTTTCTTGGAGTGCTGTGTTCTTTTTCCTCCATGCATAACAGCCCTTGTTATGCCCAAATAACACAGCACCTTATTCCAAAATGAAGCTGGCTTGTCCAAATGTGCTTTAGCATACCTCAAGCGGCTCTGTTTGTGATGTGGGCGGAGAAAAGGCTTCCTCTGCATCACTCTCCCATACAGCATCTCCTTGAGTAAAGTGCGCTGAATAGTTGAACGATGCACAGTGACTCCATCAGCAGCAAGATCATGTTGTAGGTCTTTGGTGCTGGTCTGTGGGTTGAGTCTGACTGTTCTCAACATCCTTCGCTTCTGTTTATTCGAGATTTTTCTTGGTCTGCCACTTCGAGCCTTGACTTGAACTGTGCCTGTGGTCCACCATTTTCTCACAATGTTTCTCACAGTGGAGACTGAAAGCTGAAATCTCTGAGATAGCTTTCTGTATCCTTCCCCTAAACCATGACGGTGAACAATCTTTGTTTTCAGGTCATTTAAAAGTTGTTTTGAGACTCCCATGCTGCGACTTTTCAGAGAAGATGCAAAGAGGAGAAAAACTTACAATTGCCCCCCTTAAATACCCTATCTAATAATTGGAGTCACCTGTGTATGGAGGTCAAGGGTCACTGAACTTACCAAACCAAATTTGAGTTCCAATAATTAGTTCTAAAGGTTTTGAAATCAATAAAATGACAACAATGCCCAAATTTATGCACCTGCCTACTTTTATTTAACCAATTATTGCACACTTTCTGTAAATCATATAAACTTCATTTCACTTCTCAAATATCACTGTGTTTGTCCCCTATATGATATATTTAACGGATTTTTTTATCCAAACAATCAATGCTTTATAAAGGTAAATCAGGAAAATTAACAAGGCTGCCCAAACGTTCGCACACCACTGTACTAACTGAAATATGAAGTTAGTCAGTTTTAAGTTTTATTTTCTTTGGAAATTTTGAAAGATGTTTATTAACCTTCCAAATCTATTAGGCTGGATTGTGTCCCCACCACAAGTTCTCTTTTTCTGAGTTTCAAACAAAGGCTGACTGCTACTGAAGCGAAAAGAGAGAATGGAGAAAGAAGACTGTGATCTATTCATGGCTTCTGATAAATTAAGCTTTAGCTTAAATGACAATCTAGGACTGAAAAAAGATAACATCTCATCTGAAATTCCACCGCTTTGTAGCGCCAGCCCCATTACATAATGGAAATTATGTTGAGCTCTTGAGACTTTCGGACAGTGTCAGATAATAGTTAGAGTCACTTACACGTTACTGTGCTTTGTAAAAAAAAAACATCCCAAACTGAACAGCCTCTTTCATTAAGCTGGAATGCAGATGTGTCAGAGATTAAAATTCACAAAGTAAGTGAGTCAGTTAAAAATAACTGCCTGGTGATGAAGCTGCCATTGCATGTCATAGATAAGCAATTTATTTTTGCTAAATGTGACAGAATAAAGGAACTCCAGTAAATCTAAATGTAACTTCTTTTTTAAGAGGCTCCTCTTCCCCAACACCTGTATTAATGGCACCTGTGTTTGAAGTCGTTATAACAGTATAAAAGGACACCTTGCCTACAACCTCAAACACTCACATCCAAACTCACTATGGTGAAGACGACGAAGCTTCCGTAGGAACACCAGAAACCGAATTGTAGACATGCACCATGCTCGGAAGACTTGAATCTGCAATAGGCAATCCGCTTGATGTGAAGAAATCTCTACTGGTGGTAGCAATAATCAGAAAATGGAAGACCTACAAGACCCCTACTATCTCATTCCGATCTGGGCCCTCCACGCAAGATCTCAGCCCGTGGGGTCAATGATCACAAGAACGGTAAGGAAAAATCCCATAACCACAAGGGGTATCTATTGAATGACCTTGCAGGTAATCTGGGGACCAACGTTACAAAGGCTACCATCAGCAACAGACTTAACGACTCCAGGGACTAGATCTTGCAGTGCCAGACGTGTCCCCCTGCTTAAGCCAGTCCATAGCCAGGCACGTCTAAAGTTTGCTAGAGAGCATTTGATGTTCAGAAGAGTATTGGTGAGAATGTCATATTGTCAAGATGAAACCAAAGTAGAACTATTTGGTAAAACACAACATTCGTCATGTTTGGAGGAAAGTGAAATGCGGAGTTGCCTCAAAGAACACCATACCAAACTGTGAGCATGGGGTGGCAACCATCATGCTTTGTGCTGTTTTCTCTGGCAAGGGACCAGGAGACGACTGGTCCGTGTACATGAAAGAAGAATGGGTGCCATGTATTGTGAGAATTTTGGTGCAAACCCTCCTTCCTCAGCAAGGGCAATGAGATGAAACCGGGCTGGGGGCTTTCAGCCCCAAGCACACTGCCAGGGCAACAAAGGAGTTGCTTTCGTAAGAAAACATTTCAAAGTCCTGGAGTGGCCTAGCCAGTCTCCCGATCTCAACCCCATCAGAAAACCTTTGGGAGGGAGTTTAAAAGTCCGTGTTGCCCCGCCGGACAGCCCCAAAAAACATCACTGCTCTAGAGGAGATCTGCATGGAGGAATGGGGCCAACAATACCAGCAACAATGTGTGCCAGCCCCCAACCTTTGTTAAGACTTTACAGAAAACGTTTGACCTCTGTCATTGCCAACGAAGGATATACACAAAGTATTTGAGATGAATTTTGTTATTGACCAAATACTTACTTTTCCACCATTATTTGCCAAATAAATTCCTTTATAAAAAATCAAGACAAAATGACTTTCTCAATTTTTTTTCCACCATTTTTGTCTCTCATAGTTGAGGTCTACCTATGATGTCAATTACAGGCCTCTCTCATCTTTTTAAGTGGGACAACTTGCACAATTGGTGACTGACTAAATACTTATTTTCCCCACTGTAAGTGCACCATTACAGAATAATGCTAGTCGTGGTGTTAGGCACATTTTCAGTATAAAAAAAAATGTCATCAATCTAGCCAAAACAAGCGAGATTATGCACACAATATCAAGAGTACAAATTGACATAAGCCAAACATCCAATGCAACACTTGCCTATAAGAACATGTTCACTTATAAAAAGCAACCCATTTCTCCAAATGAAAGTTTTTTTTTGCTTTGCTACTAGAAAGTTGTTAAAATGAATTTACTTGGTTTATTTTAGGCTTCGTATACTGGTAATATACTTATATAGATATAACCTCCAAAGGTCTGTCTTTTCATACGTATTTAATTATGCTGATGCCTGGGCACTTGAGATGATTGCTCTGAGAACATAAGTAGCTTCTTTGTTTAATTCTTTGTTTCTCAGAACACCTTCTTTACAGCCACATATTAGAGTTAGAGCATAATGGCATAAAGGTGTACCATAAAATTTTAAACGAATGCTAGCAATTAAAAATTATGAGAGTATTCCAAAATGATGTGCAAGGTTTCTATTCCACTTCTAAACAAACAGCAATGTAACATTCCATCCCTTTACAGTTTACAAGAGCTCATTGATGTGTTTTGTGAAAACCCATGATAGGTAGAATTGGGGGGAAATCAGAGTCCGGCAAAACCAGAAAAACTAAGCATGTAAGCAGATTAGCAACAGCTAAGAGCTAACACACCAGCCAGAATGTTACACGCACCAGGCATTCTATTTTGCACTCTTAAATATCCTCCACACCTATGTCATCTGAGCATCACTTAGCAAGAAACAAGCCTGTGCTATGGAGTGTGACACATTTGGCTTGCTAGGTAAGCTATTGTTGTCTTAGGCTTTATGTCACCCAGTGTGGCATTGTTTGACTCTGTAGCCTGCTGTCTAAGCCAGCATTAATGCCTGAAAAACTTATTTGGTGACCATGTAAGGAAACTAAACCTTCTAATTGTTTTGGGTTTCTGTTCTGGGATCATTGCAACAGTGTTGTAACAGCGTACACAAGCATATGCAAAATAAGTTTCAAAAACACAATAATCCTAAAGGCTATATAAGATGTTAATTACCGAATTGTGGAAATTGTGTTCACTGAATGCGTTCCATTTTCAAGCATGGGGAAGACTAATCATGGTTTGAACAGAGTGTAGTAACACTATGAAGAGTTCAGTAAGAGAGCTCAGTACTGAAAGTGCATTTTAGCAGTTCTAGTCTGGAGCAACAATACATCTTGAGTTTCTCCTGGCTTTCTAATATTGGAAATACTTAAACCATTTTATCTCTGTGTGTGTGTGTGTGTGAGAGAGAGAGAGAGAGAGAGAGAGAGAGAGAGAGAGAGAGAGAGAGAGAGAGAGAGAGAGAGAGAGAGAGAGAGAGAGCACAGAGCGCTACCCATACACACATGTTCATTTTCAGGAGAGAAGTGATTTTACAGTACACCAGACTTCATAGCCCTGATCTGTCTCTTTTGTCTTCCATACACTCTCACTTTATTCTCTTTATTCCTTATGGTCCCTTCCTTTAGCTGTCTGATTGACATAAAATACCCATTACATAGATAATTAACCTGACCTAAACTCTCTCTCTACCTCTTATATAAAAGACCTCTGACACCAGCTTCCAACAAAAGACAAAATCATTGTCATCTGAGCATCGTAAAGCATCGGAAAGAGAGTTAGAGTCATTCTCACTATTGTGTTTACCTTCTGGTGTGTACGAACAGTGCATGTGTATACAGAAGTAGCTTGTACAAAGGCATGCATGCTTATGTGTTTTTATGCTGTTGTTTTTTACTTATTTATTCATTACATTAAGTGCAATCTGTTCTTCATAGATAATTGATGGACTGGACATAGGTGATAGATATCTGGTTAGCAGTATCTGGTTAACTAAGTAAATGAGAGTAAAAATGCCTGGTCACATTCAATTTTATTCTTGGTCTTGCTGCAAGCATAAAAACACTGTTTGGAGGATAAAACTGCACAGGAAATCCTACAATAAAGTATTTGACAGAAGATTGAAACTTAAACACACACACACACGCACACACACATCTAAAACATTGCTGTTGGCTACCCCATAAACACAAATGTCTTAAATGTGTAAAAGGTCTATATTTATGTCCGGCAACCCAGGCACACATACCACCATGTCACTTCACATCTATTTCTTCATAGTGTCACCCCCGTGTCTTCACTTCCGTTCCTTGGTTGCCAAGGGTGACCATTATGTATGAAAAATAAGAAACCACAGTCGACAGGTTAACACACACATTTTTGGGAAAAAAACAGGATAAAATAGGTTTAACAAAGCATGCAGAGGCATTTTGTGTGTTTGGTGCCTTTAGCATGCATGGTAGTATGAGGGAAGACTGAGGGAGGGGAAAATACATTCTGGGCTGCTTCTACCTGTACCTCCCCCTTTAAGACTGTAGTAGAACGTATATAGAACTGAGGGATGAAAGTTGAGGATGTGAATTTATAGGGCATTAGATTGGAAGAACGAGAGGTTTTAGGCATGATCCTCCTCCCTTTAATTATTCCATAACTTCCATAATGAAAATCTGTGTCCAAGTCCCCAGTGAGCAAGCCAAAGGCGACAGTGGCAAGGAAAAACTCCTTCTGAGGAAAAAAAACAAGACTCAAAAGTGGAACCCACACTAAAAGGAGTTTAGAATTATGGGCAATACTACATAAGATGGAAGACTATCAGGATAGTCTGTTAGAAAGAATAGAAAACGTGTTGAGTGTTTTTGAGGCAGAGGAGGACCAGGAGAAGCTTCATGGTAGGCAAAAGGGTCAGCAAGAGGGCAGTGGACCCAGCCGAGGCAGGTGAAGCAACAGCATCAAAGCACACAGGATGGACAGTAGCTCTGCAGCAGACCACAGAAATTGGACGAAGAACACACAGAAAATTAGTTCTGACAGTTAGCTAGAAACTAATTACCAAAGGCTTGACAGGAAGGATTTATGTCTAGATTTGAAGATTGTGGCAGTTTCTGAGTCCACTTAACTGAAAGGTCATTCCAAAGCTGGGGGGCTTTGAATGAATAGGCTCTACCCCTGATGTAACTTTATTAATCCTAGGTACTAATAGTGAGCCTAGACCTTGCGACCTGAGTTCATGTGTCGGTTCATAGTATGAGATGAGTTCACTGAGGTACTGAGGGGCAAGGTCGTTTGGAGCTTTATATGTCAGAGGAGGAATTTTGTACTCAATGTGGAATTTAACTGGCACCCAATGTAAATCTGATATGATTACATTTTCTAGTTCTCGTAAGGGTGCAGTGTTCTTGGAGCTTAAGGCTTTTGCTGCAACAACCAGAAAGCAGGGCATTTGAACTGTCCGACCTCAAAGTAATAAAGGTGTGAACTAGCTTCTCTGCATCCTGCAGAAAGAGTGTAATTCTTAATTTGATTTCTGCAATATTCTGTAGATGTATTCTAGTAATATTAGTAATATGTTCTTCAAAGGCCAGATCAAAATCGATCATGACACCAAGGCTTTTTACAGATGTACCTGGTGTGAGAAGATATTCAGATTAATTGAAAATGTAGACAGCTTGTTTCTAGCAGTTTTGAGATCAAGAAGAAGAACCCGTTTTATCTGAGTTCAGTAGGAGGAAGTTTCTTGATATCCAGTCTTTTGTTTTATCTTTTACACAGTCCTCCATCTTTTTAAGCTGCAGCGTGTTTGGCTGATATATACAATTGCATGTCGTCTGCATAGCAGTGGAAATGTATGCCATGTTTTGTATTAATGGTACCTAGTGCTAGCATATATAAGCTGAATAAAAGGGTTATGGCTTTTTTCTCGAGATAGGTAGTATTCCATATGTGCGTGTGAACAGATGATTCACCATTTAAATGTTGAAACTCATAGCAATCACTCAGGTATGATCTAAACCATGACAAGGTTTTGTAACTTGTCTATTAGGATAAAATGGGTTATATTTAGATCAAGCAGAACAAGTAAATATATGGTTCCTTTGTTAGCTGATACTAAAAGATCATTTACAATTTTCACTAGTGCCATGATGGGGCCTAAATTCAGACAGAAACCATTCATGTATAGTGGGGTGCGAAAGTTTGGGCAACCTTGTTAATTTTCCTGATTTGCCTTTTTAAAGCATTGATTGTTTGGATAAAAAAATTCCGTTAAATATATCTCTGCCTACTCATACCTGCCTACTTTTGTTTAACCAATTATTGCACACTTTCTGTAATTCATATAAACTTCATTTCACTTCTCAAATATCACTGTGTTTGTCCCCTATATGATATATGTAATGGAATTTTTTTATCCGAACAATCAATGCTTTATAAAGGTAAATCAGGAAAATTAACAAGATTGCCCAAACTTTTTTTTTGCCGCACCCCACTATATATTATTCCTGTGCAGGTACAGACTTAATTGTTGCTACAGCTTTCTCTAAAATCTTTTATACAAATGGAAGATATGAGATGGATCTATAATTTGATGGCTCAGAAGCATCAATACTGGATTTCTTAATTAAAGGTTTGATTACTGCCATTTTAAGAGATTTTTAGATGTAGCCAAAGCTAAGAGAGGGGTTTATTATGGGCGTACAGATAAACGCGATAATAAAAAGCTAAATTAAATATTTAAAAAAATAATTAATTAAATGTAAAGGTTTAGAAGGATAGACTGTCAACACCGGAAATCGGGTGTGACGTCAAAGGACTGTTTTTCTTCCGCCTTACGCGCAGGAAGCGCAGGAAAGTAGGATATACTCTGAAACTCACAGCTATGGCAGGTCCGGGCAGGGTAGCGCATTTACTGGGGCAGCTTGCCAGTGCAGCGTAAGTCTCCTGAATACACCAGTAACACCGTGCGTGCACACAGAAGAGCACAGGGGTGTAGGGTACTGGATAATTTTAGTCTATACACAAGAATTGCATATAAGAGCATGAGAAATAAATCGACCTTCCTCGCAGTCTGCACTTTTCGCCATATTTTAAACTATTTGGTACAAGTACAGCAGCACAAGCAGTGCACCGCAGCTGCCTTGTGCTGGTTAAGTAGCGCGATGAAACACTATTCATTCCTAACATTGGATTTTAGCAGATCTGCGGAGTAACATTAATCAGCACAGCCGCCCTCTGTAAAACTCTGCTTATTGGCTGTGCCACAGCTGTAGGAGGAGCGCAGGTCTCTAGACCTCCAGCGGTTTTGCTAGTTTGGTTTTAGTGGGGTCTGTTCGACAAGTGCGTTTAGGCCTCGTACGCTTTGACACATTTGAACATAATGGTAACAATAACAGACAGATAATCTATAGATAACTGTCTATAGATAGATTTATAGGCAGAGGCGGTCTTTGCACTAGGCAAAAGTAGGTCACTGCATAGCATCACATGATGTCATTATCTACTGTTATGGGCATACTGAACACACTGTCGTTATTGTCCTGTCATTCAGTGTTTTATCTATAATACCATGTGGTCAATGAATATGTTAATTGACTGTTACGTTATTATGGATTACATTATTATTATTATTTGATGATTTTAACTCAATTACATGCTGTAATTACATGTTACCTGTTGAATAAAATTTCACATGGTCAGCCAGACAAGGCGTGCCACAGATGTTTTTGGTTAAAATAGTGCATGTGCCACACCACAAAGCTTTCATATGGACACATTTTCAATTTCCTTCTCATCAACACCTTTTAAAAATCCAGTACTTTTAAATAGTCATCAGCAGACGAGAAATAACAGAGATACAGGGTTTATTCGGACGCTGATCCTGCAAGAAGGGCAGCATATTTTGAGAAGCTAAGGCATGGCACAAGCTCAGATCGTAGGCAACCAGTCACTAAAACTAGGGGTGTCTCGATACCACCTTTTCATGTTTGATTCCAGTCCAATACCATCTTTTTTCCTCTCCTAAACAACAAATACATTAGTCTTTAATTAACCATCTAAATAAGATCTTGATTAAGCTGTGAAACATATGTTCTTCTTCTCTAAAGGAGGAAATACAACTGAACTAAAACATGATTTAGTTCAGTTCACTGCTGTTTGCCTGATACCAAAATGCTGATACCAAAACTAAAGGATGCCTAGAATACAGCATAAAATTTCACAATGCACATTTAAACTATGTGCACTGTTCTGTATTAGTTGAGTATTTAAAATTAATTCTGAAAATATAAATGAAAAAGTACTGGTCCAACCCATCATTATTAATTTTTTCTAATGCCCTTTATGACAGTGTTGAACATATCTCATGTACATCTAAAAGAAACATTCTTAGGATTGGTTTAAACATCATTGTATTTTTGGAAGAATAGACTCAAGGTCTGAACGAATATATTACCTTGGAGCACTGATTGTTCTGCTGAGATAGAAGATTGTGTTTGTACTTTTCTAATGTAAAATGTACCTGTTATACTAGAATGACTAGTAGATGTCACTCTAGCGCCACTCTGAAATCTCCTGGTGGTACATCTCCTTGTATCTACACTCATTGTCCATTTTATTAGCTCTGAGTAACGTATGATCTGTTCTTTTAGTGGTCGCCAGACATTCATAACAGAGCAGGTACTCTTTGGTTAGTGGATCATGTTTAGCACTGCAGTAACATTGGTGTGGTAGTGATGTGTTAGTGTGTGTTCCACTGGGACAATTCCAGCAACACTGCTGTTTTTACAGTCTGTAATTGTAGGGCGTGAAAGTGTAACACATAAAATGGAAAACTGTTGCAGATACAAAGATACAAAGCGTTTATGTGTGTCTTTGATTTTTTTTTTCTCTATGACGCTAGTAAAGTCTAAACCGCCGTAAACCAGTGTGTTACTCTTGCCTTGTTGAAATACTGCTAATACCTCCAGGATGAAGGATGATCTGAACCCAGTTTCTGTGCAGTTTCATTTTTACAAACATTATTAATATTTTTCTGTTAGACTAGCAAGAGAATTAGCATGTTGTATCTTCACAGGAAGTCACTAATAACTACACAATAAAATGATTATTATATTATTAAATTACTTATTAAACTGACTAAATCTGACTTCATTTAAAATGTTAAAGGTAAATGCAAGTAAAGCGTGACTTTAGTGATTTAAGCTTCAGACATAACTCTGCTTTCTCTGCTAAACTTTATTTTTGTTTAAATGTAATGTGTTTCTTTCCACAGGTGTCGATGTCCAGCTCACTCACGCGTGCATTCTGCTCACACTCATCTTCAAGGTACATTTGACCTGTGTTCCAGTTGGATCAGTACTAAATTAAATAAAAATTATTAAATGCATTGTTTGTCAGCAGGCCGATAATTTTAAAGTTAAATGGAATTTTATGTTGATGGTTGAAGTAAACTAAGAAATCCGGACTGGTTTGATGCAATGTGTTGTAGAGCAACTTACCAAAATATATATTTTTTACAGAGGTGGTGATTAGAACACAATGTCTGCATTGCAAAAATAGGTAAGCACATCCCAGTAACAATGTGCTTTTACGTTTTTTTTGTTTATCGTAAAATACCAAATCTGAAGCATCATTTAATATATTACTTACAGCTTCATAATAATTCGTATTACTTTTCTGTGAGGTAGCTTCAGATGTCTTGTTCCCATCACCACCACTGTGAAAAGCTGTGACTCATTCTTTAAACCAGAGCGTTTCACATCAAACCACTCAAAATGATGTATCTTAACAAATGTACACTGACATTTTGAAAACAGAATTTACAGAATTCCCTTCAACATCTAAAATAAAAAGGTAAAGCATCATGCTGCAGGTGGCTGAAATCACCTTGTTTTTCTGTGGTCAGGTGTTGGCCATACCTGTGGGAGAAAAACTGACTATGCTTTTGAGGTCAGTATTAGTAGTCAGGTTACATGGCTGTACTGTGCCTGAGTTAGTGATCCTTTATAATGATAACTTCATACAGGCTGTTTCTAATAACATTTCATATTACAAGTCTTTAATTTGACAATGTCTGTCTCCCTGTTTTAGATGGCGTGCTCTAATATTAGATATGGAGAGGGGGTCACCAGAGAAATTGGCATGGTAACTGTTCCATTCTTAAAATATAGTTTATTAGTAGTGTGACTAATTATTGTTACTGAAGTCTGCTGCAGTTTCTTGAACGGATTTAGAAGTCATATTTTCAAAACAATTAACAATTCACGTGTCTTAGTTTGACCCTTACCAGTCTAAGTAATAGAACAGATAGAGAATGAATACTAAATGTAAACATAAAGACCGCACATGAAGTAAAGGTAAATCTGAGTATAAAATATAGTCTTTACATCAACATATATATTTGCTGATGTTTTTTGCTTTCAAACAAGTGCTTTTAGTGTCACTGTCACCTGATAAGTCTGTTATTATTTAAACTAGCTTTAGACAGTCTTACCTATTATCTAATTTTAAATTTGATGTTTGTCTAAAGTCTCCTTTACCCATGCATACAATCACCAACTGGTAAAACTGTTCACAGAACCGTGGAAAGTAGATCACTATGTTCTGGGAGTTTGGTCTATTAGCCATGTATTCCTGTTTTTTTTTTTTTTTATTGTGCCAAATGGTTTGCCATTAGAATCTGGTTCAATTAAGAATAAACCACTGAATGTTGTTTTCTGTGTATTTGTTTTATTCTTAAATTAGCCAACAAAGAAATGGTAATTGAAAAGTAAATATAAATGATCATTTTTATTTTTTAGTGACATTGTGCATGAAAAAGTGCAGCAACTTCTGAGATGCAGAAGTGGTACATATTTATTCATGGTACATGTTTGTTTTTAGTCGAAATTGTAAAAATATATTAATATTATTATCTGTACAAATTTAATATGTAGATGTTTTGACATGAAATAAAATTAGCACCAGTTTAAAAGTGGTAAATGCATAGCTGTAGTCAATAAACAACATCTAGTTACATGTATGTTTCTTTTCCAGATGTGTGTAGTGTGCAGAGCAAAAGACATGACCTAATCCACTGAACAGTTGTGGCAAACTGAGATACTTCATAACAAGGCACATTAGGTGGATGAGCCAGTAGTCATTCAAGCCAGGGACAGGCTTTCTTTGGCAAAGCATTCGTTGTATATAAATGTTTTAGTTTTTCTCAAAAAAAGGCAATCCTTCAGGAGGTCGGCACCCTTTTAATCATTACCCTTAACATAAATAAAGATCTACTGCATATCTTTGAAAGCCACGATTGCCACAGGTGCCCTTCTCCCTTAACATTTTTCTGTACTTCTGTAATTCTGCTGTACTTGTATGGAATGCGTGTACAAATCTCCATGTTATTTATTAAAGATAATTACTGTATAACATGATTTAAATTATCATTTTGATAGGATAATTGGCTAAGCTTCTTTAGGTAATTGTTTGTAACAGCAACAGTCATGAACAATGTAGTTGATTGAATATGAAGTTGGTAACATGGAACATTTCTCCATATTTCACCAGGACCTACAGAATTTGGGTGCACGGAAAGTGTGTCTGATGACGGACAGGAACTTGGCCAGGTTGCCGCCAGTAACAGCAGTGCTAGACTCACTGGCCAAACACGGAGTAAAGTATGAATGCTATGAGAATGTGAGGGTGGAGCCTACAGACAGCAGGTGATATGTCTGTGTGTGTGTGTGTGTGTCTGCTGTTCTTGTTTGTAAACAAAAATGCATCAAAAGCCCAAAAGTAAAGAACAGTCTATTTATTTTATTTTCATTCAGTAACTTTGTAACATTTGGTACACTTTCTGATTTAAAGAATTTTTTAAAAATATATATTAACTATTATGATATTTTAACCACCCAAATTCTAATGTTGGGATAAAACACAAGCATGCGGATACACAATGCTGGGCACTGCAAGATGCAGTATTCATTTTTTTGTTTGTATTTTCAGTTTTAAGGCAGCTATTGATTTTGCGAAGAAAAGAGAGTTTGATGCCTATGTGGCTGTTGGTGGTGGCTCTGTAATCGACACCTGTAAAGCAGCCAATCTCTATGCAAGTCACCCAGAAGCTGAGTTCCTGGATTATGTCAATGCACCAATTGGGAAAGGAAAGCCCGTCACAGGACCATTAAAGCCTCTGATTGCTGGTATTCACCTACACTCAAGCATTACCAAACACATAAAACACTTTCAGTCTCTGATCGTCAGTACTTATGCACACACTCCTGTCAGATCCTGAACAGTGACACAATTTTTGTAATTTTGCATTTGCACACCACCACAAGATGTGATTATGGTATAGATTTAGTTTTAATGTGTTTAACACAAATATTTTATTACTAATTATTACGTTTTTATTTTTTCATCTCTCAATCTCCGTTTTCATGGGTGAAAGCTACAATGTGAGGGCAGAGCCTACAGATAACATAGGGGGAAATTTTATTTTAAGTTGAAATACAGAGGTTAGGGTTAAGGACAGCCACCTTCCTATAGTAGGTAGCCTAAATTTGACAGTTGCTGTATATTTAGCATATTACTATTACAGTTAGTGCAGTGGGTTTAAATAAGTCCCAAATAATTTTTATATAAAGCCTGAATGCTTATTTCTTAGAACAGTCCATATACACAAACAAATGCACCCATATTTCAACACTCATTTAAACAGACAAATCAAGTTGCAGATAACTTTTCCTGGTGTGTGCACATGCACTTGTGTGTCTGTGTGTTTGTGTGTGTGAATTACAGTTCCCACGACAGCAGGCACAGGAAGTGAGACTACTGGTGTGGCCATCTTCGACTTTGAAGACTTGAAGGCTAAAACAGGTGTGTGGAAATTGAAAAATAAAATAATAAAATAAAATATTGTAAAACGACTTAAAAGATTTTATTTCTCATTTCTGATTCCTTTTTCCTTATTTATGTACCTTATTTCTTTTTCATGTATCATCTGTTTAGCACTGATTAAGTCTGATTCAAATGCAGACACAGCTGACCTGTTAAACAAACTCTAGAGGTATAGGTGTGGATATGTTTACATCCATGTACATCCATGCCATTTATTTTCAGGCATAGCCAACCGGTCACTGAGGCCTACTCTGGGGATGGTGGATCCACTTCACACACTGCACATGCCAGCCCGAGTGGCTGCCAACAGTGGTTTTGATGTGCTCTGGTAATAGTCATTCCACAGTGTGTGTGTGTATGAGGAGGTAGTAGGAGTGTTTATTTTCTACAAGGTTGAAAATGTGTGTGTACACAATTCATTGTCTATTAATAGGTGGCCGAATTGGCTTATGACACAGTCTGGCTCATCACAGTTCTTATTAACAGACATGGGAACAAGTCACTAAGTTGCAAGTAACAAGTAAGTCTCAAGTCTTAACAATCAAGTCACAAGTCAAGTCCCAAGTCAATACAAGCAAGTCTCGAGTCAAGTCCCAAGTCAATACAAGCAAGTCTCAAGTCAAGTCCCAAGTCTTAAACTTCGAGTCCTAGTCAAGTCACCAGATGTCATTTCAATATTTCACATAACTGATGCAGCTGATTCATAGTATATTAAACTGACAATCATAAATGTTTTTAAAGTTTGTATTTAGTATAACAAAAACAACTTGGATCATCTCAAACAGTTCAAACAACAAAGTGCTATTTTACTTAACAGGAACAAGTAGTGCAAATCGTTAATTAAATAACCTGCAAAGTACTGTGCAGTAAACAAAGTATAAAGTACTTACTGTAATCTCTAATAGATATGTACTAAACGCAGTATGGAAAAATGAATGTGACATTATACCACAGTTTACAGCAACAAAAAGTCAAGGTTTATGGATTTAAAAAAAATTAGGAAAGGACAAGAATATCATATGATTCATGATATCATATGAGCTGTTTCAGTATGCTATAAATTTCTGTAAACAGGCTAACAAAGTACACTACATCATTGTTTCTCAACCCTGGCCCTGGAGGCCCACTGCCCTGCACTTTTTATTGTTTTCCATTCTCCCAACACATCTGATCCAACTAATCACCTCATAACCAGCCCATTACTGAGTTAAAATAGGTGTTGAAGCAGAAAAAAAACACTAAAATGTGCAGGGCAGTGGGCCTCGAAGGCCAAGGTTGAGGAACACCACACTATAACGAAGTAGTAGAACACATTCCACCTACAGGAATTTTTAATGACATCACATTCTAAACCCATAAGCGTTAATGTATGGACCTGTAATATATATATCGTCGCCGTCCAATGAAAAACATGTATCTCCATTTTTTGTCCATTTTGACTTTTATGCATAATTTGAAAACAGCGGCAGTCATTTACACTGTGAGATCTACATGATGAATAGACCAACAGAAATGGCCCAAAATTGCTTAGAAAAACGTCTGGTTCCATTGACTTACATTAAAATTGAATGAGGTTTTTGGCCTCTCTTGTAAAGTTGCCATTTTGGAGATACTTGTTTTTCCTTGGACAGCGACAATATATATATACATATAACAGCATGTGTGAACTGCTGTGTTTTACACTTTTCTGCTCTATGCTAATTCACCACGTCGTGGCTGAGATGCTGTGGTTCCTAAACACTTTAATTTTCAGTAAAATCTCTCACAGTGAACGGTGTGAGAGAGGGACGAACAGAGGACAACAGCTTTGTTTACATTCGCTGTTGTTTATTATGTCGCTACGTTTGCTAGCTTGCTAACTGCTATACGCGAAATATACACAGCACAGACTTACTGTTCTTTGTGCAGCCTCAAATGTCGAGTTTGAAGTGGTTGCACCTCCATCTGTGATCTTGACTCCACATGTCTTGCATACCGCAGTTCTTCTTTTATTTACTACATTATAATCTTTGTAGTTGAACAGGATTATTTTTGGGAGCATGTTACTCGTCTTCTCCGCACAAATTCAACACTGGCGCCCCCTCAAAGCTTCCCGGGATTGGCTGTACGGTTACGGCTTTACTTGTTGCTAGGTTACGGATCATCTGGGCTGAGCGGCTCAGCTCCCTAGCGTTACAGCGCCATTTAATATAAAATGATCCAGTTATGTGATTCAGTTTTACTTATTCATTATGTTAAAGTAGGGTTGTCAAGTCTTTTCGAGTCTTAAAGCTCAAGTCCGATTCCAAGTCCAAGTCAGTAAAGGTAAAGTCTAAGTCAAGTCGCAAGTCTTTAGTAATGTTGTCGAGTCAAGTCACAAGTCATCAGTTTAGTGACTCGAGTTGGACTCGTCTTGGACTCGAGTCCAAGTCATGAGTTGGACTCGAGTTGGACTCGAGTCCAAGTCATGTGACTCGAGTCCACACGTCTGCTTATTAAACCTCACAACCTTACTTTCTTTTTCCTCTTCCTTCATAGCCACGCATTGGAATCCTATACTGCCCTGCCATATAACATGAGGAGTCCATGCCCTTCCAATCCTTTGAGCCGTCCTGCCTACCAGGGTAGCAACCCAATCAGCGATGTCTGGGCAAGACATGCCCTCCACATGGTAGCCAAGTACTTAAAACGGTATACTGCATAAGTTACACAAGCATACAGTTACAGCCAAGTTTGTTAGATGTTTAATTAATGAATTTATTTTTTTGTTCATTTTATTTAAATATTTTTATTTATTTATTTGTTATTCATTTTTATGGGTAATTGAACTCCTTGTGGAAATCTGTCTCACTTTCACTGAAAATGTTGATAATGTACAATACATAATCTTCCCTATAAAATGTGTCTGTGTTGTGGGTGTGTGTTAGAGCTGTGCGTGACCCCAGTGATGCGGAAGCTCGCTCCAACATGCACCTAGCAAGTGTCTTTGCTGGAATTGGATTTGGCAATGCTGGAGTTCATTTGTGGTAATTTTTCTCATTTGCTCACCCATTTTACAGCTGTAAATATCACTTCACCCTTTACAATAGTAGAGGATATATACAGTATTCTGGCACTGTAAGAAAATGGATTTCTGCAGATAACACCACTACCAGCCAAGTAGCTACCAACACACGTGGTTCGAATCCCAGGCTGAGTGACTCCGCTGTGCTACACCAATAAGAGTCCGTGGACAAGACTCCTAACACTACATTGGCCTACCTGTAATATGATTAACCTTGTAAGTCGCTCTGTATAAGAGCGTCTGCTAAATACCGTAAATGTAAATGTAAATGTAAATGCTTGGGGCCTTCTGCTTCCCATCCTGCTTTGCTGCTCTGTGACTGAGTAAAAGCCATACAGTTTCTGTTGTCTGGAATATTGTATTGAAAGAACACAATAATGTCTGATCATCATAATACTGTGGTCTATGCCTTATAAAAAAAAGAGTTTTAGTTCCCAAATCATGTTAGATGTGTGGAATTTTTTTTTTTCTTACAGCAAATTACAAAATCAGAAAAGCTGATCAACTAAACTCTGCTTAGTGCAGTACACTTCTGTTCTTTATTTCAGTCACGGAATGTCATACCCCATTGCTGGTAATGTCAAGACCCACAAAGCCAAAGGCTACAGTGTGGATCATGCCTTAGTGGTAAGACCAGTCCTAAGCAGCATACAGTACTCTATCACTGCTGGTAGAACTATATAAATCTTTACTTTAGTAAAAGCAGAAATCAAGTGATGTAATATGTCAAAGTTTAAATAATCATGATTTAAAGCAGTAACTTAATACACTTGGACATGCAGCCTTCTGTATCTATGTGATGTCTCCTCATATTTTCTTTCTTGTGTGTGTGTATGTGTGTGTTTTTGTAAATCTTTAAGCCACATGGTCTCTCTGTGGTTCTCACGTCTCCTGCTGTCTTTGCCTTCACTGCCAGCATGTGCCCAGAGCGCCACCTGGAGGCTGCAGAGATACTTGGTAATGCATGTGTCTGCTTATATACACCAAATGTGTGTAGTTATTTAAAATGTGGCCAGAAAAGTTCTCCAGTGGAAGGTTGGTCCTGTTGTTCTTATACTCATATAAGCTACATTGTATGTATTGTGAAAATCTAAACCCCTCCTTGTTGATTATAGTTTGGGCTAAGAGGTACTATTGAGGAGGGGATAGGAAGGTGGTACAGTGTAAGAAAGCAGATGTTAGAAATAGAAATTTATAGAAAGTAAGATAATATTGACAAGTAGCTATAGGCATAGTTTAGTGCTCAGCATTCATATAGAAAATATATACATATATAAAGAAAGCAATAAAGAATATGCATTAAGTTGGTGGGAAACAAAATCTGGAAAATTTGTGAATGGGGATGATTAACAATTCTATATCCAGTTTATGGGTGGTTATATAAAGCAAGTATAAATAGAGTCCAAAATTAAATAGTTTTAAACTGCGGTCTTAAAGAAAAAATATATTGACTAAATTAATGATGATATTAAGCTACATGTATGTAAAAAGCTTCAAACTTTTTTCCTTCAAACTTTAGTTTTAAAAATCAGTTTTAAAAATCATGGTGTAACACTAAAATTGTCACCAGCAGACATATTTTTTGGAGTAAAGTAAACTTTTTTCTGTTTTATAAAAAGTAATATGATTTTATACGTGTCTAATTTTCAAAATGTGCTGACTAATGTTTTTGAGCAGTTCTGTAAAGTAGGTAAATTGCTACTACTAATGTTTGGAGGCATTATTATTGAATTTGCGATGATAAAATGGAATCATTTGTACATTTAACATAATTAAGGCATATGGCCATGGAAGGCAAATATGTTTTAGTATAAAATCCAGTGTGTTTTAACTGTTATTACCATGTGAGTGGAGTGCATGCCTGTGTACGCTTACATGCTTGTTTGTGTTTTGTTGCCAGGTGCTGATGTTAGGAATGCGAAAAAAGAAGACGCTGGGAGTGTGTTAGCAGACTCACTAAGAAACCTCTTGTATGACCTGGATGTGGAAGATGGCTTGTCTGCAGTTGGCTACAGTAAAGAGGACATTCCTGCCCTTGTGAAGGGAACCATCCCTCAGGTTTGCTCCCTCTGTTTTTCAGCCCTGTTCTGTACATTGTATTTTGTAAACCTCAGCAGATCTAACAGTACAGTGACTAAACACTGAGTTACTGGTTTATTGGGTAGGGAAATATACAGCATTACATGATCAGGCTTTATGAATAATTAACTGTAGCCTGTTAATGCAAAACAGAATTACAAGTACATCATTAAATCAGGGTGATCGCAGTAAAATCACATGCATGCAAACTTTGCCTAAATTTGCCATGTTGAAAGATAAATATGTCACATTATTCATGTAGATTAGAAAAGTATTTGGTTTTGAGAGGCAAGGAAGGTTCCTGCAGCCAGAACAGATTTTTGAAGAAACCCCTCTTCAGCAGTCCCTTATGCCTATAATCTTTAGAAATGATAATAAGTATATGATATTTTCATTGGGGCCATCAGGTGGGCACCCTCCTTACATGATGCTTATTTACTTTAAACTCTTTTTACTGGTTTTAACACCCCCAAAAAAACCCACCGCAATTGCCCATTGAAGTCCAATCTGCCACCCCCCGCCCCAACCATCTGAATATTCCTAGGGCCTCAGAGACCAAAAGATAAAAAACCATACATTGCACAAACACATAATAGTGAAATAAAATAAAATAAATAAATAAGTGAAAGGAAAGAAAGCAGGGGAAGATTACACTCACTCTATCTGAAAGGGAAAGAATTAAGCATCACTCTTGTAATCATTCAAAACAATATTGGTGTTTATGTATTCTAGAATGGGGAACCAAGTCTTACGAAAAAGACCAGAAGTACCCCTAAAGGGAATAATGTAGCTTGAGGGAGGACAAGATTTCCTGGATCCACCTATTATATGCCGGAGAGGAGATACATTTCCAATTAAGCAAGATGACTTGTCTTGCTAATAGAGTCGCAAAGGCAATAACATGCTCCATAGTTGTGGCCATTCGAGGTTCAGTGGGTATTCCAAACAAGGCGGTCATGGGATTATGAGTAAAACTGTAATCAAGGACTGATTGAAGTGTTTCAAATATCTGCGTCCAGAAAGGTGCAAGACTAGGACAAGCCCAAAACATGTAAAATGAGTAGCAGGCATCATTTCTATCTGGGAATATCCTTGCTAGTTTAGCAATGGTATAGTGGGCTTTATGGAGCACTTTACATTGCATAAGGCCATGCCGGGCCCAGATGGATGGATGGATGGATGGGTGGAAATGGACCCGTTTAAGGGCAGCAGCCCACTGCTCATCTGAGATTCTTTTACCCAAATCATGCTCCCAATGCTCTTTGAAACATAAATTAGATTTAGCCTGCATAGAATTAATTAAATTGTAAATTACAGATAAAAGGTATTTGTTTGTTGGGCTTAAAGAAAAAAAAAATCAATAAAAGATTAAAGAGGACGATTTGGAACATGAGGAAAAAGTGACTGGATGAAATACAGAATCTAAAAGAAATTAAAAAGATAGTTTTAGGACAAGTTGTATTTAGTTGCCAAATCAGAGAAGGAAGGAAATACATTGTCTATATGTAGATCACTGAGTGTAGATACCTCTCACTGATCATTTGCTAAAGGCGGATTCAGAACATATACCAGAGTATAAACAGGTGATTGTTCATAATGGGCATATGGTTTGAGGCTCTCTGAAGACCAAAGTGTTTTCTAAATTAAAGCCAAATTTTAACACTGGCAGTAACCGCAGGGTTACGCAAAACTTTGCATGCAGAAAGAGGGAGCTGAGAACAGAGCACAACATGATGAAAATTGAGAAGAGTATTAACCCATGGTGGACGTGCCACAACAGGCTCTGTACCAACCCAATATAAGAGTTTAAGGAGACTGCATGCCCAGTAGTAGCGTTAAAAGTTAGGAAGCGCTAGACCCCCATCTGCCTTGGGAAGCTGTAAAATCGACCTTTTCAAATGAACAGGTTAATTGCTTCAAATAAAGGAATTAAACTGATGATCCACACTGGTGAAAAACGATTTAGTTAGCAGAATAGGGATGTGTTTGAAAAGGTATAGAATTTTGGGTAAGACAACCATCTTAATCAAGTTGACCCGGCCCATAACCGATAAGGTTAGGGAGGCCCACCTTAACATGTCCAATATACAATTTTCTAGCAATGGTGAAAAGTTTTTAGCAAATAGACTAGAAGCAGATTTTATGAAAAATACTCCCAGGTATCTAAAACCGTTTGATATGTGAAAAGGAGGCAGAGAAATGGCAGGATTAGAAATATGCAAGAGAATGTTATCAGCATACAAGGAAAGCTTGTGCTCAAGGCCATAACGCATACTGCCAGCAAACTGTATTTGACTATGAAGCCTGATTGCCAGTGGCTCTGTCGCTAAATTAAAAAGCAAAGGTGAAAGGGGACAGCCCTGATGAGTCCCTCTGTGGAGAGTGAAAGGTGATGAGTGAATGCTATTCGTCTGGACTGAGACAGTCGGGTTGGTGTATAGGAGGCAAATCCAGTTAACAAAATTAGTGTTAAACTCAAAACGTGCCAATACAGAAAACAGATATCCCCATTCGACCCTGTCAAAGGCTTTCTCCGCATCGAGAGAAATCCTTCCCTGATATTTTATTGATTTAGGGCCACAACACCTTCAGAGGGCTTAATGGCAACATCTGGCATCCCATGTGCGCCCCCCTCTGTTTTTAGAGAGTGATTTCACTGCTTGTCCGAAGGCCTGTCCTTACACTCCCATTCTGTTCAGGAGTCTAGTTGTAGTCTTGGCCACAAACCCTCTACACCCAACTTCTACTGGTAAACCTTGGTATGCCAGTTGCGTTGTTCTGCCTGGGCTGCTATTTCAGCATACTTCAGGCTTTTCAGCAACTTCCGATGGTACCGTCAGTTCCAAGATGTATAGAATTTTCTGGGAATTTGACCACAGGATGAGATCCGGCCTAAGAGTAGTTGTTGCTATTTCTGTCAGGAAAACAAGTTTATGGTCAAGATCAACCTGCATTTCCCAGTCACGGGCTGGGTCTGTGGAAAATAAAAATTGGAAAGTAATCAGTTGCATTACTTAATAATCATTTGGATCAGTTTATAATTACATTTTTATCAGTTAATTAGTAATCTGTAACAAATTACAGTTGGAACTACACAATAGAAATACGCAATAAGGCTAACCAGATATTACCACAGGGTGATTGGTTTATTTCAGCAGAGCAGTCATACCATGGTAGTGTCATTTTAAAATATGTCTTGTATAAAGGTCAGTCAGGAGTTATTTAGGTGAAAATGGGACTCTTATCATGCGACACATAGCAGATCAGCAAAACTGTCATCAGAGATAGCACAAAGTCATGCTCCAGTCTTGCCTCAGATCTGAAAAAATAAATAAATAAATAAATACACAGATGTTTCAGTTGATCCTTCCACTTTGAGAAGCCAGTGCCATTGGTTTGAAAACATGTAGTTGCCAAGAAGCTGATACTGAGAAATGAAAATGGTCAAATCAAATTGTCAAGCATTGTGAAAGGTCAGTGCAAGTTTGCGATACGATAGTTGTACCTCAGAAATTGACAACTCAGTGTTGTCTAGCACAGTGTTTCTCAACCCTGGTGCTGGAGACACCCTACCCTGCACATTTTAGTAGATTCCCTGCCTAAACACACCCCTGCAACTCTGAAAGGGCATTTTAATGAGCTGATTAGTTGAATTAGGTATGTTGGGAACAGAGAATGCCTCCAGGACCAGGATGGAGAGGTGATACTTAATTGCTCTTTTGTAAAAGATGCTGTTTAAAATTTTTAAGCATCCGTGTGTAGATTTAATATTTTTGTGTTTGTGCATGTGTTTTTCAGGAGCGGGTAACCAAACTGGCCCCCAGATCTCACACTGAAGAGGATCTAACTGATCTGTTTGCTGCATCCATGAAACTATATTGAACAAACATATTGGCACAAGACATGTACCACAGATTTGCCTTCACAACTTAAACAGTTGCCACTCAGTCTCAGATTTGCTACTGAGAAAAAGAATCATGAGTATGATCAAAAGAAGAGTATTTTTGTGACTAGATTGCTAACTACCTTCTGAAACCTTTGTGAATTAAATATAGGAAGGGTCATACTGCAAGTATGGAACATTATTACTTGTTAATTACTTAATCATGTAATAAAGTGTGAGTATTGTTGCAGTCTGCCTAATCCGTTGATGTCTGAGACATGGCCTGTAAACAACGCTTACACTATGGGTCCGAAAATACTAATGAGAAATTAGTATTATTAAACAATTTCATATAATATAATATAATATAAATATATATATATAAAATTGTTTAATAATACTAATTTCTCAATTAACTCAACTGGATGGGATAGATTAAGGTCAGACTCCAGCAGCAGAATTGAACTCCAAGGTGGATGTTAGCAGACAAGACTCCAAAAGCAAAGAATTTTGCAGAGGCATTAACTTTATTTTGTTGTTAGGCTGAAAATTTATTGCACATGCAAACCGCAAACACTTCAGCTGAGTGGGCTCTTTAAACCGCTTTATTGGCAAACAGAAGAGGAACAAAAAAAACAACCAGAATATATGTACAGGATAAAGTATAGTACAATATATACTATTATAATACACAACTTACAGGCCACCGCACCAACAGTCAGAGAGAAGCAAACTGTTTCCAACCTGAAATAAATAATTTCTTTTGAATCATTCCTAATGGTGATCAAATCATTACCAATATTTAAGAGCGGTGCTAATAAACATTCTAATCTAGCTACCCTTCCCAGTGTGATGGGGATTATTGTTATTATTTGTTCTTAGATCTAGTCTGATTACAGTTGAATGCCTTTAAGCAATAAAAATCCTTTTTTTTCCTTTTGCCACCAAGCTAGCTATAATATACTAAACACCTAAACCTGGGGTCCGCTTCCTAGCTCACTTCCATTCTGCAGTCATCTCAACCCCTCCCTCTTTTCCACTGAGAGGCATGAACGGAATAAGGGTCAAAAAGGAAAATGTACAAGAGGTGGTGAGGCTCACACAAACAACAAACTGTAAAAAATAAAAAACAAAAACATGGAGAGTTGGCTGGGAAAAGGTGTGGATTTATGTGTGTCCATTTACAAATGTGTAGTGGGGGTTGTAGGTAAACCTCACTGACTGTTAAGGCTGTATGGGTGTGTATGTGTGTGGGATAGTGGCAGCATACGTACAGGACCACCATACCAGCGGCAAACGTAAACGTAACCTCCCACTCTAGATGCATGATAACCAAACGCAGCAAAACTATGTTCAGTTAATCTCAGCCAGCTTCTCTGCATGCCACACCCAGGAGACCCATTCTCGGATTTACCTTACACAATTCAACCTGTACAAACAACTGAAACTCATTAAGGATCAACTGATCAGGAGAGAAGGTGGCTCCACCCCTGTAGGGGGCAGTAAGAACACCAGAGGATAAGGAATCTAGCCATCACCTGCATACTAGCAAACTTTTGCAGCTGCTCATTTACACTTTTAAACTCAAATTAAAAAACTTTAATACAGCTGTATTATATTGCACAAGCATTACCAGTCTTAACCATTCAGTCATACCTAAAGCATATCCTTCATTTTTTTACTCCAAAATTACTAGTCCTTTTCCATGGTATTAGCTTCTCTGAAATGCATAAGCATTTTAAAACAAAAAAATACATTTAAGGAAACTTTCTGGAAAAAAACAGCACTATAAGCAAAATTAAATTTGAACTCCTTATGTATGTGATTTGTCCTATATATATATTTTATGCACTTTGCAATGTTTTTTTATCATTTCAAATCCAGTCTTGTTGCAGCATAAAATAGGAGGTGGGGATCTCTAGGAGAAAGTTCCCACTGACAGTGCTAAATTAAACCACAACCATCCCACAGGAACGTACACCAAATCCTACTTTCAGAAATATTTTGCTTGTAATCAGTACTATTCTGATTACTTTCTGAATGATTTCTGGACCAGATTAGGACTTCCTTCAGCCTCACCATGCTTGTTTGTGTGTTTCCTTCAGAAGGTGGCAGAAATTGCTACAGGAGGCTTCTGATGCACTTGGATTGATTTAGTTTTACAAACGCTCAGTTCTACACACATACTCTTTAAGCCTGGTTAGTGTGTTTTGCACTGAAGCCTCTGTAAAGCATGTAAAATAAACAGGACGATTTTCTTTTTTACCAGTGCTTTTTGCTCATCTCAAAAGCCTTTTAAGACTCAACAGTTATCCAGGAATGCATTCAACTATCTCTCACACTCACACACACACACACTCACACACACACACACACACACACACACACACACACACACACACACACACACAAAAAGCAGTAAACAGACTGCACTTATTAGTTAGTAAGATGTGTGTATACGTGTGCGTGAACAATATTTCTATGTATGTGCATTTGTGCACTTTACATAACTCAGAAAGCAATGTGCGTGAGAAACAGATGACACCTAATCAGGATTGGTCCATGGGCTCAGAGGTGCTTGGAGGCTCCGCCCCTTGACTATCCATCTCTTCTTGCTCATCCGGATCCACCTCCTTCTCATCATGCTTAGTGGGTGCTGTGGTTGGGGCGGTAGAGGCGGCAGCCGTGGTCTGCTGCCGTAGGTGTTTGTCCATAGAGGCCTGTATGTTTGACACCATCTCCTGTAGGCGACGCCTCTGAGCTTCAATTGCTGCTGGCTCTAGCTCCACCCCACCACGCCCCTCACGCAGGGTGAGCATGCCAGGAGCCACACGTACTAACTCTTCTCCTGACAATGCTAACCCCTCTCCTCGAACACTGCCACTCAGGTCCACCCCACTGCTGTGCTGCCGCCTGATTGGCCGGTGCTCAAGAGGAGTAGACCCCAATGAGTGACCTTTGCCCTGGAAAGCAGTGACTGTCTGCTCCTTCTTGCGTACAACCCCACCACTACCTAGCTTAAGGCTGTGGGCGGGGCTTCCCTCTCGGCTGCGAGAAGTCGTCTCAGAGCAGAGCTGGGACAGAGCCTCTTGGATGAGATCCTCTACATCTGGGCCCACAGGAAAATGGCCGGCTGCATCCACACACAGCTCCAAACGCTCTTCTGCTGCATTGAACACAAACGTCTTACCGGTCAGGTGTGGCAGAGTGCAGTGTTTCCCATCCATCAGACCTAAATTAAAAACAATCACACACATACACACGAACACATTGAAACAAAATAATTGTGTTTTCTGAGCACTTATGTACAAAACAGGGACAAAGAACACAAGCAGTAAATTCACTGCTTAGCACTGATTCTGTTCTGCACCTGTACAACAGGTTCAAGTCACAGGTGAGCTACTGGCTCTTTACTTAAAGGACCCACTTATCTGTCACTGAAATAGGCAGACAGAGGGTACCTATGCTACTTTTCTACTGAACTCAGCAGCTAGCTGAACATGTACATGACACCACTCTAATTGAGCTGATGAATTTAGCAATGCCATGTCAGTGTTAGTTTAAAACAATGTAAAGTCACTGTGTCCCACCCAACTGCAATCAGGGGAGAGCTAGTATGTGTAGTTGGGTAAATTATGATAACATCAATCTCGTGCAACACCTTCTGGAGGAGCCTGAAATTACTATGACCTTAAACAAGTGACTAATTATTTATATATAATTATTATATAAATAAAAATTATTCATTTTTAGTAAATGAACAAGAAAACAAAAAACAAAATTAAATGCTGACAATTATTATAATATTTATACAGACCAGTTGTTGGTAGGGCTAAAAGATTTTTTAAAATTTTGAAATCGCAATTTCAAAGAGAGCACCTTTCAAATCACAGGAGTTGCAATTATTATAATTGCAATATGAATAACTTATGTTTTCAATGATCTCAAAATAAACCACACGAATAAACATGTGCTGTCTACATGAACACAACCCTAACTAACAGGCAGTATGTCTGGTAGGTTAACTGGCTGTTTTAAAGCCTTACACAACAAAATTGTGTATAGAAATTCAACTCAACTCAATGTATAGAAAATTACTGCAACTGTAACACTGGTCTGAAAATCGCAATCAGACACTTTGCTCATATCATTCAGCCCTAGTTGTCTGTATGCTTCGAAGGTTTGCAACTCTGTAAGACTCTTACTGGCTAGAGGGCATGAGCAGGCTGGCACATGAGGCTTTCCCTGGCTTGTAAATACTGAATACTGCTTTTTAAGGGGATCAAAAGTTCAAACTTCAGACTTCTTATGAGAACTGGATATAGCTAACCTGGCTTATCAACCACTCCACCATAGGCTTCAGCTTCCCTTATCAGCCATCAACCACCAGCACATCTTTTACATAAAAGTACCAGAGAATCCCAAAATATATAACATTAATGATTCAACCAACAAAACTTCTAAGCAACTAAAGTCCATTCTCACGTCTGCTAATGTTAATGTTCGTAAGTCCATCAATAGGAAAACACTGAACAACAATGGTTTGCATAGCAGGGTTGCAAGGAGCCACTCCAAAAAAGGGCTAGGACAGCTTGCATCATCAAGACAATGACACTAAACACACAAGTCATTGTGCCAAAGAACAGGTAAAGAAGACTAAAGTTGATATCTTGGAATGGCCAACTCAGAGTCCTGACCATAATCAAATAGAAATGTTCCGGAAGGACCGGAAGCAAGCAGTTAATGGGAGGAAAACCCCTGAAGGCGTTTGCATCGAGGAACGTGCTAGAATTCCTCCAAGCCAATGTGCAGGACTAATCAACAAGTTACCAGAGACGTTTAGTTGCAGTTATCACCGCACAAGGGATTCACACCAGATAAGCAAAGCTTTTGCCACTCACAAATATGTAATACTGGATCATATTTCTTAATAAATAAATGACCAAGTCTAATATTTGTGTCTATTTTATTTATCTTGGTCTACTATTAGGACTATTTATTTCATTTTTGTCTATCTATTTCTCAGAGACATGTGGAAAATTCTAAAGGCTTCACAAACTTTCAAGCACAATTTTTAAATATTAAAACAAAGAAAGATGTACCCATGTCTTTCTTGACAATGTTGTAGAACACGCCTCCTTGTTGAAACAGATGAGGCAGCTTCTTAGCATATGACCACACATCTTCACCTGAGAGAGAATAACACATGCACATTAATAGAAACCACACCAAACCAGAGATGCATAGAGCTGTAATTAGAGAGCAGAGAAATAGGAGGCTATTGGAATGTCCTAGCTGATGATTCAGCTTTAATACCATACTGATGTTCTCATTTGTTTGTTTGCTTTACTGAAACATACCCCATGCTTTACTTTACATTCTAGGTGTGCAGGACATGTGTTAGCATCATCAAAGTATCATCATTTTGGAGTTGGTTTAAATGAACACTTTAACCCAGTGATGCAGGTTTTGAATCAATGCTTTACAGTTAAAGGTATACAAAATGCATGTAATACTCATCTACTTACTAAAGCAGGGAGTATTGTTACAAACAGGGAGTGGACCTACCCATGAGTGTTGCTAGGAGACAGAGTGATGACATCTCTAGGTCTATGTTGTCCTGCATCTCTCGGCTGCTGGTCCTTCTGAGCCGGGGTTCAGTTAAGGTATGACTAAGGGCATCTGATGTGTGCGTTTCAGCCCCAGTATGCGCTTGTGTGTCCAAGACTTTCTCTTTCAGCACCTCCACAGTGATGCGGTCACCATGCTGTAGGGTCACAGGCAGGTCCTGTTGCTCAGGTGGTGGAGGTGGTAGCTCCCTTGGGGGGAATCCATGCCGTATGCATTGCAGATGGGGCTGCAGGTTGAGGGCCTGTGCTATAGCAGCTTGCAACTCTGAATAGGTGGTGTGGGCCTGTAGCTGTAGCATCGCTTGCCGCCCATCACTCGTTGTCACACGGATTTTCTTCTCGCCACTGGAGGGTGGGGTTTTTGTAGGTGTGGGTGGAGCTGAAGAGGAAGATGATGAGGCAGGGGAGATGGGGCGTGGCTCTGCACTCTGGTCCTGCATTCGCAGGCGCTGTGTGCGTCTGCGCTGGGACAGAGCTGCCTGCTCGCTGATGCTGTGCTGCAGACTTCTTTCAGCTCGGCTCATCACCAGCTCCTCCTTATGCAGTGTGCGGCCCTTCTGACCTGTTAGGATAATTTTTGTGGGGGGGTTTGCATCCGATTCCACCACCTCTCCTCCACCCTGTCCTTGTCCCTGCATGTGAGCACCCTCTATGGCCACAGGGTGGTATTCATCAGGGTTCTTCTTAGCCGTGTGGTGAAGAATGGTGTTCACCACCTTCTGCACCAGAATCTCACTGCCAAACTCTCCAGGGAAGTGCTTGGTCACGAGGCGCATTGCCACCTCATACACATTGCTGTTCAGTGCTGGGTCTGGCTCATACTGGAACCAGTAAACAGTCTCTCTGACTACACGCCCCCCCCACTCGAGCGTGATAGGAAATGCTTCTGGCAGGTTATCATATTCCTTTCCCTCCCAGTAATGCTTGAAGCCGCAGCCGCACTTCCCTCCCTGTGAACGTGTAGTAGTGCGGTCTCCATCCAGGTATATCACAGATCCGTCACCACGAACATGCCGTACAGAGGTTCCATGGCACCAGGTGCAGGTGGAAAGTGAGCTGAGTTTGTAGTCAGGCAGCAGCGTGTCCCTCTCAGGACAATAGGAACATACCAAGTTGTTCAGGGGGAAGCTGTAGTTCTTGTCCCCTCTGAGAGTGCCATGGGTGGATTTGGCCAGGTTGTAGAGTTTTCCCCCAGGCACCAGCCACTCAGGGGGAACATGGAGTTCAGAAAGCGCACTGCAAATGAGGCAGCGGTGCAGACGATTGTCCTGCACTGACTTCTTTGCTGCTTCCGTTACTTCTTCAGGCTGGATGCCGATCACTCCTGTACGCCGGTAAAGGTACTGATGAACATCAGCTACTAGTGCAGGGTGGATGCCATGTTTTTCCATGAACACATCTTCCATGGCACCAACTAACCGGAGGAGATATTTTTCCTGCAGGCTTCGGTCGCCACCTATCATGCAACCTCCACAGGGTTCCAGACTCACATACCTGCGTATAAGCTCCTGTGGAACACCCCAAGCTTTAGGTAATAGTGCTGCAGGCAGCCGGGGCAATGGCATGCCCTTAATGCCCACCAAAGGGAGGTAGTGGTTTCTGCCTGAGCTGCTCCAGGCAATGCAGATGGGCTTGTTGAGGGAACCATCTTTTCCCCGGCACTGCTCTTCAGGCACCAGGATTGGAAGGAACATGGCTGAGTAGTCACCTGAGCTTCGCATACCACTCAGAGAATCCAGGAGGATTATGGGACGGTGCAGAACGTTTGCCAGGCCAAATATGTGAATGTTTCTCAAGCCAAGTGGGACACCTTCTGGGGGCACAAATAAAGGGTCACACTCGTTGATTATGTCCTCCCATTCCACTGTGTCTATAAAGTCTTGGAAGAGAGCCTTGTAACGGTCCAGATTCTGCTTGAAATTCAGTTTGAGGTTTTCTCTTAGTGCATGCCAGAATAGTTCGCGACCCACTAACGCTCTAGATACAGCGTGAACTAGGCAGTGGCCATCTCCATCCACATGAACAGGAATGAGAGATTCCTTGTTGGTGTTGGCTTTCTTGATCTCCTCCAACGTATCATGAAGGTATATTAAGCTACCGGATCTATCCTTACCATAACCAACTGTAGATACGTGCTCTTGTTCGATAAGAAAGGCCCTGTCACCCAGCAGCGAGCAGTCAAAGATCTCGCCCTGATTCATCTCCCGCAGTAGTTTCGCTTTCCCCGTTTGTTTGTCCATCCCGTAACGGGTAAGAATTGGTGACAGCAGCTTGCAGTGGTAGTTGGACAGACCCATCACTTTGACCAGCTCCGTGCCCTTCTTCGGAGCTCCCGTAACACCGAGTAAGGCATTTCTCAGTAAATTATGAAGCACAACATCTGGGTCGGTTACTTCTTCCACATTTAAAAGATTCTTCTGCTCGTGACGTTGGCCACACTCGGTGCATTCGATGCTAATTGAGCCGTAAGCAGGGAAGAATAGCTTCGCCTGGCATTTGGAATCTGGGCAAATACCAGACAAAATTCGTTTGTCCCTTTTCTTTGTGCCTTGTGTTGACGACATGTTGATGGCCAATTCTTCAGTGTCCCAGCAGTTTATAAAACCATTGTAGTATTACTCCCCTGTTTGTTCAATCTTCAGTTGTTATTTATCCGTAGAGAACAACACGGAAGCGGTTATTTTTTCCACCCAGACCCTGCTGTCTGTTTTAGGACGTAACCTCTGCACAGAATGAAGGTAGCTGGGAATTGTAGTTTTTAATAAAAAACAATGACGCCCTCCCCTTTAACTTATGCCCATGTATAACGCACAGCTATAGGCAACCTAATATCATTGTTTCGTTCTTTGTTTTGCTGTAGGTGACTTAACTATAGCGACGAAAATGTGTACTCTTAATAAACGGGATGCCTTGTTACACTACAATAACCAGAATGCACAGCAGCTCCAAAGACCGGGGCTGCTTACGCACAACCGACCGCTGATCTTTAAGCGACGCCCACTTATGTATATGACGGAAGTGTCATTCCCAAACGAAGGAACATGAACTCAACTGCCGTCGGACATTGCTTGAAGATCAGTGGTCATTTTAAACGCTAAACAATGCAAAAAAATGAAGGAAGAAAGCAATGAACGAGAGTAAACATAGTCCTCAAGTCATGAAAATCTGGGAAATTTATTAAATAAGGACATATGAATAAAAATTACATACTAGTTTACCTCAGTAATTTTCTAAATTGTTGTTTAATCTTTCAATTAAATTGTTTTTAGTGACATCCACACCAAGGTATTTAATGCTGTTAAAAATGTCCACATTAAGTCAGTCCTGCATGGCTTTTTGTACTGTGATTTGTATGAGTACATGACTGCTTCATTACATATGTGGTACATCTGACATGGATAAAGATAAAAATAACAGAGACCTTTTCTGTTTTTACTTCCTAATAGAATTAGGAAATTTATTGGAAGGTTTGTCAAAAACTTTCTTACATGAGAATGGAAAAAGGATACTTTACCAGTGTGATTTATCCATGTACTCCATAAAGTCTGAAACCTCTAATTAAATCAGATAATTTTGGCAGATCTTAGCTAGTGTTGAAATCAGTCTGAGCTGAGTCTCAAGCTGAGTTAGCTATAGATTAAACAGAACAAACCCAACTCCAGAAAAGCTGGAATGGTTTGTGAAATGGAAACAAAAGTAGAGTTTAGTAAATTCTGTTTGACCTGTTTTCAATGGAAAACAGCACAGAAAATCAGTGTTTTGTTATTATATTTTTATTTTGCTTTAGTTTGTTGCTATTATATGCCCATTCCAAATATGAAGCCTACAAATAAAAAAAAAAACACCAAGTTATATTAACTTTTAACAGTGCTTTTAATGACTGAAGACATAAACTGATTCAGTTTTTACTTGTTTTTGACACTGTCCAGTTATATTCTGTTCAAGTCTTCAGCTGGGCATCTGTATAGGGACTTTGTTGTCACATTTTCATTTCCTATTAAGAGACAGGCAGGCCAGTCTAACACCTGCAGTCTCTTGATTTCACAGCTATACTATAAATATACTTGCAAAATGTTTGCACATGCTTGCTGTTATTGTGTTGAAATGAACATGGACGTTTCTAAAAAAAAAGACTGTGTTACATGTGTTGCTCCAAAATTCACATCTTTCAGTGTTAAATGTGGATTTGCAGATGTGCATGTAAGCACTAACACACTCCACATACCATGACAGGCCCTGGCTTTTAAATATCCTCACACTGCTTTCTGTTTTTATTAGTATTTTACCTACAGTCCCAACAGTAGTACAATTACACCTTGTTTCAAAGTGGTATAACAGGACATTCAGCTGCACAATTAAAAAAAAAGGGAGGTCATTAGTAAGGGTGTCAAACAGTACATTTTATTTACATACAAAAGCAGAACAAGAAAACATTTACATAGTATTGATAACATTAAAGAAGAACTCAAGGCCAAAACTATGAGGCTGCAAGTTAATTACAGAAGTCATACTGTAAGTTATACTGTAAGTTATATTTGAGTAAGATTATTTAAAATGTACGATGAATCTGAGATTTGGGTGAAAGAGTTTGCAAACACAAAGCATCACACAGTTGATGTACATGTCACAGACTATGTTACCAATCATTCCAAGGCTATTTTAGAACATATCTATGCTTCTAAAACATATACATTTTAGACAAAACTTTTATATATTGTATATTGCATGGTCTGCTTGTCTGCTTTAGCAAATTCTTCTGCATCCTTATCGCCCAGACAGTTTTCTTCTCTGTCTGCATGTCAGTTCTATTAATAGTTTAGAAGTACATTTTAGCAAAGTACATTTTATCAGTGTTTTGTAACCATAATGTTGAACATGCCAGCGTTAGCTAGAACGGCATTTTACATTAAATATTTTTACTCATAGTTCCTAACTAAAGAAAAGTTAAAGAAAGAACTACTATAATGGTACGAACATCACATATAGTTATATACATATACAATGCTATATCTGACTATTAAAAAGCAAATTATATTTTATCATTTTCTTTCTCCTGAAATATTACTAAAAGCAACACTATCTAATCCATTTTACCCTTTTAATAAATGGCTCCTTAAGGAATAATTTTGTAATTAAGATAAAGAAGAGAATTCCCATATGTTCAATACATAGTGGTAGCTTAATACTTTAAAAACGTCTATTGTAGTTTTCAGCCACCTGTATATTTTTAAGAGTGTAGTATTTCTTTCAACACATTATGCTACTGCTAATCTACACATGTAAAAGAAATATTAATGATGTTCCTCAAAATTTTAAGATGTAAACACCTGGAACATCACAGCCATCGTGATAGAAGGGAGGTGCCAAATCCAAGAGCTTTGGAGGCAAAGCCAGGTAGAAAGAATCCTGCAGCCATGCCAACTGTGTCAACCACCTTACTAAGAGTAGAACGCTTTGTCTCGCCTTCATTCTTCATTTCCCCCTTTAGGTTATCAATCTCCTTTTGCATCCTTTCAGCTTTTTCTTGAAAACCCTGCTCTAACAGAGCCTGCTGCTCCTGGAACAAACACATGCATGTACACACACACACACACACACACACACACACACAGACTATATGTAACATCTGACTTCATTTGAACTTTTCTATACAAGCAAGTAGAGGGCACAACAAACCCGTTGTCCATGTTTGTATGGCTGCTGTAAAGCTGCTTATTATTTATAACTTGTATACAACTGAGACATATTTTGGAGTTCTTATTTAAGCTTTGTTTATTTGACTGACTATGCCATCCACCCATGCATTGGGTTTCCTGTGCCACTGGCTGTGCAAACAACACCAAGGCATAACAGATCGACCCTCATGCTTAACAGTGTGCAAGATGTCCTTGTAATCAAATGTTGCTCCTTTAGTCTCCAAACATACCTGTGGCGATCATGGATTTAGATTACCATGATCTATGTTTTTTGCATGCTTTAGATGTTGACTTTGTGATGAGGCTGCAGTTAAGGCTTCCTACTGATGACTATTTCATGCAGATCGTGTTTGTCCAAGCAACACTGCACAGTAGAGCGGTGTGTCACCTAAACCTTCATGCAGATCAGTTGCTGCCATATAAGAATTTTGTGTTGACTTCCTGGCCAGCATATTAGCATTTCAGATTTTTTTTTATTCCAGATTTATTTATTATTGACAGTGAAACAGAAAAGAATGTGAGTTGGAAGTGGTTTGATATGAATTTTATATCATACCTTAAATCTTTCATTAAAACTCTACTGTTGTATTGGTTGTACTGGATCAGAACTGGATACTAACTTTAGTAAAGAAATCAGATATATGCGCCATTCAGCAAGAATAGCTTTCTTAGTTTCTTAGTCAAGCTCGATTTAAAACTGTAGCACTGTAACTAAGTACATGTAGAACAACATGACTCCAAATATTTGGTGTATAAATGTCACCACTGTGATGCACTAGCCTCCACTTCATATTCATTTTTATATACCTTGCTGCTATGCACCTTAAAAGATTATTGTTATTGGATTGGTACACTGGATGAGTTTAGATACTGGATTTAGCATGAAGAGAAAAGAAGCTGGATCAGTCTATCATTACATGCAACTGTCACACATACTGTCTATGTCATATCTTACTTTTAGTTTGGCATTCAGCACTCGTTCATTATCCTCCCTTGCTCTCTCTCTCTCTTTCTCCATGCGTTCTAGCAAGTGGCTCACATGTTGCTCAAAGGTTTCCTGCTGGTTCTGAAACATCTGCTCTTGTACCCGGTGCTGCTCCTCTAAAGCCTTCTGCTTCTGTTGTAAAGCCTCTCTCCTCAAGCGTTCCACTACGAGAGAAAGAATAAGAACACTACACAATCACAAACAGTACTGTGCAAAGGTATTGGGCACTCCAGCAAACTATATGTAAAAAAAACATACTTTTTAGATAAACATTCATTTTCGTAAAGTAACAATACTATTACAATAAATACAAATACCATTGTTAGTTATAGTAATAGTTTTATGTCAGTGTGTGTTTTAATTTCCAAAACTTTCCTTGAGGCCACCCAGTATTATTTGTAGTATTTCCTTAATTCCTGGTTTGGCCAATCATATACTTAATTTATCCCTTATTTAATTTAAATTAGACTGAATAGCCCAATGTGTGGAGGAAATCCAGAACCAAACCTGAAAAAATAACTATTTTTGAAAACAATACATTGTTGTTTTAAATGTATTCATGTATGCACAGACACGTACATGTACACTAGTGATATAAGATTTGAGATTTGGGATGTGAGAGCTGTCTGTCATGATGTCAGTGACAATAATGTTTTTAGTGTTATCTGTATTTTTCATACTGGAATATGGAGTTTCATACTGTGGTGATTCATTTCAATTAGCAATAATCCCATGCAATTGATGTTTTCCCATCCAGCTTTTCCTCTTTTTTCAAAAGTAGAAAAGGGGAAAAGTAAAATTCATGTGTAGTTAAATGTAAATTAATAATAATAATAAAATTAAAAGGGTATTATTAATCAATTTATTTATTTACATGGTGTGACCTAAACAGAATCAAGACTCTGCGTCGTCTGAACAGTGGGCAGGCCTTAGGAATGCTGACCAGGTGTACTCAATCAGTCTGATTGCTGCGAGTGGTAGGGGACCACGGTGTGGGCGAGCCCTTACAAAGGTAATGCTATGTATGCAGTGCCCTCTATTTTTGGGTTGTCTTTTTTGTATTTGTATTTACTTCTGTACTCTGACAGCACTTAAAACACTATTGTTTAATAACTTAGCCAAATCTAATAGTAGTAGTTTTTTTTGTCATTTGTCTTTGATCTTTTTGAATATCTTCTAAACAAATGGTCAAACCTGTGTCTGTAAATGTTCTTTACATTTTGTGAACATCAAAAAGTTTGAGTAAATATTACATTTAAAAATGTATTATTTTCATGATCTAAAAGTAGCTTTTACATATTAAGAGGAATCCATAAGATCATAGCTGCACTGCTGCTGGAAATCATCTCTTTCATTGTGTTATGTGAGAGAAAGACTGAGCATAGATTGCAGAGTGTAAAAGAGAGAGAGAGAGTGTGTGTGTGTTAACCTTCCAACTTCTGATCAGCTTCAGAAAGGCACTGATCTGCTTGTAAAATATTCTGTGTAAATGGTTCAATTTCCTTCAGGTACTGGCTCAACACTTCCTCACTCTATAAAAAGAAAAGAACATGTGCATTTCATTAGTAGTAATCACACCTGGACTGTTTCCTGCTATTTTATGTGCTTATTTATGTATTGTTCCTCGTCAGAACAAAACCTTTCTCCATATTAAAGTGTTTATCTTTTTTTTGTATATAATTGAAAAATCCCAGCTGACCTTTACATTGGGCAAAAAAAAAATTACAAATGGACCAAAAAATGATCCAAAATCACCTTGAATAATCTAATACTGAAAGTAACATATGTTTTTTTTAATTTCTCCATAAAGTTTTTATCTGACAGTGATGAACAAATTAATACATCATAGTTCTTCTAGATTCTATGCATTTTTTCTTTGTTTCTACCTTAGCATGTTATTATTAATATTCATTCTTCATTCTTGCATGCAGAATGATATGACTAGATTGGGTGAATGGAAGAAATGACCCTACTTTTTACTTCTGTCAAATCTGAAATAAACAGAATGTGTAGGCAGACGCACCAGTTGTTGTGTTTTTGTGCATTCTCTGTACTTCTGTGTGAGGCGCTGGACTGTGGCTTGATAATCTTGATATCCTCCAGGCTTCATAAAAGAGGCATCATTCAGAGATTCATCCAGAGGAGCAAAGACCTGCTTCAGCTCTGTACGACATATCTCAAGACATTCGTGTTGATTCTGACCACAGAGCCCCTCATACTCAATCTGGATCTTCCTCTTTAGAAATGGAGACAGAGAAAAATGGAGAACGATATGTTTAAATAAATTCTAATCTAATACACTAATATTAGTATAGTATGTATGGTATACTATATGCCCCATGATGCTTCAAGTGACTTATGGACAAAGTCTGATGAACCGTAAACAAACAGTATATTTTAAGCTTATAACATAATGTGATGGAAATTCAAGAAAAATAAAAATGTATATTGTTAGGATGATCAGTGCAATGTTTGTAATCAATCGGTCAACAGGAATCTAGCCCTGCAGGCCAGAACCACTGTAGTCAGATGATCCTATTTTGTAGCCTGCACAAATTGCTAAATATTTTATTCAAGGTTTATAATTGTGTTTCCAATAAGAGTCAGGCACAGGCATGAAACAGCAACAAGGTCATAACACATCGGTCTAATGTAAAAATCTTTTTTAACCAACAAGACAACAATAATCCACCACTAAGTTTAGCAGTGTTAGCTTGGTGCTATATTAGATTTATATGTGAGGTCCAGTTTAAATCGGGCTGGGCGATATAACCTCAAATTTATATCATGGTACATTCCATTAGTCAATAACAATATCATATCACAATATAAAAATGTAAATATATGTATAGCAGCAGCAATAAAAACAGAAAAGATAATAAACATAAAACTAATTAAGTTGCTGAACTATTTGCTTGTGATTTTATGCCTGGTCTGGCTTTCAGTTTTCTTTCTGCAAATTGTTTTAGTCACCCTTTTCGTGTTGTTTTCCGTCCTGGATCACCTTCCATTGTGTCTACTTCTCTTATTTTCTAAGGCTGTTGACAAATGGCACGATGCAATTAACTGTGCATGTGTGTAGCATCAGCCTTGTGTGAACTCCTCCGTGATGTTTTATAGTTGCTGTTTTGATCATGTAATACTGTTATATTGTATCAAACCAGGTTTTTTTGTCCTTTAAGTCTTTAGATAGAGTTACAGCACCTGATGTGGGCTAAGGCTGAAAATGAACTGAATTGAGTATAATTATATTTATACAACCCCAATGTTCACTTTTGTGAGGTTAATTTACATTCACATTACATCTCACAACATATCAGCTCTGTTTAGCTTGTAATAGAAAAAAGAAAACATACAGTAGGATGTAGGACAGAAGAAAAAGATAACACAAAGAGGGTGAGTAAAACAATATATAAACAGGTGTTGCCAGGAGCCTATGAGAAGTAACAATCTATCTATACTTCCTATAATTTAAATAAGTAAATTAAAGTCAATAATTAAGACATAGTAACATGTCTTCTGTTTAACTAACTTCAAAATTTAATTTTAATAAAGTAATTTAAAAACACATGGCACACTGGTTATACTTTCATAGCAGATGGCCTTCATGGACAGCTCACAAAGATTCCACCGTTCGAGTTACTTTCTATGTGCCTGTAGAGCCGAACCTGCACAGCTATTCACCCCTCCAATACATTGATTATGAATAAATTGCTGCACACATGATGAGTGTGAAAGGGGCTTGGAGGTGCCCTGCGTGGCCATTAGGTCATCATGTTTAGTTTGTGTCAGGGTCGGCACTGTTTATTATTCACTGTGTTTTAGCTTATCATGGTATCCACGGTATGGCAACATAGAAATTCAGAAGAGGCTGGGGTTCTTTAACATCTGCACGAAGCTCCTGCAGATGTTCTATCAGACTGTGGTGTCCAGCTGTCTCTTTTTTGCTGTGGTGTGCTGGGGAGGAAGCATGCAGAAAAGAGACGAGATGTGACTGGACAAGCTGGTCAGGCGAACAGGGTCAGTTGTTGGTGTGGAGCTGGACTCTGTGGTAAAGTGTATTATGGATGATGATGGGGACCCACTGCACACCATCATCATGGACAAAAGGAGCAAGTTCAGTGGCAGGCTGCTGTCACAGAGCTGCTTCACAGACCAACTCAGGAGATCCTTTGTCCCAAGAGCTATCAGGCTCTACAACTCTTCCCAGTGGGACTTCACTGTTACATCTGTTATCTATCTATCTGTCTATCTGTCTGTCTAGCTATTTTCTAATAAGGTAATTCAGATCATTAAAATGTTCTACCCATAACTGTAATATTTATATCCATAAATGTTGTAATATTTTGTAATACAAAATATTTAGCCTACAACATGGTATTTACTAAAATTTCTATATTTACTATTCGCAAAATGTCCTACCTACTATAGGACATCCTACCTATGTAGAGCACTAGATATATACACTATGGTAGACACAAATGAGTTCTGCTGACCTGCTGTCCTACTGTCATGACGGAAGAATATGACCAATTATAAAAATAATATAAGGTTTAAACCTGTTAAAGCCAGTCTGTTAGAAGCAAGCAATGATGTCCAGCTGCCTGCTTGCATTTTATACATCATACCCACCACTGAGATATTTCTTTAAGAAGCCACAGTCACATTCTCACAACATTGCTGTTCCTTCATATGCTGTTTTTCTTACTCAGCAAGTTGTCCCAAAAACACCTAAGAGCCTTTTAATGGAAAAAAAATGATGGCTTAAAAATATTTTTCCCTAAAAACAGTAACAAATAACCCTAATTGGATATTTTAACCATTATCTTGTTGGATACAGTTTATTCACATACACATAAATTCATAAAAGGCCTATTGCTTGTATTTCTCTGTGTATGCTGTGTTTGTTATGTACCATGAGATCCAGTTGTGCTTCTTGCTCTATGTCATTGAAGGAAGTGCTGATGAAGACTTCAATTGCCTTTCTCTCTGCTTGAATGTGGATGTTGGAGAGGTCAGCTGGGTCCATTGGAAAGCAAACCCACTGGAATACCTCACTCAAGTAGACCCCCAGAGCCTGTTCAACTGCTCGCCCATTCTGGATTTGGGCCAGAGCCTCCACTGCATTCTCCAGACACGGAACCTGACCACTACGAATGGCCTCCACATAAACTTCTGTCAGACTACCAAGAACTGGCAGAAAATATTATTTATTAATAGGGGTGTAATGATATGATTAATTTTCTTACAACACCTGGATGCTATACAATACATTCTGTGGCTCAAATACTATTCATTTTTAATCTGTAAAACATATTTGTATTTAGACATTCTGAGACAAACAGAAATGTTTTTTCTAAAAAAACAGAAAGACCAAACTAAGAATAAATTAAATCCCTGCACTAAAATCATGAGTTTATCACATTAGTCTTATTACTTTCTGCAAAAATGAATTGTGTCTGCTAACAGTGCTTTTACCAGGCATAGTGGGCTTGATTTTCCAATTAAAAGGATTGGAGGAAATTAATGTACTTTCTTCACAATAGATATCATATTTGTGAGTACATTGGTTTATTCATCACCAATATTGACTTTAAGGGGGCCATATAAGCACAATTCTATAAGTCCTCATTCTTTAAAAATAAATTAATTTTATTATCCCTGTAAATATTCTTAGTTTCAAAGTTTCCAATTCACTCTTTAGGCCATATACCCCATATAAGAAAACTAAGCTCCAGGTTAGTATCAGTTTTCAAAGTAAATCTAAACAGTGAATCATCTGCTCACACCCTATTTGGGTGCATGGGCGTGGTAGTGGGGGGAAAAGTGGACCTGACTACCCAGGGCCCATTTTGCTCACGTTCCTCGTGTACTGGCATGGATAGGGGCCCACTGACATTGAGAGTGTACAGGGCCCAGAATTTGCTGCTACGCCCCTGTCTGGGTGGTCTAATGTGGGGCTAGGGTGGGTTCCCTTTTTTGAGTCTTAGTTAATTTGAATATGGCCCCTTTAAAACAGTGAAATGTCCTTTTTCATACTCTATCAGTAATAAGTGTTTACTGACCTGTGCCGGTAAGTGTGCGTCCTCCTGTTACGGTTTTGGGTTTGGCACTGCTGAACACATAGTTACAAAAATCTTCAGCCCGCTGCAGAAACCTTTCATCAAGTTCCGCTTCTGTGAGCTCCTCAATCCTCTTCAGGTCATCATCATTTGCTGGTCTCGGGAACACAAAACACCGCCGTTCTGCGAAAAAGTTCCGTAAACAGCGCCTGGGAAGGTTGAACTGCTCAGTTTTAGGAGAGTTACCTAGAAATGTGGAAAATAAAAATTTAAGTGTATACACGTGTATGCTTAGACCCTATACAAAGACAGCACCAATATACAGTAATTACAAATTTATATAGAGATTTAAAAAATCTTACATATTTCTATATAAATTTATAGATTTACTCTTTCAATGTTTCAGATAAACACAGGGCCATCACAGAACAGCTAACCAAAAATATCCAGCCAATATTTGTCCTGTGTGGACAGTCCTGTGAACATTAAACAGAGAAGCTTTTGATTTTGCAACTACAAGGTGTACCAACAAAAATGATATATTAGAGAGCGAGCAGCTAGACAGTCACAACTGTGCTCTGTGTCTGATAAAGAGGAATTATCAAATTCCAAGTCATGCTCCTAAATCCCTTCTAAATTTAAACGCATCACACTCAATACACAATATAGACCACACATAATATGGACACTACAGAAGTGTAGATGAGAGCGTATGTGTATACTCTACATCAGTTTTTTTTTTTTGTTGTACAATATTCTGTTTTCTATGTACTTTGATGTTCTTACCAGGTCTGAGCACCAAAGCACTCTCCAGGTATTCATCAGCTGTGATGGGCTTCCCTGATTTTTCCAGTATCAGGGTGAAGTCTCGCACTGTCCAGATAAATGAAGGAAACACACGCATGAACTCTGTTGAGTCATCATCGTGTCTGCTCCTATGTGCTTTCACCCGAATATTCTCAGTCAGTTCTGTCACATAGCTGCAGAGAATGCTTTTCAGGAAAACAACTGTATCTGTGTGTACATGTGTCTAAATACATAATACGTGAATGTAGATGGTATTCGGGAAAGGATACTGCAACTTCTCAACTGCATTGTTGTCGATTACACCTAAACTGTTGTATACCAGAGTACTACTGAGCAGAACTGCCAGACAGAAGATCCAGGTGTCATGCTTTTCATCACCCTGCAAATGCCAAACAGACTCACTTGGTGTCAAATTCTCAACTACAACCAATTACTATTATTATTGACAATCAGAAACTGTAAGACATGTTACCACGTAGTCTTTAAAAATGACTGTCCACTTATGCAAAGAACCAAAATAGTGCCTTACTTTCTCCACATCCCCCAGTCCTTCAGTGTCAAGCAGCACCAAAGTGTGCCCTTTATTAACAGGATGTGGCACACACCACATCCAGATACCTTTAGTTTTCGACTCAATGGTGCTGCCTAAGGCAAAACCTGAAAGAACCACAGAAAACTTAATATCTTCATAAGGGATATACTCTGGGAGTCACTATATTTAGGCAATTAAACTGTTTGTATAAAACACAAAGTGTTAGGTTAGATGAGCAAAAGCAATATTTTATATCGACTCAAACCTAAAAGAACTTCACTTTTACCCTATTCAACTTTTTACAATGTGTACTAATGGATTGTATTTTTTTTTTTTTTTGCATTGCACACAAATCCATTTACTTTGGAAATGCTCTTCTCTTTGTTTTTCTATCAAATGTGATGGTAAGGGCCAGCATTACATAAATTCATATTGGGTATGTCTAAAGCTGTCCCAAACTTGAAACAGTTATATAATAATAATCAATTATTATTTAATTGCTTTTTCCTGTTTATTGTATGTAGCTATTATAATACAAACCTAAAGCTGCCCCCTTATTTGCTATGTTCACTTAGTTAACACTGGTTGTACTGTTGAATTAACAATGCATGCACAGCTAAACATATGTCAACAGCTACACAAAAGTAGGTATACATACACAAAATAGTGTGTATATAAGCTACATGTTCTTCACAAGAGCTAAAAATATAGAAACACTTACAAAGTATTAGGCCTGTCATAATTATTACATAATTGGTTAATAAAATGATTTATGATTTAATTTAATGGCAATCATTCCACAGTTGTTAGAATCTACAGTCATATTATGCTGCAGCAAACAAAATGTGAATTAATGGGATTGAAGCAAATCAATTTCAGGTGTGATGAGCTTGTCGAAAAAGATCTTGTTGAGTGTATTATTCCACGTGCTTCTCACCTGTTTGCTGTCCTGCCAGGCGGTTCATAAGGTACGACTTCCCCGTGCGGTAAAGTCCCACCACAGATACAACCACCACCGGCTGCATAATATCATCCAGAATTGCTTTAGCATCTTTCTGAACACATAGTCGTCCTTCAGAATCACTTCCGATCAGACACATAGGCTCCTTCATGATGCTGGACATCTGAACACAAATCACAGTGACATTTGGCAAACCAGTTCAATTTTAACGTGATAGCAAAACACAATATTCGTTTAATTTTTAACTTAACTATGACTTTGACTATGACTGGTCAGAATTTGAAATCCACAGACTATCACAAATCATAATCTAAAACATAAAGCTAGATAAATAGAAAAATCAAAAGGGAGGATTCCTTTTGTATTTTATTAGAGAACAATGGTCAATAAAAAGTGATATTTTGTTAAAATTTTAAATATTAATATTAAAATACTGTCTGACTAAACATGCTAGTTTACACCTAGGGACACTTTTTAAATTATTATGGTATATTCTAATCCTTTTATTATCACAATTATACCAGCATGTCATAGCCTGGATATTTCATAACATAATCACGCACGTGTCAGAAACAAAGAACTGGGCGTAATGCTAGCAGAGCTAAGATACAGATGTGCTTTTTTTTTTTTTTACAAAAACTGGGAGCTCTACAAAACAGCAAAGAGCAGTTCAGCAATACAGTGGGGTAAAACTTCATTAAGAGAGGGGAACAAGCGAGGGTCGAGATCCAAAGAGGCAGGCAGGAAGGCAGACAAAACCAGAGGAGAAATTAAAGCTGTAGTCGAGGAAGAGAAAAAGGGTCGAGCACACATAGCAAAGACAGAAGGCGACTAAGAGAGGTTGAGAATAGAATAATGTCAAAACAATACGAAAAAGACAGGGGCATACGCTCAGAATTGCAATGAGGGTAAAATTGCAAAACTCCGCAAAGAGTGAGTGTTTGTGTGGGGCTTACAGCTGTCACAGCTGAAATCAATCAAAACTTTGGAGACTGAGAGTGGAGGGGATTGGCATCAGTCTGTGCATTGTGAAACTGACCCGCAGACGTGACAGCACAGATATTTCTACACTTGGCTACTACTGCTATCTGTGTCTACATCAGTCAGGCTTTCAGACATTATATACTATAAGACATTATGTGAAATCATGTTGCATATAGAATTGCAAAAGTCTAAAATGGGTTTATGTACAAAAATCTAACAATTATAATTCATTTAAACTTCATTTTAGCTGACTGCTCAAATTAAGATCTGTTTCCCTGATACAAACCACACAATCATCTCTGTACTCCAAACAGGTCTGCATTTTACAAGCGGATCTCTAAATTTGATTCAGACTTTTTTAAAGCTAATGCCATATTTCAAGATGAGACCTGAGTGTCTTTTACTAAGTGTCATAGAGGCATTTATCATTTATTTTTTAAAGACTAAATGTCTTACATATGTATAAGAGGTGAAAAAAAGCAGATAGATAAATAAAGGCATCTTTTAAATATGAAACTATAAAAATATGTATGGGACTGTGTCAGTATGGGCCAGTTTAACACTGCAAAATGTATGTTACAGTTTTGTTTTATTAAAACATGATTGTGATATGAACTTAGTATAAACTTCATTAGTGAAAACAAATCTTTTGTCTTTTAAAGGAATAATCTGCTGGCCAAAGTGCTAACATGCTGAAATCTGATATTTTATGGTACTTATATACAAAACATAACAAATCTTAAAAAATAACAATAGGATAGTATAAATAACTATTGTCAAGTATTGGGATAGTGTCATTTTGAGAGGCCTCTTGCAGAAGAGAAACTCAAAATGTTGGAGATTTTATGCAAAATAAATGAGTGCAAGGTTACATGAGTGGCAGAGCGACTGATGCTTGCAAAAAGTAACTGCACTGAACTGTTAACCAAATGAATTATTTAGTCAAGAATAATAGAAACAACAGCAATGCAACATATACCCATTGTGTGAAAGGACCACTTAACAATAGAGAGTGAAAACATAACCAGTACAAACCAAAATTTAATTGAGGTACAGTATCTGGTCAAGCAATGGGAGGAAGATCAATAGGTATCAAGGTAGATATCAAAGTAGATAAAGAACAGTCTTTAATTAGGCACATTGATTGTCTCAGAGATTATTCCAGTGGATTGGTCTGTGTACCGTTTTGCATCAATCTGCTAAGTCAGCTCTAAACAGAAACATTTCCCAGCATATAATATGCTGCAAATCTAGACCAAACAGGGCATGAAAACAGACTGAAAACAAATACCGCAACATGACTTTCATTTCCCTGACATGCTTTGTTACCCATTGTTATCTGATAAAGTTGTCTGTGCTGGCTCAGAGATTTAAATTAATTGGAAATATTTTATAAATATATATATTTTTTATATAAGAGCAGCCAATCTTGTCAACTTGTTTGTACCTTTAGTTATAGAGCTCTCCATGAATGTGATGTTGCCTGAATTTTTATAATGAACAATCATTTCAGTTCAGAGATGTGTATTGTTGTTTTGTTTTTTTTTTTGTTAGTTTTGAGATGAGGTCAACTCAGGGCATAATTAGTGGTGCTAGCACGGCTGCAGTGGTAGATTATGTGAAAGTGGAGTAGAGCACCAAGGGTGCAGTTCCCTCACCATAAAGCAGCAACAGATGCATTGGTAGAAAAAATATTTACAATTACTTAAACATTTAAAAATAAATGTAACATTATATAATGTTAAATTATCTAGTACTCGTATTATATGTATTTTATATTGCATTTATTTGTTTTTGTATTATATGTACAATATTTACCCAATGTCCCCACCAGGTGGGGCTCTTTGCCCGCATTATCATGCATGCAACCAATTATTTAATGGGCTTCAAATTCAGGCTGACCAGCCAGAGCAGGTAAGTGAAGTAAAAATGTATCTGGAATAGGCATCTGTATACAGTCCAAGTACATGAAACGCATCAGCAGAAGAATTACATGAAAAACAAATATCTATAAAAGTGAGGATTAAAATAATACAAAAAAATATAAATATGTTGTCCCTAAAAAGCTGTGTAATGCCGAGCACACCACTGTCAGCGCTACAATATAAATCTAATAAATCATCCCACCTTCAACCAGTCAAAACATGTGAAACAACAGAGCTGATATTGTTGACAGGATACCCGAGCCAGCAATGTGTCTAGGCAGGGACATGCTGTTTTAACACATGTAAGTAGTCGTGAGTAATACAACAAAACAAAAAATTTGCTAATCCCCGTCTGCTTTACATGATATTGAGCAAAAGCCTGCCTACCTCGGTTGTCGCCTGAAGGCCAGTAATTCGATCTCCTATAACGGTGCAGAGCGAATAGTAATGCTGATGCCTTCCTCACACCACCAGCAGCGGTACCGACCTCGCCTTTGTCGAAAGCAAAAGCAAGACCTAGACATGCAATGAACCTAAGCCTTCGAAGATGAACCTTAGCCCCGTTTCTTATGTGCAAAACACGAAGGCTATAAATAACTTAACAGTCCTCTCTCCTTACACGGGCATTAAATTGAACCGAGTGTTCTTTAGCCCCTGCAGGAAAAGCGCCACGAAAATGAAAGTGAAAGAGTATGTGTGCTTTTCAGCTGGGTGCTATCCTGTCGTTCGCCTCAACAGGGTGATTTCTCAGAAAGACCCAGACTTACCTGAACTGCCACAGCAGCGTCTAGGCGGATCCCTTTCCATAAAAAGCCACCTCGCTGCACTGACAAATCGGTGGAGCATAGCTGAGTTCAGTGACAGGTTAGTAACATCATACGGTAAGTAGATTGGCTTTTGTATTTGGTAACATGTTAAGGTTTGTCGAGTCAGAATGGAGAACATGTTTATTACTCTCAAGCATTTTAAAGTTGAGCTGACCTAATCATTCCAATTATTGTATATATTGCAATTTATGTCGTAGCAGTTTGACGGTTTTCTCTTGCATGCAGATTGTAAAGGTGTAGCTGGAAATGTAATAGTACTACTGGTAACATTTATATGGGACATTCGTCGTATGTGGGATTTCGACTTTCTCTGTTTGGCTGGATTGTGCTTTATAGTGAGCTAGGTAAATTCTGAAATTCTGGCTTCTACTCCAAAACGGTTCATTGTACGAACGTGCGTGAACACGTGGATGAATCCCCAAATGGCTATGTGTTGCGCATGCAGTTTTTGGGTTCAGGAGCCAGCTTGTTAATTCATATGTTGTGCACTGTGTAGGGAGAAGAGAGCCATTAAATATTCAGAATATACAAACCCTAACCCTAACCCATGATCTCTAGTGAAATACACTATATTGCCAAAAGAGAAAAATAAATCTCATCCAATCACTTCCATGGCCACAGGTGCATAAAACCAAGCGTCTGGGTATGCAGACTGCTTCTACAGGCATCTGTGAAAGACATTCACAGGATTGCTCTCAGGAGCTCACTGAATTCCAGGGTGGTACCATGAAATAACAAAGTAACAGCTTAAAATCAGCTTTATTAATAAGATCTTACCGTTTGATTTGATAGGCCTCTCAGAGCTATTGTTTAGAGTAGGCTACCACATTATCAGAGCACTGCTATTTCCTATTTAAATCTTATGAGTGGAAATACATGACAAAAATTCTTCTGAAACTACTAAGGTCTTAGTCTCGGGTTAGGGTTAGTCTTTCACCACTTAATGCGAGCAGAAAGTGCCAGCTACTGCAGAAAAACAAATTTTGAGTGAAACATGAAAATGACCAGGCTCAAGGTTAAAATTTGGCTTGGTGCATAGAAGGAGGAAATTTTGTAAACGACACGACATAAACTGTCTCTCAAGAAACACAGAAGTATACAAGTACCTGTAGCGGAGACAACTGTTCATAATAAGCTGAATAGTGTTTGTATCTCCATGGCCCAGGCAGAGTAGGAGAGCATCATGTGCACAGCCATGCCAGAGCCCGTTTGTTTGGTGGGAAATGTAAACGGGTCACTACATGTGAGTGATGATGTTATTGAGTACCTGTACAAGATTAACCAGCCGGTGGTGGTGGTGTCTGTGGTGGGCCTCTACCGCACAGGGAAGTCTTACCTCATGAATCGCCTGGCGGGAAAACCAACTGGTAAGATGAACTCACCAACTTATTTCTTGATTTATTTCTATCTGTCTAGCTATTTTACTCCAACATAGAATGACAGGTCAGGCAGGTCAGCTCACATAGCATTTGAGATTTTAAAGGGGCTGTCAACCTTTTTTTTTTTTAATCTGTAAATACATTTACTTTTTTCATGAATGTACTATTGACTGTCTTATCAGTACATATCACAAAAAAAAACATCTCACAAAGTTTGCATATTGTTATCTCTCTATCGTTAGTAACTGACTGTCTCACTTTGTTTAACTGAGTTGGCAGGCAGGGTGGTTATTCTTCCTACAAGCCTGGCCCCAGCTTGTCTACCCCAAGTTGCTCATGTTTCTTGAATAATTTGTGACCTACATAGAGAAAGCACAAAATGTTAGCAAAGGCTAAAAATATTTGGATGATTTCCAAAATAAATCCTTTGCCACTACTGCAGATGCTGGAATTATTGTTCATTTTTTATTTTATAATTATTATAATTTTGGCTAGTTATACATTGGATTTTTTTTTTCAAATTTGCAGTCAGGTTTACAGCCTCTTTAGATTGTAGCATGTAAGGACAGAAGATAGAAGAAAGGACAATGCACACTTTAAATACAGTTGTGAAATATGCATTTGTGTTTTGTGTTTTGTGTACCATTTTAAAACAGTTCCACCCACAGGTTTGAATGACATGTAAAAATGTGAAATTAAAATCAAATCACATGTATTGTCACACCACATTTACACAGGTGTGAAGGCGATAAAAAGTCTTAGTATTTAAAATCCAATAATTATACGCATTAGACAGTAAATAACAGTATTCACAGTACCTCATTTCAATGTTGTCTTTGTAGTGCAATATTGAGGAAGTGCAACAAGAAAAACTGGGATTGTAAATATTTTTTTCAGTATGACTGTCAGGTAGACTTTCCATTTGGCTGTGGCATTGTAACATGTATTGTGTTATGTTTTAACACATCCTATGTCATACTGATCTCTAATTTGACACATTTTCTGTTACCAAGTAACAACGTGTTGTGTTAAACACATCTCAAAAGAATTATCATTATCACCCTGCTAAATCTCTGTGAGCTTCTGATGGAGAATGAAACACAGCAGTGCCAGCTAGTATCTTCTGTTTTGTTTCCCAAATAACGATAATTAATGTGGTCTTTTTTAGGCTTTGCTCTAGGTAGCACCATTGAGTCGAAGACTAAAGGAATCTGGATGTGGTGTGTACCACACCCTACTATGGCACAACACACCCTCGTACTTCTAGACACTGAGGGACTGGGGGATGTGGACAAGGTTAGGACATCAACTACAAAGGGGACATTTTTAAGTACTTTGGACTTGTACAACATTCAAAGTTTTCAATAAAGCAAAGTAGCAACATTGTTAAAAACTGAAACTGCATTGTTTACCTAACTTTTGTAGATGTGAATAAGAGGTGAATACATGTATTTTGAACTACTTTTTTACAGTGTGGGGGACACTTGTAGCAGTGGCCCATCATTGTTAATTAATATATCTCTAAGTACCCTTTCCTGCAAAGTCAAATGGTGTACTGTTTTAGGGGGACTCTAAAAATGATGCCTGGATCTTCTGTCTGGCTGTCCTGCTTAGCAGCACTCTGGTCTACAACAGTCGCGGCACCATCGACAACACAGCACTGGAAAAGCTGCAGTATCCTTTAACCACAAAACACTGCATACAGTCTTTGCAAAAGGGGTTCGATATAGTTCTATGACTTTAAATATCATAACCCATTTTGAAACTATGTTCATGTTCTCCATCATGTCTTTTACTAAGGACATTTGTCTTATCATGCAGTTAAATCCTTAGCATGCTGCAGTTATGTTGCTGAGCTTGCAGAGCACATTAGAATCAGGTCACCTTCACCAGAAGGAGCTGAAGATGAAGATGAACAGGATGACTGTCATTTTGTGCAGTTTTTTCCAAATTTCATCTGGACAGTGCGAGATTTTCTTTTAGAGCTGGTGTGTGAGCAAAAGGGTCAGATCACTGAGGATGAGTACCTGGATTTTGCCCTTCAGCTAAAAAAAGGTATTGCACACAAAACAGTCTGCTTTTCCTTGATGAAGTAATGTGTTGGCAAAAAGCCCAGCCACACAACCACATTGATGTTACTAATCACTGTTTGACGAAATTAAGTAGTATGTTAAAAACAAAAACATTTTGTCTGTCTTGTAGGCATTACTAAGAAAATAAATGATTACAATCTTCCACGGCAGTGTATTCGAAGCTATTTCCCTACCAGGAAGTGCTTTGTGTTTCCAATGCCCGCTTCCCAAGACAATATGGGTCGCCTTGAGCACTTGGACGAATGTGACATTTGGCCTGACTTTCTAAAGGTCACACAGCGTTTCTGTAGCTACGTCTTTAAGGAGAGCAAAGTGAAAACACTCAAAGGAGGACACAGAGTCACTGGGCGGAGTAAGAGCTGTACTGCCAAACACCATTAATCTATTTCTTTATTTATGTTGAAATGCATTAATATATTATTGCATATTGCCTCTGTGTATCTGCATTACAGTGTTTGGTCATCTGGTGAGGTTGTACGTGGATACAATCTCTAGCGGCAATGTGCCCTGTCTGGATAATGCTGTGGTTGCCATGGCAAAGATAGAGAACCAGGCAGCTGTAGAGGAGGGGTTTAAGGTGTACCAAAGCGGAATGGAGCAGGTTAGGCATACATGCAAAAAAGAATGCAAAATGATTGTATTAATTTACAGCAGTAATTCCTTCATTTCCCTTGCATATTTTCCATGAATTATCACATTATTAATTGTTATACATTATTAATCATAATATTCTCTGTGTGCATTTTAATAGCAGAAACTTTTATTTGGCATCAATACTAAAAACACAGTCTTCATTATTCATTTCACCATGACATCTGATCCAAAGCCCAACTCAAAACATGTTTACCTTTTGCAGGTGAAGAGCTTGTTTCCTGTCAGCATTGCTAAGATTTCTGAGGAACATCAGAGGTGCAGCCTCTTGTCCACCACTCAGTTCATGAAGCGATCTTTTAAAGATGAAAACTCAGAGTACCTTGAAGCACTGACAGTAAGCTAAACATTTACACACGCACACACACACACACACACACACACACACACATAAAATTGCATACAATAACCTAGTTTTTGTGTTTCGATAGTGACATGAATACATTGGGCAACATTCTTGGAATATTATTTCTTTCTTAGAATTCAACTCCAGACCAAAATCTATCAAATACTTCAACTTAAAAATAATTTTAAAAAAAAATTAAAAAATGAATGCAAATAATAATAATAATAATAATAATAATAATAAAATCCTTATTAATAGTATACTTTAATAACCCTTAGCTCCTAAAAGTATACTATTAATAAGGATTTTGTATATATATTTTATATCTTAGGTGCCACAGACTTAAATAGATCATTACGTAATTTTAAATTGTAACCATAAATATGTAAGATTTGAAGACATAGGTTTAACTATGACTGTAGAATGATCCCTGTATACATGCACAATGCACTGTAAAAAGTGTTTTGTTGGTCCAACCTAAAACAAAAAAAACTCTATTTTGTTATAAGCAATTGAATAAGTTTTACCCAACTCGAGAAATTCTTTTGATTGAATGAATTGTTTGTTTAAAGTCCTTTTTTAGGTTGAAAAAACTTATTTGCATGTAACATATTAGAATATTATTGTAGATTTGGACCAATGAACCACTTTTTGCAGTGAGTAATAGAGATGATACAACTAAGCAATTTAGATCAGGTCCAACTGACCTCGATTTTGCCTTAGGATGGCAATGGGGGAAACATATAAATGACCTAAAAAGTATGGAACACAGGAGTTCTTGTCCCAAGAACTGCTCAGGTAGCTATGGTTTGAATAGTAACCCTGACAAAAATGCCATCTGTTACAAATTTGTATTTATTTTCTTGTATTTTCAGGACAAAGTAGACAAACATTATTCTGAGCTTTTTGACCAGAACATGGAAATGTCAGAGAGAAAGTGCCAGGAACTTCTGTCTGATCTGTATAAAGAGATAAGTGAGCCCCTGCAGAATGGAGAATACACAAAGCCTGGAGGATACGAACTGTACTGCACACACAGAGACAACATAATCACCCAATACCAAAGACAGCCCAACAAAGGAGTCAAGGTAAGAAATCAGCCTGACACAAGTGTATAATTGACCTCCACTATACAGAGAACAGTAGGAGGGAAAAGCAGTCAAAATTACCTCTACCAGCCTCCCCCTGTTGTATGCCTCAATGTGTGTGTGTGTGATTCCTCTGTGTAGGCTGAGGATGTATTGGAGATTTTTCTAAGTGAAAGAAGTGTGGAAGCAAACTCAATTCTCCAGGCTGACAAAAGACTGTCTGAAAATGAGAAAAAGATTCAAGGTAAGACAGTAAAGCCTTTATGATTAGATACTATCCCCAGCAGTAACAATATAAAAGTATTAGAGTTGTAACATGATTGAGACCTTTGTTGCCAAATAACTCAAATAAAACAGTCAGTAAATTAAAAAAGTTCAAGATAGACATTAACAACATATAAGTGGAAAAGGGACCAAATCTCTAGGAATAAGTATAAATGATGATTTTATATTTGATATTTGAATTGCATCTACATATTTTCTTCTAGTAGAGCTATGCTTTATCTTGAGCCAGCAATATAAAAAACAAAAATGGCTCACTGATAATGCAAACTTTAGTGGTTAGCTTTCTGTATGAACACTTTGTCATGAGGCTGATAAGTTGGTTTCTTTTTTTAAATTATCACCCTGTGTTCTGGTGCCTAAACTGCTAGTATTACATTCTTACAAAATGTGAATGGTTGATAGTGAATGGGAACTACAGTCATTGAAGTCAACAGTTTGTGTTTCTGTGACAATACAAGTGTAATTCTATTGAATAAAAAGGTAACAATAAAAATTACAGACATGGATTTTTTTTTACATTGTTAATCGCTCTGTCTCCTCCTGTACATCAACAATGGATAGAGGAAAGAGAAAAAGCAGCTCTGGTAGAGCAGCAAAAGAAAGCAGCAGAGGAAAAACAGTTGGAGATGGAGCAAGTGATGCAGATAGAGAAAGTGCACCATGAGGAGCAGCTACAGCAAATGCAGAGCAAGTTTGAGGAGGAGAAGCATCTGCAGCAGGAGGAGTTGAGCAAAGCCTTGGAGAGCAAACTGGCTGAACAGAAAAACCTCTTGGAGAAAGGCTTCAAGGAGAAGGCTGAGCTTCTGGACGAGGAGATAGACCAACTTAAAAAGGAAAAAGAAACAAATTCTCATGGCTTTTTTAAGGAGATTGTAATGCCACTCGTGGGTGCTGGCAAAGAAGTGTTTTCTAGTGTCCTCCAGTATAAGCTTGATAAGACAAAACTAAAAGGCCTGAAAAATTCGTTGAAAAATGACTTAGGATAGGCTAGACTGCGCAGAGAATATGACACATGACACTTTAATCCTGATATTCCAATTCAATTTAAAAATTAAAAATAAAATGCTTTTTAAATGTTTTAAGTTCTACCTAAACAATCACGGAAATACGAATGATGTAATAGTACAAATAAGCAAAGGCTGAAACAGGGTTATTTAGTCAGAAACTGAAGGTACAATTCTTCTGCTGGCATTTAAGAGTTTAATTTAATTAATTAACAGCATTAAAAAAAGATAATTTGCTCATTTTTGCAGAGCTGTGGCCTTTTAGGAGTCAGAATTCAGTGATCCATAAAGCTGAAAACCTGCCATGCAGGATGTTAATCTTACTTTGATGTCAAATCAAGTTCTAATTTCATACTTCTTTAAGTACTAATTCACTTTTTACAGCTGTGCAGCACACCACATGTAGAAAAGGAGATAACGTACAGAGAATGGTGTATGTATGCATGTATGTATGCATGTGTGCAGGAACAACTGGGACTGAAGTTAATACTATTTTTGTGAAAAAAAGAAGCCGATGACCAAATATCTGTAGTCTAGCACACAATTACAGAACTATAAATAAATATGGATTAAAAATGTGCGCACTGTGCAGTTTGTGTAGTGCCAGTCTACCTGTAGTGATATCAATTAGAGGTCTGCCTTCAAGTGGACGTCCCACAGGACCCACTACAATAACCTGTGGCATTTTGATGCAGATGTGCAGGTAAACATACTTAGTTTGAGTGACTCCAATCCGCACACACACACACATGCACACATTTCTTGAAGCGGGAAGAACTCACTTACTAATGAAGTACTGTGTAACCGTAGCCTGATTTTCCTGATCATTTTGGTGTAGAAAGTGGACAGAATTATAAAATACAATAAAATCGAATTGTGGTTATGTTTTTTTGTCTGTCATAATGAATCTACTTGAATGTGTGTTCCATGCATGAGTAAATTCATCTAAAAGTAAGTGTTTCAAGTTATCATTAAAGTCGGCCATTGCTGAATTATACTGTATTAATGTTGTTTGTAAAGCTTAATAAATGCCTAATCATTACTTTATTAAGTTAGATCCATGACACAATATAACAACTGACCAGTTAGCAGTTAACTAAATATAAATTACTCTGTCAAATGTATACTACATATAAAAGTTATGTTTTTGTAATGTTGCAAAACATTGTTGTCTTATTTTAGCTAAGTTGGTAGCACGTTCTGTGATGTATCTGGATGTTATACAGGAAACACAGCAGAACCCTGCTGTAGTGTACTGCCATACGAACGTCTGCAGTGTTCTAATCAGAGGATAATACAATGCACTTTGAAACATTGCAAAGTCATAGTCTCGCATTATGCTTATAAGCAATTATACATGCTTATGCCAGGCATTATAAGGCATTAGGCCTTTTTAAAACATTTTTATAACATTTAAAACAATTTATATAACATTGCTGACTGCTTAAAACAAAATTAAAAAGGCAATTGATTACCTCAACACCTCCACACACCCAATCACCAACACTTCACATTAACCACTAGACATAGAACAGCTGCAAAAAGTTTCTGAATAAACATTTTTATCATATTTACCACTGCACTTTATTTATTATTTTTTTTATTATTACTAATGTTTATTATTACTTCTTATTTCACAGTTTATTTAACATTAATTGATGGTTACACGATGTTACACAATGTTACTTTAACAGCAAATAAAGTAATTCACTGTATTTTAAAAAAGAATCCTCTGTTTAGACTTTAGATATTTAGAAAACATAATAGTGGTATCTGTTTGCTTGTGGTAATTCATAGCCTTGTGTGAAAGGCGAAAATGAGGTCCCCCTAGTGCTACTAACGGGTCCAAACACACAAACCATCTCACGCATACCCCAGTTCATATCTGAAATACATATACGTCTAAAAGGCGAGGAGTCCTTCCATGACCTCTGCAGTACTGAAAGTGAAACAGAACGAGGAGAACGCGAAAGAGTCTATGCCTTATCACTGCAGTATTCAATAACCACAAGCCTAGGTCATAAACGGATCAATTAAGATATAGCCTAACAAGATAATAACACGATCGAAAGCCTGCTTATCAGGGTGTGGTGTGGGTGAGAGGCATGTCTGCAGCATGCACGGTCGCTAGGTTGTCTGCTCTGGCCCTGAGGATGATTTCTCGGAAAGCCCCTGTTTTCCTGAGCGACGTGCTGGCTGAGTGTTTGGGGGAGGTTCTAAACTCTTCAAAGGAAATGCTCACCGCCCAACCAGAGACGAGAAACTGCAGCATTTAAAAGAAGCAGCAGCAACTGCTTTTCATCCTCTTACAACAACGACGAGAGCGCAAGGTAAGACGTTGTGTTTATTTACCAGTTTCATAGAGCTCTGCAGAATCGAGACTTAATCTTCATCTAATGCCTGAATGTGACAGTACCGTTACTGGGCACTTTATTGGCTTACCATGTATCTACAGTCACTGGCCATTTTATGAGGTCAACTTATCATATAGGGTCACCTTGTAGTTGTACATTTACAGACTGTAGTTAATCTGTTTCTCTGCATAATGTGTTATCTCACTTTTACCATATTTATAAATTGTGATGACCTCAGCTGTGTGGTGAATCATTCTCTGCAGTGACCCTGATATGAATGGGGTGAAAGGGACTAAGAAATCTAACTACAGTCTTTAAGTATTTACTATTAAAATCACCTACATGGTAAGTAAAGCTAAAAAAAATGGACATTGGGCATGATGCAAGGCAGGTGCACATGATAAAATGGTCATTGACTGTATGCTTATTATTTAATCCCCAAATATTAGACATCATAAAACATCACATTATATCTGAATGAGAATGTATTTAACAGTGCAACAGTCAGTGTTATTATGGCTGGTAAAAATGTATGTACAGTAGAAGATTTATTCCAGAGTGACGATGACACAACATAAACTGTCTCTCACGAAACATAGAAGTATACAAGTACCTGTAGCTGAGACAACTGTTCATTAATATAAGCTGAATAGTGTTTGTATCTCCATGGCCCAGGTAGAATAGGAGAGCATCATGTGCACAGCCATGCCAGAGCCCGTTTGTTTGGTGGAAAATGTAAATGGGTCACTGCGTGCGAATAATAATGCCATTGAGTACCTGGATGGCATTAACCAGCCCGTGGTGGTGGTGTCTGTGGTGGGGCTCTACCGAACTGGGAAATCTTACCTCATGAACCGTCTGGCAGGAAAACAAACTGGTAAGAGCTATCATGGAGAAATCACATGCATTAACCTATTTCTATTTAGGTTGAAACTCATAAATGGATTACATTTTTGAATTAAGTTCCACAGTTTACACTGTTTAATAGTGGAGTAAGGTGTATCTTAAAAGGTTCCCCGTAGTAGTAAGTTTTAAAACATATTTAAAAGGCAAGACAAGTGTGTGGACAACTACAATACATAATGGTGCATGGTAGCATTATGTTCCCTAAATAATTATACAGAGATACCCTTAAAGGTACCAGCCCACCCACAAGAGTGTTGAAGCACAATAACTAGCTATAGGGTATTCGAAACTTTAAAATCTATTGTAAGAGATAAAGATAGCTAGGCCAGACCGTGTGTCTCCAGTCTACAGTGACCAGCTTCTGGCACTTCTGGCACAGAGTTCAGCATCATGAACTCTGTCTCTTACTTAAACAGAGAACCTGTGAGTCGGCTCCATCTTTGAAGTTACTACCTCCTGGATTAATCAGACTGTATTAAATAGATGTCTTATGCTCCTTCTACTGTTAGTTCCGTCTTTCTATTAAATTAATATTGATTGAGTAATTGATTGATTCTTTCCAAATGAGAAATATATTAGCTCATTGTGCTCATTCTTCTGATTTCTAGGTGTATAAACAAACTATTTGTTTTTTTATCTTGAGTTTTCTCTTGAAAATGACATGTTTGTGAAGCTATCTATTTCCTCCAGGTATAACATATGTTGGGTCTTTTAAATAGATGGGTTATCCATTACAGTTAGGCTGTCAAGCTGTATTTCAAAACTGCCAAGTCATAATTGTCTGTTGTTCTTTAAGGTTTTGCACTGGGTAGCACCATTGAGTCTAAGACCAAAGGCATATGGATTTGGTGTGTGCCACACCCTTCTAAAGCAGGGCACACTTTGGTGCTACTGGACACTGAGGGACTGGGGGATGTGGACAAGGTTACTCCATAACAATACTTATTTATCTATCTATCTATCTATCTATCTATCTATCTATCTATCTATCTAGCCATAGGCACTTCATTCTGAAAAAACAACATACATTATTAATACTTTTTAATATTGTTCTGTGTGTGTTATACCTGCAGTGTTATCAGTATTGCCACTTTGCTACATGTTTATAAAGTATACAACCAGTTCTTTATATTGCACTGTAGTAATTAATGAGTTGCTTGTTTTAGGGAGACTCTAAGAACGATGCCTGGATTTTCTGCCTGGCCGTTCTGCTCAGCAGCACTCTGGTCTACAACAGTCGTGGCACCATTGACAACACAGCACTGGAAAAGCTGCAGTATCCTTCACTCTAATCCCAGAAAAACAACTCCATCCACACAGCAACATCCACACAGCACACAGTTATGGCAACGATACTGTAACATAATAACAATATCTCAGATATGGTTACATCCACACAGGACTTCCTCTTAAGTTGTAATTCCTCAACATGTTGTAGCTATGTCACTGAGCTCGCAGAGCAGATTAGGGTCAAGTCACCTTCACCGGCAGAAGGTGAAGATGAAGATGAACAGGATGACTGTCAGTTTGTGCAGTTTTTCCCAAATTTCATCTGGACAGTACGAGACTTTGTTCTGGAGCTAGTGATCGAGAAAAAGGGTCAGGTCACTGAGGATGAGTACCTGGAGTTTGCCCTTCAGCTGAAGAAAGGTAAAAATAATGCTTGGGATTTTTTTAATGACTGATATTAAAAATGACAAATTACTAGCTTGCTATTTGCCCCTTGTATTACTGCATATATGCACCTGGATGTAACATAGTAGTATAGTTTGTCTTGTGATTATATGTGTGAGTAATTACATTTAGCATTGCATAACCTTCACAATTAAATCTTCTTTGTTTTATTTTACTTATTTACGTATGTTTACTTTATGTTTTTCTTCTTCATGTGGCAGGCATGAGTAAGAAAGACAGCAACTATAATCTTCCACGGCAGTGCATTCGAAGCTATTTCCCTACCAGGAAGTGCTTTGTGTTTCCATTGCCGGCATCCCAAGACAATATGAGTCGCCTTGAGCACTTGGACGAACGTGACATTTATCCAGATTTTCTAAAGGCCACAGAGCGTTTCTGTGAATACGCCTTTAAAGAGAGCAAAGTGAAAACACTTAAAGGAGGACACAGAGTCACTGGGAGGAGTAAGAGCTTCACTGCCAAACACCTTTAATCTATTTCTTTATTCACACACTTTCAGTTATCCATCTAATCAGTTAGTAAAATAACTGCATACCTGCATGATGGTGTTATAACTCTGTGTGAATGTGTGTGTCATCAGTGTTTGGTCATCTGGTGAGGTTGTACGTGGACACAATCTGTAGCGGCAATGTGCCCTGTCTGGAGAATGCTGTGGTCTCCTTGGCAAAGATAGAGAACCAGGCTGCTGTGCAGGAAGGGCTGAAAGTGTACCAGCAGGGAATGGAACAGGTTACACGCACCATTACCATTTCATTTCTCCATTATTTAAGTATTTGTTTACTGATTTTATGCTATATTTTTTCATTTACTCACACTGCAAAACTTCTTAAGTTAGACGTTTTGAAATTCTACATGGAAGTGAACGCAGGCAAGCTTTTAAGTATACATCACAAGCTGTATAATCGCATGAACTTGACCCTCTAGGGTTAAGTAATTACTATTTTATGAGACCTGATGTGATTGTAATGAGCACAAATGTTAATAAAATAAAAACAATAACATTAAAAACATTAAAAGTTTTAGGGTCACATACTCCTTTTACAGCTATAAAAACCCTACTAAGTTGCCAGTAATTAAGTGGTGTTGTTACAACATATGTCCACTCTATTAGACTCTCCTACCTTGTGGGCACACCTTATAGATATAAAGTTAGAGACAATAGCACATCTGTTGCTGCACAGTTGTGTTGCACATAAAGTGCTGTTGGCTGTATATTTTGGTTGGTGGACTCTTTTCAGTCCAGCAGTAAAACAGTGTTTAAAAAAAAAAGCACATGCAAGCACAATACACATTACCATCCCCTCACCACTTTAATGTCACTGCAGTGCTGAGAATGATCCACCACCCAAGTAATACACTCATTGTCAAAAAAACGGTTGCACCCTGAAGGAAGTGTCGGATTGCAATGCTAGTAGGGAAGGAAGATAAAGGAAAATAACCAGGAAAATAAATAATGAAAAATTGAGCAATATTTATTACGCTACACATGCAGAAGTAGTGTCGCTAAGTGTGTCGTCAGGCCACCATGTTTGCTAACATGCCAGACGTCTCGGAGTTGTAGAAGACCTTAAGGGTGTCCTGTGATAATACATATCATGCAGCTTGAATTTTCTCGCACAGTTCCTGCGGATTTTGCAGTAGCAGGGAAATAGAGTGACACCAGGCCTTCTGGACATGTAAAGCATGGAAACAAAGCATTCAAAGCAAAAGCTGGGTCTGTCAGATACAGTGATAAGGCTTGTCCTTGCTTATGTCACTATTCAAATGTAATCTTGTAGGCTGCACAATGAATTTGTAACGTCTGATTTACATTTTAAATCTGGACCTTTTCATGAAATTCAAATCACAAATGAGAAATGTGAAACAAGTATTAAGGAATTAAAATGGACATTTGTTAACACAAGCAATAATAGCAACTTCTATGGGTTAAGAAATATTGACATCCAAACACAAAAAAAAAACACCTAATATTCAAAAATAACACGTTTTAAAAAATACATGCATACATACATACTTTTTTTGTAGTATTATGTGCTTGCAGAAAATAACACTCTTAATCTGTAACAATGTATTGCAGGTGAAGCTTCCGGTCGGCATTGGTGAATTTACTGCTGAACATCAGAAACACAGCAACATGGCCACCACCATATTCATGAGGCATTCCTTTAAAGATGAACAAGGAGAGTATCTTGGGAAATTAGCAGTAAGTTAGACATTTAAAAAGTTTGTAGTAGTGAGTTTATTCCCCCGGGGCTGCAGTTTGATCCATATACAGTACAGGGTATACTATACAAGTAACATTCTAATAATGTTAGAATGTAAATGAGTCAATTCTGATCCCTATTTTAACATGCAGTGTATTAAGTGCACTTCATCTTCTAAATACTAATGATACATAGACATACTGATTTAAAGCCTCACTGTCGCTGTGCACATATCTGAATTTATGTGAATGTCTGCGGCTGTGTATTTTCAGGAGGCAGTAGAAAAGCGCTATGCCGAGCTGCTTGTGAAGAACATTGAGGTATCAGAGAAAATATGTCAAGAGCTGCTGTCTGACCTATATAAAGACATGAGCACGTGCCTGCAGAATGGAGAATACACAAAGCCTGGAGGATACGAACTGTACTGCACACACAGAGACAACATAATCACTCAATACCAAATAAAGCCCAACAAAGGAGTTAAGGTAAGAAAAACTATTGCTAAACTAGGAAACACTAATTAAAAATGTTAAATTCAATAAAAGCAAATGTATTTTTAAATAATCAACAAATTCACATTTGATTGGCAGCAAAGAGATGCCTAATTTAGTAATAATCAAAACAAGTATTAGATTTAAATGTCTGTATTAATAGCAAAAATTTGATGTGAACAATAAATGTTTATACAAAGGGGCACAAATATTGACCTTTCAACCAAATTTAAAAAATTGTTTAATAAAGTCATCAAACTGAGGAAATAGATTTTACGTCTGAACTTCATGACCTCTGAACTTCATGACCTGTTAAAGCTTACTTCCTTTCTGTAACATGGAAAGATGAGGAGACAGGCAGGTCTTTAATGGAAAACCAGTAAGAACAAACAAAAACAAAAGACACCAGAAAAAATAAGAATCAAACAATACTACAAAACAAGGTTACAAAAAACAACTGAGAACAAAGGGAACAAGTGGGACTATAAATGAACATCTGGAACCGGGGCGGAGCTACAAACTAGGGACAGATGAGGGGCCTGACAAGGGGACGGAGATAGGAGGAGCAATAACCAAAACAAACAGAAGCACATGGAACAGGACAACAAATGACAATGACAAGAGAAAGACAAAAACAGAAAACCACAGAAACCTGAGACAAACAGGGGAAAGACAAGACAGGATGTGACACTTTTATTAATATTTAATCATCCTTAATGTAAATATTCATTTTTCTGTGGTATGTATCTTTTGTTTATACCATCGTATTTGGTTGTGTGTCCTCTTGTCTTACACTGGCCTCTAGTCTAATTTAGCCCACTCTTCCATGAACTTAGCTAAACGCTGTTACAACAGAGCTTCTGGGGAAAAAATCTTCTTCCTTCTTATGTGCAAAGATGTCAAGCCAGCAGCACACAGTGATGGGTTTTAGGTCTGGATGCTTAACTATTCAAGAGGAAAGCTCTGCTTTTTGGAAACCCTCTGTGATTATCTGTGTGTGATCTCTGCAGGCTGCAGATGTCTTGGAGGAATTTTTAAGGAACCGAAATGTGGAAGCAAACTCAATTCTCCAGACTGACAAAAAACTGACTGAAAACGAGAAAAAGATTAAAGGTAAATTGGCTATTATGATGTTATTACTGTCAGTGTTAGCAATAGTTTATTCAGGTAACATAACGGAGGCTTCGAGTGTGAACCTTAGAGTCACAAAGTACAAAGGAAGCGCCAGTGATCTGACCTTTTAAGGAAAAATGTAAATGTAAGAATTCCGAGGCAGAGTGAAGGTTCAGGAGATTGTAGAAGGAGTGTAGAAGATATTGATCCATTTGTATGTCTCTTGCTTGTCTTTCATCTCTGTCTCTGTATGCGGCAATGATGGACAGAAGAGAAAGAAAAAGCAGCTCTGATAGAGCAGCAGAAAAAAGCAGCAGAGGAGAAACAAGTTGCAATGGAGCAGGCCATGCGGGCTCAGAAAGAGAGTCATGAAGAGAGGATGCAGCAGATGAAGAATAAGTTTGAGGAGGGGAAGCGTCTCCACCAGGAGGAACTGGACAAAGCTGTGGAGAGCAAACTGGCTGAACAAAAAGACTTCCTGGAGAAAGGTTTTAAAGACAGGGCCAACCTGTTAGACCAGGAAATAGAGCAGCTTAAAAATAAGAACAAGGGTAATTTTTTTAAAGATTATGTCATGCCTATTATAAGCACAGCCACAGATGTGCTGTCTACTGTTCTCCAGTACAAACTTATGAGGAAAGCCATGTTTTAACCCACTAGACAAGTGCTGAACTGCAGCATCACATTGCAATTTATTTTAAGCTTGTATTCTTCTTGTAAACCATTTTCCTAAAGCATTTCCTGATAGCTGTGCACTGAATCAGATTAGACATTTTCGAAGTATGAACCACAGTTTTGTTCTTAAGTTCAGTAATCTTTATGGATTTATTTTTATTCTTATTGATGTGTGAGTGCATTTATTATGTAATAAATAATATTTGTGTGTTAATCTTTACATCCTCTAACCATTTAATGTGGTCTCCTCCAAAATACTGGCACAACATGGACACTTCTGTTGTTGTTGCTATGCCTTAACGTTGTTGGGAGTCTACAGCTAGATTTGTTTAAAAAAAATAGAACTCATGACTCATTTTGTTTGAACAAACATAAATATTGGAATATGTGAACAACAGACTGGTTAGATTGACTGTTCTTGTTGAAACTGTTCTGCATAAAGTCCAAAGAGCAATCTAATAAAGAAAAGGGAGATATTTTGAGGCTGAGGTAATCTGATCAGAGCCACTGCAGTTATAATTTAAAATATGAATACAATTATGATCAGTGTTATGATTTAAAATACACAATACAAAAAAAAAAAATCAGATCAGGATTTTGTAAATGCACCATGTTCAGGTAAACATTTTCATCTTAACTTTTGTTTTTCATTTCCTCACTAATAAATAGATTGTACATAATAAAAAGATGTACAAATTCGATTTTGCTCATCTATTATTGTGAATCCAAAAGGCTATTTGGGCCAAATAATGGAGCTGAACCCTATGACAGGGCCATAAAGAAGGGATTTTTAAGGTACTGTATCGTAATTGAAGATGTATTATACCTTTTTTTTAAATTGTTTTTGGTTCTTTAAGGGTTCTTTAGATCTAATTTTGTACTTAAATGGTTCTTTGTATGATGAAATGGTTCTTCAGATTTCATGGGCACAATGCTGTATAAATATTTCTATACAGCACCAAATAGGGGTTCTTTTCTGGTTATGATGTCAAGCTTAATAAGAACAAACAGTGCTGGTGCAAAAAAGAACCAACTTAACAAATGTTTTTTATAAAATCATATACATCCTCAGAAGACACATCATCCATTCAAGTCTGACCAAGTTCTTTTTGAATTCCTCTGTGGGAAATTACACATTTCCACTAGAGGTGTTTCCAAATTCCCAAAAGCTTAAATATGACAGGTGATTATAACCTTTTGAACCACAGCTATATCATGTCTTGCACTGCACACTTATTATACATTTGATCACCAACCCTAAGTTGCATCTGATAAGCAAGGGCAATGCACACACAAACACAAACATGACTGCATACACTATGCATAAAATTATTCAAGTTTATTAACAAAACTTAGAAATGAATCTAGTACCTTTTGAAAACACATGCATTCAGAGGATGGCAAAAAAAACATATCCAAAAAAACATAATACATAATGTGGAAAATATGATTTCTACTGTTCATCACTGTATTAGCTCGTACCATCAGATATTTCCATTAGGCATGCGTTCAGATTGCTTCATGTTACCTGCAGGTATAGGCATTGTCTTTGGATACACTTAGACCCAAACAATAAGATTTGCAAAGCAATTTTCTGCTATGCTTACTTTCATTGGTCAATTTGTAACACCTGGGTAGGGCTTTTTTAGGTAGTACTTATTACACTTATAAAAGCCTTCAAGCAATTACCTATATAGTATCTGTGCACGCAGAAATCACACATTTAAAGTCTGTTGTATAGTATATCATATTTCTTGCAAAAGACAACATGCCATTTTATTGCACCACCAACTTTTTAAGTGAATCCTGGAAAATTCAAAACCTCTAGCTTAAAAGCCTGAGGATTCAGGCTAAAATCCTTAAAAAGTCGAATATCTATAAGGCATTTAAAGAGTGAGCAGGATTTTCTTGGAAATACCAAAACAATCTAGCTTTAGAAAATGGCAGCATATGGAAAATGGAGTGTATTCCATTGTTAGCAATGAAAACAACTCAACGCCTGAGGTCATTCCGATGCAAAGGATCCAGCATCAATTACGATTTGTGCACAGTGCTTGCTGGTTTCAGTGCACATCTGTCAGTTTCACAGATCCAGCCATAAGCTGTTGTGATCAATAAGTGATGTATGCAACCATATGTACCACATACACAAGTTAACTCCCTGACCTTATGTAGAAGTATCCCATTTACCCAGTTCAAGTGGTATAAAACAACAGGTAATATAAATAGCATTTATGCATACTACACATAAATGTACTTACCCATATGAATCCACATACAAACATACAGTGCACAACCCCATGAACAACATTTGGGGAGCAAGTCACAGTCCAGTGTGTTCCAGGCCATTACAGTTTCACCATGCACATCAAGGTATACAAAGAAACATCAAAGAACTCTCTGGCGCACAACCTTTTCGTCCTCACACTTCTTGATGCTGTCCTCAAGCAGCAGAGGGGAGACTTCTGGAGAATCCAAAAACAAAAACACACATAATAAGAAACTAAAAACATTTATTTCCCTCTAGGCTAGAAATGACACCAGATTGCAGATTTTATTTTAAAACTCAGAAACTCCCAAGACCCTATTCAGATTTCCACAAAAATAGTTAAGGAAGGAATTAGTTTAATTCAGACTACCATGCAAAATTCCAAAGCTGTGCTTCAAATATTTTGTTACAATTTTTTTTAAAGTGGCATAAAGTGGTTCTAAACTGCATATCAAAGAATAACAATTATTTATAAAGGTACAAAAACAACACTACTAAAAATTACATTTAACTTTTAATGAGCTGGTTATGTCTATAAGAGCGTCACTGGAGGTTATTTAGTCAGAAATTAAATTTTTTAGTAAGTTTTCAAGATGGTTACTTTTGGAGCATTTATGTAGTACGTTTTAACATGTTTGACAGTAGCAGAAGAAAAACTGCAACCACAGAAGCTCTAAAGTTTGAAAATGTCTGCATATTTTCTAAAAGGGTAATATCGTCATCCAAAAGTCACAGTGCCCCTGCATTCTGTTGCTTTTCTAAGTGTTAACAGATCCTCTGCAGAGGACTCTACATTTTAACACGCTATTCATTTGCTGAACTTAAAAGAAATAAAACATTTCTCATAACATGTTTTTATTTACAGAATAAGACTCAACATCGGTCTAATAAATTCCCCCACAACATTTGTAATGTATATTCTGCCTAAACTGCATGAAGTTAATGTTTACCTACAAGGGCAGGCAGAAAGACCGGGTGTGATGCCACTTTGGCTACCATGGATGCGCATATTTATATATCAACACTGCTTGCCCCAAAACCTCTTTAAAATTCATTAGGATTTTCACAATTATAAACATTTTGACATTCAACCATCGGCAATTAACAAAGGATTATTCGTTGTCACGAGCACTAAAGTACCAAGCTACAGTGGCGAAACTGGTTGGCTAGCTTCCCTTGTTACATTGTTACATGGGTTGCATTGTCAAATTAATACTGTGCTCATACTGCTGTGCAGATGTACCTGTCTACAGTTACACAGAAAAAAGTTTACTCATGGAAAAACACAAGCAAAACAAAACACTCATTCTCCTAGCATATACTGAAATCATCAGAATTATCTACACAACATTACTCAGCGCTACATGATACACAAAGTTAGCAAACTTTTTTGTTTTCACAAGTCCCATGATGAAGTCCTTAACGAATGGCCTTTCTGCTGTCTTTTACTTTTCCCTAAACCCAAAGTACAAAATTCACATTGTTTGTTCCAGCATAATATAACTGTGAAACCTTTTACTGGTTGTACGTGTACTGACTGCCAACATCACAGTAATTCATGCACTGTGACTGCCTATACCCTCTGTATTTAGGTGACTGCCGGATAATCAGTATCTGTGTAGCTAGTAAACATAACAGTGATATCTTTCAAATATCTGTGCAAGATCTTTCACCGATAGAGAACATTTGGCGCATCATAAAGAGGAAGGTGCGACAAAGAAGGCCCAAGACGATTGAACAGTTAGAGGCCTGTATTAGACATGAATGGGAGAGCATTCCTATTTCTAAACTTGAGAAACCGGTCTCCTCTGTCCCCAGACGTCTGTTGAGTGTTGTAAGAAGAAGGGGGGATGCCACACAGTGGTAAAAATGGCCTTGTCCCAACTTTTTGGGGATTTATATCCTCATGGCCAGAGGCCATAGAGCATAGTACAAGATAATATTGTATGCTCAATGTTTTGTTGATTTTCTATTTTACTATTTGTTTACATTTTAAAACTTAAACTGTTTCCATAAAAAAAAATACTAATGGATATCTATATTATATGCAGAATTCAATAACTTTGATAGATATATAGGAATACTGCAACAAAGTGTGGCATTTAACAACTTACGTGTCTCATGACCTCATCAGCATAACTGTTTCTGATACAATCATACAACCTTTATACATTTCAGAAAAAATAATTCATTACTGCATGAACAAAAACTTTTTTTTCTCAATTTTGTTTTTTTTCCAGTCTTTAGCATAACCAAATAAGCTGATTAACTGGATGACATGAGACAGGTGTTTATAGACATACAGCAGACCAAATCAACGGTCTTTTCTGCAGTTTGTAATGGGTAGTGAGAACATGTAACCCTTGTACTACCTACCTAAAAAATCTAAATCATCTTGTGATGAACTATTGTGTTACAACAAAGAACCCAGCCGCACCCACTTTGTTCCTCACCCTTCATCTCCAGGCAGTTTTTCTCGCTGTCCTGGTTTCTGGTCTCGTTGGTGTTTGAACTCTGTGGAATTGTCTTCAATCTGCCATCCAGTACATCCATTTTAACTTGGCCTAGTGACTGCAGAAGGAGCATTGTATCAAAGTGCTCATCTCCACTGTCCTTCAGGAGCTCCAACACCTACACAAAGAAAAGAAACACAAATAAATTGCTCTGGGTGGTCCAACTTCCTTAAAATTTTACATTTACGTTGAATGAATAAATTAAACAATGGTATGAGCATTTCAAGTAGTCAAGTTGTTTTTAACTGTATAGAATTTCATTACATTAAAAATATATATGTATTTTAAGTTGACGCACAACCTATATATGAATATTAAGCAATCAATCAAAATGGGTAATTTAGTCAAATAAACCTCTAAATAAAATACTTTGGCATGATGTTTTAAAATTATTTCATTTACAAGCTGTCTGTAAACTCTAATTTCCTTAAATGTTATTAAACACTTGACTTTTTATTGTTGTTTTTGTTGTTATTTGCTTTTAAGAAAGAATGGATAGCATACAGCACCATAATGAAGAACCTATGGCGCAATTCCATGATCAGGCCTTTCAAAAATATAAAAATATTTACTTTTAGCCAGGGTTATGTTGGTACAGTTTACCAGGTACAGGCCACCGGGTTAAGTAACTTCAGGAAGGAATGGAAATGTGTTATTATAATCATTTTATTGGTTTGGAAAAAATATATATTATAAAGTAAAATATAAAGTAAAAGCTTATTTCAATAATAATAAATATGCCAAAGTATACATTTTATGGTTATATATAAAATGAATGGTCAGGTCAACTAACATTACATGGGCTGAAATAGGTGAATGTATTTAAAAATGAACAATATTTTTAAATCTGTAAAATCTGTAAAAACAAACAAATTGAACAGATTCTTGCTAATATATAAAAACGCAACCCACCCAGACAAACCCACCTTTAAGCACTTGTAACTTTTCAGCTCGCTCAGGTTCTCCTCCAGAAACAGCAGGTACATGGCCAAGTCATCCCAAGCTCTGGCTCCAAACTCCATCACTCCGAGCGTGGGGAGCATTTTAAAAGGTTTTAAGAAATCAGCTGAGCTCCTCATGGGAACGAGGGTAGCATATACACATGCCGGTGCCAGAAGAAGGTACACACACAGGTTGATGTAGCTCAGGAGTTGGAATACTCCTACAGCCACTAGTTTGCACTGCAGAGGGCTGGGCACAGATGAGTCATTGATCAGCACACCAGTGCGAATGTTACAGTGGAACTCGTCAGTCACAGACAGTCGGATATAGTAGCAGAGGTAGACACAGGCCAGCACCAGTACCAAAAAGGTGACAGCTCGACAAAGTAAGTAGCGGACTAGCAGGCCACAGCTGAGACGTTTGGTCTTCAAATACTGCTCCACCAAAGGGTACTTAAAACAATTCTCCGTCAGGTCTGGCATGGAGCTATAGTGCACACGTGAGCGCACACACACACACACACACACACACACACACACACACACACACACACACACACACACACACACACACACACACACACACACACACACACACAAACAAAAACAAAACAACTCAGTTATAACAAGACATGACTTGAAGTGTAGTTATAAGCATGATCACTTTTGTGTCTCTAACATTAAACTTAAAAATATATATATTTAAAATGATTTTTGTCTGGTAAGGGGTGTAGGTTAACAACCAGTACTCTCATGTTCCACCAGCCCCATTGTTTATCAGGCAAAAAAGCTTAAAGGCTTTCCATAATACTGCTTCACTCAAACACTGTGTATGGCAGATTGGCCACAAATTTACATCATCAATATTTACACACACACACACACACACACACACACACACACACACACACACACACACAGTTATTAAAGTGGTCATGAAAACTGCATATTTACATTTCTTAAAACGGACCAAAGTTTTATCAGATTTCAATTAAATTAAAAAAAATCTGCATTTTATAGTGCATCCATATAGTTAAACAGATTTCTTTCCTGTTTATGTTTGCAAAAGAAAACCCACATGAAATGAAGCAATATCTGAATATGTTTTTGTTATGTTCGTGAACCATTTGGAATGACCTGGATTTCTGATTTGGCAATGTGGTTTGATTGCTTTCCAAGTCACAATAATAGATAGCCACAATCTAACGTAACAAGATAAAAAACACTTTGTTTTTTATTAAACATATTTAATAATTATCCACAGAACAGAGCACAAAAATCTGTTGAATGTCAGCGAAGTTGCAAATGGTGTTTTAATTAAGATGATGAGACGAAGTGTGGGTTGCACTGTTGCTTTGTCAATTCAACAAATGCTGCACACAAAGCCTGGTTACTGACAAACCTATTCTTCTCGAAAAAGGTTAGTGTAAATTAGGCCTCTTTGCAAACACAGTTCTGAAAAGGCAAACTGACTACTAGAAAATTCTGGAATGTTGCTACCTTGCCTAGAAGTGGGTGCCCTGTGTGGTAAAAATTCCTATAGAGAGTCCCAAAAATCAGTATGCTTAATATTCATTGCTGATTTGAATGCTCCAGGCTCAGGAGAGTTAAGCAACAGGGTCCTCTGCAGGTTAAAAGGTGACATTACAACACTTCTTCAATGGATTTATGGGGTTTCTCCACAACCCTCCCCCTGCAATCGCCCTCATCGTTTTTGGACCATCACTTCAACATCATTAAACCCACAAGCTACCTAGCATCTTCCACACCAATGTGCAGTCTCTTGCGAACAAGGTGGACTAGTTAAAGATCTGACCTTTCACAAAGCAAAAGCTATGGACTGCAGCTGTATGTTTTTTCGGAAATGTGGCTAAACAGCGCTTTTTCTAACAGCATGGTGGAACTGGAGGGGGACACTGTTTTAAGAGCTGATAGATCAGCTACAGATGCTGCCTTTAGGTCTGGAGACCAGGAGGCTTACAGCTTAGCCAGAGCCAACCTCAGAGGAGGCATCCTAAACCCTAAACACTGTTACAAACAGCGGATTGAGGAGCACTTCAGCTCCTCCGAACAATGGCAGATGTGCCAAGGCATACAATAATTTACATGTCCTGGGATTTTGGTGGACCGCTGTACCATTGAGAGCACACTCTGCATCTCAGACTGCAGAGCACTACAGTGGGTGATGTCAGCTGCTTAACGCACCACAGGTATCCAGTTACCCTTCACTGAGAACATTTACCATAAACGCTGTCTGGGCAAGGCGAGAAACATTATCAAGGGCGTTGCTCATCCTAAACACAGACTTTTTACCCTTCTCTCATCTGGCAAGCAGTACAGGAGCCTCCACTCCCACACCAGCAAGAAAAGTTTGATCTCCACTCCGCCACTTTAACTGCATTATTGCACTCACTGCACTAAACTGTACTTTATGACTTTACACACTATTCATATTCAAACTATTTACATACTGTATTTGGCACTTCTGGTTAGATAACAGCATTTCAATGACTCTGCACAATGACAATAAAGCTGAATCTAATCTAATGTGATCGACTCTAATCTATTCCTTATCAGAGACAGGAGAGCCTAAATTGTGTTTGTGTGTGTGTCTGTGTGTGTGTGTGTAAGAGCACTGTGTCTGCCCATGAACCAAGAGTGCTATCTGGAGTTCAGATTGGGAACTGTTGGAGTTCCACCCTTAATCTTTGGTTAACCACTCGCTGTGTTTTTGCGTGATCCAACTGAATATTAACTTCTAAATTAGAATGTAAATTTTAAGTCTTAGTATTGTATGGTTAACTTTCCATATAGATGTTTGAAGTTTTCAGTAAGTTACCACTACCTTTCACTACTACTAAAAATTCAATCTTGATACATTAATTATTCTATATTAGCTTTGTTCTGTTTTCTCAGTTAGATTTTTAGTTGCCTTAAACATCATGTTATCAGTTAATGTCATAGTGAAACCCTTTGCTATGAATTTTGACAACAATGCTTTAGATCCTTATTTAGATCAAATTTGTAGATGAACTGCATGACGTGTTACTGTTGCCTTCTCTGTTTGTGATACAAACAAGACCACTTGAAATATTTTATTTTATTCTACCTCACTACGAATTAGGTAACCAAATGTTCTCTTTGTGTATAACTTTCATTTCTCATGTAACAATTCAGGGTAACTACAAAGTGCCTATCTAAGATGTAACTTTTTCTATTATTCATTCAAAATAGGACAAATTCAAATTTAGAATTACATTAACTTTTTGGGAATATTACAGCCATTACCCAGTTCACCAAGATCCACTCATCAAAAATACTTATGAATAGAGTATTTAGCCAGGCCTAGGTACATAGCACCCTATCGGCATCCTGGCTCTGCAGTTGCAGCATTAAGGCAAAAGCCAGCCCAGGGCTAGGCCTTGAACTTGAGAAGCTTGTTTGTCTTTTGTTTGATGTGTTTTGTTTGTTTGCTTTATGCTAGTCTGCTAAATGTGCTAAATGATATAGCACAGTCTAGTTGCCCATGAAGTTAGCTAATTAAACGTTTTTGCTGTTTCAGTGTTCCGTTTGATAACTCTTGCATTTGACTCCTATATGCCTATCCTGTAGGCATGCTTATCATCTAAATGTATTAGCTCTCTTACTATTTAATCTTTAGGCTGGTTTGTTGAAGCTATGCCTTATTAGACTGTGTAAACTCAATTAATGACAGTCAACTTTACACATTTTGTCAAGGTGTGGTTGGTTGTTGGACCCACACGCAGTGCAGGAATCCGCTTGCGCCGGTATAAAGGTTTATATTGCACGCAAACTGACTTCCTGGATGCGAATGCACGTGAAACTATGTGTGTGAGAAGTAAACTGTGTTACTGAACTGTGATGGTTTAGGCGGGGATCGAACCCCCGACCTTCGCAGTTGTAACCCCACGTGTAACCACTGCGCTACACGGCAGCAGACATAAGGCCAGTCAGGATGGGGTTTAGTGAATGAGAGGGAGAAACGGCGGGAAAAAACAAAGGAAGGACACGCCAGAGTGGCCTACTCAAACAAAACAGAAAAGCTTGTACACGAACAGAAATAAACGGTAGAGGGTTTAACCGAAAGGGGAATTCTTGTTCACTGCGTGCAGAGTGACACACGCTGTCAACTCTGCGCAGTTGTTTAAATATTTATTTATTTGTTTATTTATTTTTACTTTGCTCTTTTTCTCGTTTCTTGTTCTCCCTTCTTTTTCTCTCTTCTTTTTCTCTAGTACCGTACCGGCTACCCCTCTAAAAAAAAAAAAAGGTGTAGCAACCGTGTTTGTGTGGTGGGGGCTTATATTGCTGATGCCCCAGGTGCCGCTCGTTGGCCTGATCAGCCTAGGGCATTCTGGGGTTTGGAGTACCGGGCTGTAGTTCCCCCAGAACGGCGCCGCTGCTGCCGCCCTCTGCTGGCTACAGGCAGTACAGCCTGGACCCTTACATATTCACACAAGGACTTAGATGTTTCATGATTAGCGCTATTTAAATTAAAATATTACTTAAAAATAACTGAATTAACATTTTCATTCTCTAAACTGCAATTTTAAATAAAACACCAAGATAGAAAGATGGCAAAAGTCTATTGTAAAAAGCGACACAGGGCCTCTCTTCTTTGGCGTTACATGACTTGCATACTATATTCAGTCTGATTATATTCATTTTTATATTTGTCTTCCCAACCTGTCATTCATACCATCTGGGTGGGGCCAACCACACTCTCAGAAAAAAAGGATTAATCTGAAAACGTGGCAGCTGAACAGTTTATAGCTACTCTTACATTAGCACGAGATGAACAGAAATATAGGCACTTGTGATATTTCATATCTTTATATATGACTTAATGAGAAAGCGTTTAACAATCTGGTTTATCGATCTAGTTCATAAAAACAACACTGACCTTGGCTTTCTTATTGACAATTTCGGTCCACCTTAAGCAGCACAGCAAGTACATTCTGATGCCTCAATGCACCTGAACGCCAGGGGGAAGGGGATGGGGGGTGCTGATTATTAGAAAAAGAAGCTAACTTGAGCTTTGTTTCATAAACAGAGGTAGTGGCTATACGTGACACCGGACTTACAGATTCCAGCTGATGTAGGATTATTTTTTACATAGTGAGTATTAAAGGTGGATATATTGCCCTGCCATCACCTTACCTGTTAATATACCACATGAACTTTAGAGGAATGGCAAATTAAGCTAATTAAAAGTCATTTGTTAATGCAAGCTAACACTATATTCCCAAACAAAGGCCCCATTTTCTGTTTTTACCAGCTGGCTAGCATGAATCAGCTCACTATGACACAAATGCTAATTATTTCTGTAATGTTATTATTAAAAGCAAAGCAGAATATTAAAGACCCCTGACTACACTCGTTAAAATATGAAACCGTACTGACATGGTACAATGACTGTTACCAACTCTCACCTTCCCAACATCGTTTTATGAGCACAGCTTTGATAACCAAAAGGTGAAACACGGAAATATATCCAAATCTCACCATGTAGGTTAGAAGGTCTAAGGCGGGATTAATCTTTATCTATGTGTTAGTCGACTTACACAGACAATTTCCCCCCAGTTATTAAACCAGAAATATCTGCAACAATCTGGATAAAAGATTCTTGGTGGATTGTGTATAGAGTTACAGTAATCATTACAAGTGGATATATTGCTCTGTTTTTGCTGTCTAGTTTACTTTTGCCAAAAAGTAAAACTTTTTGTCAATTTGTTTACTTTTTGTCAATTTCTGTTGTCTATTTTTGTCTTAGTTTTCAAAGAATAAACAATTACTAAACTGCAGCTTAAACATATTTACTGAATACTGAACATTTTAACATTCCAGCAAAGATGCCAACAAAGAACAATATGACAAAAAAATGCCATGTTAATTAGGAGTTTATCACATTGTTGTAAAATTGGGGTTCATGTTTCTTTAAGGAGGATGCGGGCATGCACACCAAGAAAAAGAGTGAGTGAGAAACCGTGCAAGAGAGAGAGTTGAGAGTGCGGGTGTGTGCATGCTGTCTAACTGCCTTGCTGAAAGTCTTCTTAAACTCAACTGTTCTGTTCTCTTTCTGGAGATCCATTTGAAACTGAATAAAAGCTGGAAGATGTGCTCCGGTGTGAGTCACAGTGGAAGAGTAAGAGGATAACGTGGTTATTACTCTAAAGCATTTGGCTCTAGTCCTGTAACTAAGGAGTAAAAATTCCACTCTGGGTCCTGTCTACATCCGGCCCGGACAAAGTTAACAGTGTCATTGTTCTGTAAAAATTTTCACTTAGTTCACTCTTTTACTAACCCCGCCCCAGGTCACATTTTTTTTAGGTCACATTTACCTGTTTTTGTTTTATCTGCCTATTTAGCCTAGTGCCTGCATTAGAACAGGGGATATTTACATACATCAGTCTTAAAGTCACAGCAACAAAAGTAGCCTGTTAAAGGGATAAATAGGATGGAAAAGAAGTCAGGCTGCCTTTAGTATATTATCATACACAATTGCTATAAGTGGACTTGAACACAAAATATAAGGACAATATAGGATAAGGGCTCTAACATCTCAGATCACAATAAATCACATCACAATAAGGATAAAATATTATCATACAACCAGAAAATGGCAATTATGTACAGTCTCATTGTTTAGGTTTTGTTTGAAGCCTGATGTCTTCTTTTTAAATAAGACCATTTCATAAGTCAGCTTCCTTAGATGTTCTGTACTTTAAACTACAATTCTGATGTATTCTTCCCCAAGCATTTGCATATGAGCATAATGGCTTTGGATATTTGCATACTTATGGAGCAGGATTTGTGAAGTACAAATGTTCTCATAACACAATTCGCAGCACAGTGTCTTTCAGGAAAAAAGCAGAATTTTAATTTTCAGAGGCACACTTGTTTTGGCTACAGATTTTGTTAGTTTTGTCGGGTTTTGTTATCATATTATTATGACTGGAGTAAACTTTAGAAAGTACAGTAACATACTGAAAAACTTGTGTGATTTGGAGTATGTAGTGTACATGTTCAGGCATGCTAAATTGGTGTGGAATTTAACTGTGCAAGACTGGTGTGGGTGCATGTGTGTGTTTACCTTTGAGTGTCAAGGTGTGAGGAAGCGCTTTGTAGGCACTTGGCTAGCTTTATGGCCCTGTTGTAGGAGCGGTCTAGTTCTTCCATTATGAAGGTCAGATCAGAGAAGAGAACTGGAGCAGCTGTGAAACGCCAAAACAATGCTGGTACATACACCAACACTGCTACAAATAGAAGGATATATGGGAAAAACTTTGGGGGAAAAGAAAAAAGAGAGAAAAGAGAGAATTTTAGCAATGCAATCTAAGCATAGGCACTGAAGAAAAATACATAAACCACCGTACACTAAATATTCTTCTAGTCCTCTTAGACTGACACATAACTGAGTTCTGCAGCTGAACTACAAGTTTTATAGTGTCAACATGGAAGTTTCGAGACTTTTTATTTTAAAAAGCAGTTGAATATGATTCTTTCAGAAACAACATAATCTGCCCATATAAGAGCATGGACAGTAGAGCACATAGGTGTACATCTGTCCAGGGCAAATATGGAACAAAATCAAAAGTAAACTGTGAATAAAGTACCTTATGGAGCGAGAGTGGCAACCCTCCTGTGTCCTGTCTTTGCACAGCTGCCCAGCAGTAGGAGTCCACATAGGCAGCTTGCCGCCAGGAGAAGTTAGTGGGGGAGAAACAGCTGATCTGAGTGCCTGAAGAGGAAGAAGACAGCTTGTGAATACTGCATGCTGAAAGCATAAAGCACAAAAGCATAATTAATAAAAAGGAAATACTTTCATGATAAAAATTAAAGAGCACATTTACCACAGAACTATGGAACACAACAGGATACAAAAAAAATAAAGACACAACTCAACAGACTGCCTAACAGTTATGGATGCAATTAATGCTTACAGCAGCGTTGTACTGAATGAGATGGGTTTTTGAACAGCAAAATTATATTTAGGTACACTATATGGCAAAAAGCATGTGAAGACTTCTACATTGCTCCCATATAAGCTTACTAGACCTCACATTCCAAAGCCATGGGGACTAATATGGAGTTGGTCCACCTATAACTGTAGTTGTCCTGTCTGATTGTATGACATGGGGATCATTATAAAACGCGGTGTTGAAAATAATATATCTGAAACTGGCCCATGTCAAAATTTTGTAGTAATTGATTTTATTTGTTAGCAACTGTCCAGTTACTACGAGACTCCTATAGGAATCATATACAACTACTTATAACTTACAACCTGAAATATAAATATATATATAAACCATTCAGAAGAAACAAAATCATTTCAGATGATGATTTGGACAGCAATGCCCACTATTAGCCTGAATAAGCTAACAGTGTCTTGCTTAAAATTCCTAGAATGCAGTTCAAAGTTTTTAATGTTCTGCTAAATCTCAACATTTATAAAATTGTTAGTTACTGAACTGATGTCTCTATGAACCATATGGCTGTTTTCCTCTTCTGGCTTTGAAATTCTAACCATGGTGGCTCAGTGCATGATTAAAGCAGCATCATCTTACATGCAGCAGTCTATTTCTGCTCTCAATGACGTTAGCACAATGCAGACATTTGATTGCAACGCAACCCTCTAGCCAGAATGTAACTTCATTTGGCAGGCATGCTTTGGGCCTCACACTGAACTTGATAGGCATGTTTTGAGCTTACACTGAAAAGCTGAAAAACACGTTTTCAGCCACTGATCCTGCGTCAGTTGGTCTTCGTGACTTTGCAAATATTAGAAGACCACCCCTGCCCACTGAGGCAAACAAAGACCTGGATGACAACCTGAATGACTTCTATTGTAGATTTGAGATGGACAGATCAGCCCCCATGACACCTCTGGTGGTTGATCCTATCCCTACCCGCAGACACTCAGCCTACACTTAAGATATCTGAAATGGATGTGAATTGGCTCTTCCAGAAACAAAAGGTCAAGACGGTGTTTCTCCCAACAGTCTGGGCTGACCAGCTGGCTCCAGTCTTCACACAGATATTCAACAGATAACTGGAGCTATTTGAGGTTCCTTCCTGCTTTAAACGCTGCACCACCCCCAAGAAAACCCCATGTCATAGAAGTGAATGACTACAGGCCGGTCGCTCTGACATTTGTGGTCATGAAGTCACTTGAACAACTGGTGTTGGCCGACCTGAAGAACATCACAAGACACCTGCTGGACCCACTACAGCCTACTGCCTACAAGCAAACAGGTCAGTAGAGGAGGCAGTCAACATGGGGCTGCACTACATCCTCCAACATCTTTACCACTTTGGAACCACTTTTTTGTTGCTAGGATCCTGTTTGTGAACTTCAGATCAGCACTCAACACATTCATCCCAGAAATACTCTCCTCTAAACTCTCCCACTGTATCTCACACCTTATGTGGATCACCAGCTTCCTGACAGACAGGGAACAGTAGGTGCGCTTGGCAGTCGCGTCCAGTATACGGACTGTGTGTCCTCTCCCCAATGTTTTATTCTTTCTACACTAATGGCTGCACCTCTAAAAGCCCATCTGTTAAACTCCTAATGTTTGTAGACAACACAGTTCTCATCTGACTCAAGACAGTGATGAGTCTGGTTATTGGAGGGAGGTTGAACAGTTAGTTCTCTGGTGCAGTCAGAACAAACTGAACACGCTTAAGACTGTGGATATGACGGTAGACTTTAGGCGACACCACTCAATACTAACCCCCTTTACAATATCAAACAGCCCTGTGTCAACCATGGACACCTTCAAGTTTCTGGGTATATCATTTCCCGAGACCTGAAGGGGAAGACCAACATCAACTCCATCCCCAAAAAGGCTCAGCAGCTGATGTGCCTAGTTAGGTCTGCCACAAGATCTGCTGATTCAGTTCTACAGTGAAGTCATCAAATCAGTCGTGTGCGCATCCATCACAGTCTGGTTTGGAGTGAAACCACTCCAAACTCCAGTGGTTTCAAGAAAACGGGCAGGGAAAAGCATCATAGATCTGTCCCACCCCGGACACAATATATTCCAACTCCTCCTATCCAGCAGGCGCTACAGGACCCTGCACACCAAGACAACCAGACACAGGAACAGCTTCTTTCCTCAAGCCCTCGCCTTCATAAACAGCTGACCAGTCACATCATCTTATGCAGAGTTACTCCTGTTCCTCCATAGTGTTCACCGGTTTCACTTACATACCGGATTACACACTACAGTTTCTTCCCCATACATGTATATTAATACCGCCACACTACCTCAACACTACTGCCTCTACCGCAACACTGCCTTATACTGTTTGTAAATAATGTGTAGACTGTATATTATTTGTAGTTTGTTTATTGCTTGTAGATTGTGTAGATTGTGAAGATTGTATATTGTGATTGTCCGTATTTATTGTGTACACCTGGAGCCATTGTATATAGTGTGCATACTGTGTAGAGTGTATATTGTACAGTGTCTGTATTTATTGTGTATCTGTGGAGTCACTGTGTATACTGTGGACTGTCAGTTAGTTATGTGTATATTAGTACAGTACTAGAGAGACACAAAAGGCTGAAACCAAATTCCTTGTGTGTATCAACATGCTTGGCCAATAAACCTGATTCTAATTCTGATAATATAATAAATGTGCTGTATGTCCTCTTCTTTTTAAATACGTTGACGGTGCAAAATATGGATTCTGACCTAGAAAACTTCAAACAGGTTTAGCTTTCACTTAAAGCAGCCTATCTGCAATAACTGGACTCAAATCTATATTTCACCTTTTAAAATCCAACCAACCATTAATGACCAGCAAAGCTACCTGGTACGCTCGCTAGATGTTCCCAAGAACGCTCCAGTCTCTCCCTAACTCATGCAACCATACTCAATACTTTTAAATACTTTTAAATCAGTCCAATTCCTTCTCTACCCTTTGCTCCTCTCTACTGCCTTCCATCTTGTGCCCTGCACATGCTGCACACATACTACTGTTTTATCCACAGGTGTTGCTCTCATAAATATGCATAAAATGCAGATATTATAATTGTTTATTGTAGAGATCTGAAATATTACTTTGACTGGTAAGAATTAGTCTCAACTATGTTTTAAATTTCTATAATGTTATTGAAGATATCTGTTATTATAACTAGGCTTAATTCAAAACTTTAGATATCTTATTTTTAATTATTACTCTTTTTGATGTTATTCCTACCAGTCACTCTGTAATTACAGATATCTAAATGTTACACATGCAAACGTGAAATATAGTAATTCCTAATCAAAACTAAATTCTGGTTTATTATAATTCTACATCTAGATATCAATAATAGCATCCTTATTCATAAAAAGACAATTCTAGATATTTACAACTGTATTTTAGAGTGAATCTGTGCATTTCTCTAATGAATACTGAACACTGTCATAAACATTTAAAAGATATTTTATGTTTTGAGTATTCTTTGAGTATTCTTACAAGTCAGCACTGGCCTGTATTTTTAACTAGTCAAAATAAATGTGTAGATATCTGTAATCCGAATTTCTACTAGTACAAACATAATTATATACGGTGATTTACTAGTACAAGATAAATTATAGATAAGAAATAAAATATGTAAAAAAATGACTGGTCCGATTTGATTATAAATAAGCTACCCTAGCAACATGGCTAGTTACAACTGGTTTGTATACATATGTATACTTAATATTACGAGTAGTAAAAATCAGATATCATATCAGGACTGAGTAAATACAGAGTTATGGCTTATAGTACTGCTGTCAGTGCAGGCTAAAGCAGCTGCCGCCAAAGGTTTTAGTCGATAACAGCTGGAGTCAGATCCTTCACTTACCGACAGAAACCTCCTGAGCGAAGGCGAGAGAGATCAGCAACAAAGGCAGCCCGACCGCAATACAAGTGACCATCTTATCCAGAGCCAAGTCCAGTCTTATACCTTTATACTTCGCCTCTGAAGTCGGCTCTTTGAGTAGGAAATCTGTGAAAACATACTCGGTAGCAGCGTGAGCTATAGCCATGTCTAAGCTCCGATAACACAACTATAGAGTAAAACCGAATTACGAGCGACTCATGTAGTTAGCTGAAAAAACGGCCAAACAGAAACTGTCCGAGTTCTAGCTCAAAGAAATGGAGCATTGTCTCGAAAGCAGAGTGGATTTCAGTAGTTTCTCCTTCCTTCCTCTTCTTTCTCTGTTATTGTTCATTTAAGCGCCGAAACACTCCAAGCTTAGTGCTGTCACCTATTGGCCTACGTTCGCAATAACTTCACCTCTCTCCCAAGGACTTGCAATAACTTCACCTCTGCTATCTGTATTTGTTATGTAATATTATAGTTACATTATGTAGAGTTCTGTAGTGCAGCTCTGCGTCGTTCACCTGCATCAGTCTGAGAGAATTCACAATTTGTATCTTTTCCATGTTTTCTCACTATAATGCCCAGCATACATTATGAAAATACATCATCCAAAAACTGGGCATTGCAGCATCTGCCTAGTGTCCTTAGCATCACGTGACTGGGGTGACCTAGCTAGTAGCTAGGAATTAGCCATGGTTTTAGTCAATATTGGTCAAAATGACTTTTATTGTTTCTCGTAAATTATAGTAATTCCGAGTTTTTCATAGAGAATTTCATAGAGTCATAGTAATTATTCAAATCCGCTTGAGAAGCGATTCCCTGGCAAAGACTGATCTCTCCCCAGCTAGTATGCCGATGTCTGGCAAAGATATGGTACTGCTGGCCCACTACTGACACTAAGAATCTGCAGTAAGTCAAAGGTGGCCCCCGAAATAAATACAAGCATTTGGTCCCCATATTCCAAACCAGATCAGGTCCACCCCTGGCACATACACTGCTCAAAAAACAAAGGTAACATTTTGAAAACACATCAGATCTCCATGAGGAAAATAATCATGCAGAATATCTTTCCTCATATAGACTGGGTAATGTGTTAGGAACGAAAGGATGCCACATTGTTTTATGGAAATGAAAACTATCACCTTACAGAGGATTGAATTCAAAGACACCCTGAAAATCAAAGCAGAAAAATGATGCAGCAGGCTCGTCCATTTAACCCAAATTCCACTGCAGCAACTCAAAATGGTACTCAGTAGTTTGTATGGCCTCTACATGCTCCTAATAAGACGACGGATGGTGTCCTGGGGGATCTCCTCCCAGATCTGGACCAGGGCAAGTCTCCTGGACAGTCTGATGTGCAACCTGGTGGCGTCGGATGGACCGAAACATAATGTCCCAGAGGTGTTCTATTGCATTTAGGTCAGGCGAGCCGGTGGGCCAGTCAATGGTATTGTGGTTTATTATCTCTCACGTACACCATATGTATTCCATTAGCTTTATTCCCTTCCGACTGACATACTAAGAGGTTTAGGCACTTAATCATGACTTTCGGGTGGACTTTTACTGCTCTGTGTGAAAGGGATCACAAATCAGCTACTTCTTTTCAATAGCTAGCTACTCCTCTAGTTCCAAGTGTAGGCCTTATCTGCTGGCCACAGTGAGTTATTGTTCAAGTGACCTTGAAGTTGCATACCAACTTGTTTGTATGTCTCCAGGTGTTAGGGGCTTCTGAAAAACATATTTGAGCTTCCTTCCCCTTCATTAATTATGCATGTATGTTAACACTCTTTTGTTTATTCATATCACAATTAGGTGTAACCAATGCGCTGTAACTTCTTTGTGTGCTGTGAACCAATGGAAGGTGACAACACCCCATTGGGGAGATATATAACCTTTTGTAAATTGATCAACCTTCGGAGATCTCTGGGTATTTGCCAGGAGCTTCCCCCCGGCCGAAAGCTTTTCAATAAATATATTACTTTGGAGCATTAATTGTGACTCTGTGATTTTACTGATTCCTACTTATTTAGGAAATTTTCACGACATACTTGGCGTCCCCAGCGGGACTCTACGCTTTAGACCAGTGAGTTCTCCTTGGGACCCAGGACCAAATCCACTTTTTAGGCGCCACACTATTCTCACAGAGTGAAATTTCTCGTGTCAACGAATTCACTCTGCTGAGGCCCCGTGGGGACTCCTGGCCGAGCAACAGAGTTGGAACCTTCAGGTGAGCACAATTTTACTCCAAAGAAATATTTCGAGAGTGAAAGTCAACTGTGTTAAAAGAGTAAAAGAGTATCGGCTTAAGTGAACTGGGTTCACAAATTCAGTGGGTTGGAGTCCCATTGAGAGAGTTTAGAGAAAAAGCCGAAGTCGTCTGGGACGAACCTCCTTGCGGACGCGCATGGTTGTAATAGAGAATAAGAAGAAAAATTAAAGAGAAGAAAAAAAGAAAAAAAAAAGAAACCTGCAGTAAGAGAACAAGAACATTTTATACCATAATTCTATATTTTTTCATAGGGAAAAATCTAAGGGTTATAATTATATGTCTAAGAATAGATGAAAGAAATGAGTCATCTAGTCTGGGGAGCATAAGCAAAGATAAAAATTATTATTTTTATATAATTAATGAAATATACTATATAAGAGAAAACTGATATTTTCTCTGGGTATTTTGTAACATATAAAATCTGCAAGGATGGGCTCCTCTGCTTCTAAACCTAGTCCTTCACCTGACTCAGGTCCAGTAAACGAAATGCGTAAAACTGGGTATAAGATAGACAGTAAACAGTTGAAAATTTGGAGGGAATTAACAGGTGGTGTTTTTCCACTAAATGGTACGTTGAGTGTTAAGGTGTTAGCTGAATGTAGACGTATGATGGAACAAAAAGTTGATAGCACTTTGGGAAAAAAAACCTGACTGTGATGAATTTCAACAGTGGGAGAAAGAGGCAGAGTTGAGACAGAATGATGGTAAAGAGAAAAAGTTACAGATGCTTTCTAAGAGATTGTTACAGGACATAGAGGCGAGTGGTGTGCTGTTCTGACTCCCTCCGGCTGAGCATCCAGGATTGGCCGCTGCAGAACCTGTTCAACAGAGTCCCTCCCAGCCACAGATGAGTCAGGTGGATGAGACACAACCCTCTGCTCCACCCCAGCAGTATCCCGACCTGTCGACCCTTTGCTCTCCACCCCCGGAACAACAGCCTCCTCCCTATCTTTCTTTTCACAAGAGTTTGAGTCGGAATCTAGATTCATTCCTGCCACCCGGGGGCAGCACTCTGGTCCAATTTGTAGATGACCTTTTGTTTGTGTTCAGAGTTCTAAAGAAACAGTGCGAAATTGACACTAAAGCACTGCTAATATTTTTTAGCAAAACAATGGCCATAAGTGTTCTAAGTCAAAAGTGCAATTAGTGCAGCTTAAGGTCAGATATTTGGGACACATCTTGACCTCTGCAGGGCAGAAAATTGATTCCAGACGGATTTGCTAGCATCATGAAATCTCCGAAGCCTCTAAAATCCAAAAAACAAGTGATGAGCTGGCTCGGAATTTTTGAAACTGCGCTCATTAGCTGCTACTTCTGACAGCTGTGTTGTCTAGCTCCGATCTGGTTGCGATGCACACTTTGGAAGTTTATGTGCCACATCAGGTACATCAAATTTTGACGTCGGCTCGAACAACACATTTGTCCAATGCGCGAATTCTATTGTTACAGAACATTTTGTGCACTCTGGCACATGTTACAATACACCGTTGTAATTCTTTAAATCCTGCCACACTCCTTCCCAACGAACAGGAAGGTCTACCTCATGACTGCCTGACTGTACTGGACATCATTTCTAAACCTCACGCAGGCCTGACTGACATACCAGACTTATATGCTGCTATGATCTTGTATGCTGATGGCTCTTCTTTGAGACTTCCGAATGGTTCTCCTTCCACGGCCTATGCCATTGTGAATGACTTTGAGGTGATTGAAACTCCCAAAGTTGGAAATTTGGAGGGAATTAACAGGTGGTGTTTTTCCACTAAATGGTACGTTGAGTGTTAAGGTGTTAGCTGAATGTAGACGTATGATGGAACAAAAAGTTGATAGCACTTTGGGGGAAAAAAACTAGACTGGGATGAATTTCAACAGTGGGAGAAAGAGGCAGAGTTGAGACAGAAACGCTTGAATGATGGTGAAGAGAAAAAGTTACAGATGCTTTCTAAGAGATTGTTACAGGAAATAGAGGCGAGTGGTGTGCTGTTCCGACCCCCTCCGGCTGAGCATCCAGGATTGGCCGCTGCAGAACCTGTTCAACAGAGTCCCTCCCAGCCACAGATGAGGCAGGCGGATGAGACACAACCCTCTGCTCCACCCCAGCAGTATCCCGACCTGTCGACCCTACGCTCTCCACCCCTGGAACAACAGCCTCCTCCCTATCCAGCAGAGCATGGTGCAGTTGGAGGAGTGGACCTGGCTAAACTTGAGGAAAGACGAGCAAAAATCATGACCGAACTGCTGGAGCCCGAATGAAACAGTTGCGGATTTTATTGAACGTCCCTGAGTCGCTATGACGATTACAGCGGTATGGACCAAGGTCCGAGCTGGGACAATGTTTTCAGACGTTACGTTGCTGATGGACTGGATAAAGGCATTGCCAAAGTGGCTCTGGCATCCTGCATTGACTGGGAGAACAGGCCTTACACTGAACTGGTTGCACACGCTCAACACGCTGAGCGGACACTTCAACAGCAGAAGGAGAAAAAAGACTCAAATCTTCAGTGTGCTCAGATGGCATACTACCAAGGCAATCCACTGAAAAGGGGACGAGGAGGAAGAGGTCGAGGATCCAGAGGAAGATCGTATGCAGGTGGACCACTTGTCTGTTATTCCTGCAATGAGACTGGTCATTTTGCAAGAGATTGTCCACATCAACCCTATGAAGAACCTAAACCAACACCACAGTTTGCGAGGGGGCCTGGATCTCAGCCACCACCACAGTTCACAGTCACAAATCCGAGAGGGCAGCAGCCTCCAGTCCAGTTCTCTGCATGAAACGAGGTGGGAGAGGTAGGACAGGGTTTGTTCCTAAAAGTTTCTTGCAATTTAGATCAGAACCCAATGTTAGCTCTAACTGTTTGTGGTGAAAAGATAGATTTTTTGGTAGATACAGGGGCCACATTTTCAGTAATTAATGCCAAATCTGGTTTGAATTTGAAACCATCTCCTGATTTCCCGTTCTTAACGGTCCGGTGCATCAGGAATGCCTTCGACAGAATATTAATCTGTTGGGTAGAGATTTGTTAGGGTGTCTGAACATTTCCATCGAAGCTTCTAATGCTGGCTCAACAGTGCTGTCGCCGAAAATTGGGTTATTCTCTGTTTTATCAGCTGACAATTATTTTTACTCTTTGGATGTCACAGATGAGAAAGTGTATAAAGACGCTTATTATGCTATGCAGTTTGCAAATTGGGATAAACCTAAATTTTTGAAGTGCATGTCCTGCATCTTCCTAGTGAATATAGACCCTACTTTTGAAACCAAATGGTTTACTGGATCTGAGTCGGAATCTATTTCTCTTTTAGACATCTCTTACGATGATCAGTTTTGTGCTATTGCTGTGTGGTTAACACCTGAGCAGGAAACTTTTCATTTGATTGAGAATTCTGTGCCGCACATTTCTGTAGCAAAGCTTTCTGGACAGTGGGAAGATTTAGGGCCTTGGCTGAGATCTGTTGTGGAAGCTACTGACTGGGAAAGATTAGATCAGGGGAATACTTTCTTCTCTGAATCAAAGCAGGCTTTCAAAATTCTTTACTTTTCTCTCTGTTCTGTGTCGCGTGCCAGGCATCATTTGCCTTCTGCAGTGACTCCTTTAACTGAACAAGACCACACTTTCAATGATCATCTACTGCTGGATGACATTCCTGATTGTCTTTGGGCGCAGTCCAAATATGACTTTGGTTGTATGAAAAATGCAAAGCCATTGGAAGTACATCCCAAGTCAAGTACATCCCAACTTATTATACTCAGTATCCTTTATCTGCTGAGGCAGAGCAAGGTGATATTTTGACCTCACTGATTGATAAGGGTGGAATTGCTCCTTGCCCAGCAAGCTCTGTGAACAGCCCACTTCTTGCAGTTAGGAAACCAAACCTGACATGGCGTCTCGTGCAAGATTTAAGGGGAGTTAATTCGGCTGTATATCCGTTGGCTCCAATTGTTCCAAATCCATCCACTGTGTTGTCAGACATACCTCCCAATTCAAAATTTTTCTCAGTGATTGACTTGGCAAATGCATTTTTCAGTATCCCCGTGCACGAAGATAGCAGATTCTGGTTTGCTTTCACTTTTAAGGGGAAACGTTATCAGTGGTGTGTTATGCCACAAGGGTTTTGTGATTCACCAACTTTCTTTTCACAAGAGTTGAGTCGGAATCTAGAATCATTCCTGCCACCCGGGGGCAGCACTCAATCCAATTTGTAGATGACCTTTTGTTGTGTTCAGAGTCTAAAGAACAGTGCGAAATTGACACTAAAGCACTGCTAATATTTTTAGCAAACAATGGCCATACGTGTTCTAAGTCAAAAGTGCAATTAGTGCAGCTTAAGGTCAGATATTTGGGACACATCTTGACCTCTGCAGGGCAGAAAATTGATTCCAGACGGATTGCTAGCATCATGAAATCTCCGAAGCCTCTAACCAAAAAACAAGTGATGAGCTGGCTCGGAATTTTTGAACTGCGCTCATTAGCTGCTACTTCTGAAGCTGTGTTGTCTAGCTCCGATCTGGTTGCGATGCCACACTTTGGAAGTTTATGTGCCACCATCAGGTACATCAAATTTTGTGACGTCTGGCTCGAACAACACATTTTTGTCCAATGCGCGAATTCTATTGTTACAGAACAGATTGCATTTGCAACTCTTGCCAACCATGTTACAATACACCGTTGTTAATTCTTTAAATCCTGCCACCCACTCCTTCACAAGGAAACTGGAAGGTCTACCTCATGACTGCCCTGACTGTACTGGACATCCTTCTAAACCTCACGAGGGCCGTACTGACATACCAGACTTATATGCTGCTAATGAGCTGGTATATATGCTGATGGCTCTTCTTTGAGACTTTATCCACGAATGGTTTTCTCCTTCCACGGCCTATGCCATTTTGGAATGACTTTGAGGCGCAGAGTGAGAACCTCCCAAACTGCCCTACGAAAGCTAGTCCTGCTTTCAGACTGCAGAGCTCTTGTGCGCGGCCGCGAGCCTGTATTTTGGCAGCAGGCAACGTCCACTTTACGATAGTAATATGCACATTTTCCACAGTCCTAGTACGGGTACTATTTGTGAGAGAGAAAAGGGATTATTATGACTTCCTTTCGGGAAGCCGATTGATCATGACGGTTTGATTTCTTAATTTATTGGATGCTGTTGCACTGCCTTCATCCATTTCTGTGTGTAAATGCAGAGCTCACACCTCTAACTCTGACCTGGTCTCTAGGAATGCACGTGCGGACGAGGACGCGAAACAACCACAGCTCTACTCTCCTGCTCTCCCTCACTCCCAGATGATGTCATACCGTCTGGTGGAGAGCAGCCAGACTGTTTTGACTTTTCTCTTTCTAACCCAGCTGATTTGATTAAGTTGCTGGACTGTGCATCTGAGAAGGAACGTCGTCAGTGGAAATCCTCCTGCACCAAGGATGCACAATCGGATCGTGGTGTGATTCTGAAGGCCGCATGGCACTTCCAAGCGTTTGCTTTCCCCTTTTTGCCGAAGTTGATACACGGATTGGACCATGTATCAAAAAGGGCCGATGGCCGAACAGTGAACAAACACGGGTTGGCACCTGGTTTTTCAACATTTGCAGAACAGTTTTTTGCAAATACTGTGTCATTTGTATGCAACATAACATAGGGAAGATGACACGGACAGCTCAATCGGCACATTCTACTCCAAATTTTCCATTTGAACACATTATGACTGACTTCATAGAGCTGACACCATGCCAAAATTACCGGTATTGTCTGACAAACAATTGACGTTCAGCAAACTTCCTGAGTGCTTTCCATGTAGAAAACAAGACGCACATTGTCCGTAGCACAAGCTTGCAAGAAGAGAAGTGATCGCTAGGTTTGGTAGAGCCAGTAAAAAATTTCATGAAGATAATGGCACAACACTTTGGAACAAACAGATCCAACACCTTTCTGATGCTTTGAAAATTGATTGTGGAAAAACACACTGCGGTTAATAATTCTGCAGCAGTGCGGCGAGGCGCAGTGGAACGTATCTAAACCCAGACCATACACCAAACCAAAAAACTGGTCAAAAGGTAATGGCTTGAGACAGGTCTAAAATGGGGACACAGCCATCTGACCAAAATAGTACTGATGTACATCATGAGGACGGCAAAACCGCCAAACAGGACTTGAGCCCAATGGAAAGTATTATGTGGTTTTCCACTTCGTGTTCCTAAGATATCTTTCTCCACTTACAGGCCGGGTAGAAGGCTCTCTCCAGCCAGGTCGATGAATACATTGATTAATTTATGAGAGAGACACTGTGCAAAACTTCTTCAGTATTTTCCTTCGTTCGCAGTGTGAAAGAAGGGTTGCAAGTGAGTGCATGAGGCGTCCTCTACACTCTCTGGAAAGTTTTTTCGCTGTGACTGGGTGGTAGTTGAAAAGCCGCATCGAAGGAAGGCGTGGCACAAGCCTCGTTGGGAATGGAGCCTGGCAAAGTTCATGCTGACCACTCCATCTGCTGTTCCGAGTTGTTGAGAGAGAGACTTGGATCCACTGCTCACATTGCAAGAAAGTGACTGTTCCAGACAACTTTGTGTCTTACGACCTGAGGATTCAGGCGATCAGGTGACTGTGCTAGTAAACCTCTCCCCTGTTTTGCCAGCGTGTTCCTATGTAGGTGCAAAACACTACAATAGGCAGAAGACTGTCGTTTCCATGCCACGGAAACCAACGCTGGCCCGGAGTAGGGGCCCATAAACAGACATTTGGTCAACAAGTTAAGAAATAAACTGTATCCACAGAATTGTTTTCACTGTCATCTACTACATGAAAAGACAGGACTTGGATTTTCTGTCGTTACATTTGTTCTTACTTTGTATTTGTATACTTTGTTCCTCTCTATCCTTATGAACAATTTTATTAGATTTTATGCCACGTGGAGGTCACCGAAATCGTTATAGAGATGATGACTCTTAAAATCTAGTATCAACTGGATCAACACTATTTACTGTATACAAGGGGACCAGTCGATGTCTAGTCAGGCGTTTAACCACATCCGAGTGGTATAACTGTAGTCTTACACTGATTGTGTAGATAGGGGGGACACAGGTATACAGTTAACTTTAAAGTAATAGAGTTCGCCTGGGACATGATGTTCTTTGGTCCGCACATGCGTCAGATGTCCCAGTTCCACCTCATGATGGCGGTTGGGAACCAGTGGTTTTGGGGTGGAGGTCTTTTTTGGGAGGTGTATTCGTATGTTGTTGTGATTATCCCTGTGTTTTCTGGTGTGTGCTTATCGATCTGTCTGGCTCCCTGCATTTGTTAGTTCTTCAGAGCGTTAATTCAGAATGCTAGTTAGCTCTGGTTTGCGAGCAGTATGTGCACATCTCCGTCAATGAGCGGTATTGCTGCGATGATGACTTACTGTCACCTCTGGATGGGTTTCCGTTTTCTGACTTTCCTTTTCCCGATGTTTTTTAAAGGTCTGAGGTTTTGTTTGTTTGTATCTGACAGTTTGTTGCAGGTGAGTATTTTGTTGACTGATCTATTCTTTGTGTTGTGGACATTTTATGTCCAAAGGGAGGAAATGTGGTTTTGAGGTAAATATATAGCCAGAAGATTATTAAGGCACTTAATCATGACTTTCGGGTGGACTTTTACTGCTCTGTGTGAAAGGGATCACAAATCAGCTACTTCTTTTCAATCGAAGTGTAGCGAGCTAGCTACTGCTCTAGTTCCAAGTGTAGGCCTTATCTGCTGGCCACAGTGAGTCATTGTTCAAGTGACCTTGAAGTTGCATACCAACTTGTTTGTATGTCTCCAGGTGTAAGGGGTTTCTGAAAAACATATTTGAGCCTCCTTCCCCTTCATTAATTATGCATGTATGTTAACACTCTTTTGTTTATTCATATCACAATTAGGTGTAACCAATGCGCTGTAACTTCTTTGTGTGCTGTGAACCAATGGAAGGTGACAACACCCCATTGGGGAGATATATAACCTTTTGTAACTTGATCAACCTTCGGAGATCTATGGGTATTTGCCAGGAGCTTCTCCCCGGCCGAAAGCTTTTCAATAAATATATTACTTTGGAGCATTAATTGTGACTCTGTGATTTTACTGATTCCTACTTATTTAGGAAATTTCCACGACAGTATCAATTCCTTTATTCTCCAAGAACTGCCACATGAGCTCTGCAGGATTCAGGACCCTCAGGCCGCCCTCATGAGGCCTGTTTCTGATTGTTTGGTCAGACACATTCACAGCAGTAGGGCTCTGGCAGTGCTCATCTTGTTCCATCTAGCACAAAGGAGCAGATGCGGCCCTGCTGAGGGCTTAAGGACCTTCTACAGCCTTGTCCAGCTCTCCTAGAGTAACTGCCTGTCTCCTGGAATCTCCACCGTACTCTTAAGACTGTGCTGGGACAGACATCAAACCTTGTGGCGATGGCACATATTGATGTGCCATCCTTCAGTAGTGGGACTACCTGTACAACTGCTGTAGGGTCCAGGTACTGCACCATGGTTAAATGTCAATGATCTCGTCCTTTTAAACCATTCATGTTTTGGGGGATGTCTCATTGTTGCTCCTCTACTGCACCTGTTGTTAATTTCATTAACACCAAAGCAGCCGAAACTGATTAACGGCCCTCCCTACTACTTAACTGACCAGATCAATATCCCTGAAGTTGAATTGAGTTGATGCTATACTCTGATTAAAAAGTGTTCCCTTTATTTTTTTGAGCAGTGTATATACGGCAGTGCTGCTTATTGACAAACTGCATGTCAGCCAAAAGTGGCCCACATATATAAAGAGCCCACAAGGTTCCAAACAGATCTGGTCACCCTAATCTGGTGTGCATGGGGCCTTCCTCATGCAACTGGAAAGGCCCCACCCAACTACTGTCAAGGCATGAGGCAAGTGATTCAGATGAAAATAGGGAATGTGGCCCAGGTTTGGGCTAGGACAAATTTACTATCTAGGTCTTCACACAAATCACTTTCCCAGTCTGCCAAACCAGCTGAACCAGTTTTGTGCTCTTAAACAAAATAGAATGATTAAAAATTCATCCATAGTCTAATTATATTACTGAGGTTATTATATAACATAAGGAGTTTTGCCCGAGCCGGAAATCTAATCTCAGTCTGCTGGGTGGAGGGCAGAGGTGCTACAAATTTCACCAAACTGTAAACAAGATGGGAATTCAGACGTAATAGCATGGACATGGTGTGGACATAGTGTGTGGTCAATACACCATTCTTTAGTGTAACATAGCAGGTAGCACACATTGTGTTGTTATCTGGTGTTACCCGAGGAGGATGGGTTCCTCTTTAGAGTCTTGGTTCCTCTTAATACATAAGAGCCCAGACCCGTTTCCCCTTAAAGGAAAATAATGAAGGGTCAGTTATAAGATCATAAAAGATCAGTCTTATTGTGACAAAGAGGTCACATGGCGTTTCTTCTGTAAGTATTATAGAGTCATAATACTGGTGCCATATGTCACAACAACAACACTTTCATAACTGGTATTCCATCATGGTGTTCTAGAAATGGCGTCAGAATGGGTATATGTAATATGTGTAATATTGAACTAGTTATCAGAACATTAGAGCTCTTAAATGCGATGAAATCTTGTAGGTACAAAACCCAGACTTTAAAATGAGCTGGTTTTGTCTGTTAACTGCACTAACCAAGCACATCCGCCATTTTCTAAATGAGGTCATATATGTTCAACTGTCATGTGACTGAATCGCAAAGTTACAAAGGTCAATATATACAAACGCGTACTTCCAACTTGATTATTTTTCATGCTAAACACACTATAAAACTTTGTTTTACCTCTTCGCGCTACCTGCCTTCGCCAACATGCCGCCAAAAACCAGTAAAGCATCGACTTCTTCGCAACCTCTTATCGGCCCAGCTTCTGGCCGCCATGTGCCTCGGCCTCGACTGATGCCCCATCCCCGGGCTGCAGGCCCGCTGCTCCTGACTTGGCTAAAGAGCTGGCTGCCTGAAAACTGAAATCATCCAAGCTGTGTCTTCGGAGGTTACGCGCGCTCTCACAGCGGAGTTTCACGCAATTTCAAAGGAAGATCATTCCAGGATCCAAGTGGAAACTCCAGGAGATGAGATCTGAACTGCTCCAAGACAACGCTTCCATTCAAGACCGAGATCGGATCGATTAAGGGCACGTTTCGAGGTCGAGACTTCGCTATCGGGGCTTGGTCGGACGAGGTGGTGGACCTTAGGGCTAAGGTTGTATCTCTACAAGAGATCTTTGCTAAAATCGAGTGCTAGGTGTGAGGACTTGGAGGCGCGTTTCACGCCGACAAAACCATTAGACTCATTGGAATTCCAGAGAATGACTCTTGCGATCCATCTTATCCAACTCCAGCGTGTCTGAGCTTTGTGAAGGAGGCTTTCTCTCTGAGAAAAAAGCCCACTTGTGGATAGGGCCCACCGATCACTAGCACCCCGTCCAGGACCCAGCGAACCCCCTCGCCCAATAATAGTGAAGTTGCACATATTTTGAAGATTGCGCTCGAGATCCTCAAAAGAAGCCAGGAGTCGCCAGCGAACCATCTCTTCGTGGCACGCCGTGCGATTCTTCGTTTATCCTGATTTCAAGCCCAAAAAGTAGCCAAGGCCACAGGGCGGCTTATCAGTGAGATCCGCAAAAAAACTACGACACACTGGAACGGGGTCAAGTATGGTATTTTCTATCCTGGCTCGACTTCCGCATTACGTTCAGGGAAAGTCACACGAGTTTACCTCGCAGGGGAGGGACCGAACGATTCGTTGGCCACAAATGTCCGGGTAATTCACTTTTTTCCCCTCCAGCTGACTGAATCACCAGGGTTGCCACAGCGCGATATTTCGCGTTTATCTAAACGTACCTGCTTAACGCTTCCTAGTGTTTATTTGGTGGCCCGGTTCCCTGAATACTTAATCTGTTCCATACGTTTCGGTCACCAGTTTACGCAGGTTAATAAACCCTTGTTTTTATTTACTGTGGCCGGATATGTTTTGGGCTTACAGTTTGGTGTGCATATAAGTATTGCAAGGTTTTGTTTTCAGTTAAGAGTCTCTGAATGTCAGTGAGCCTATGGGCTATAATAATATAGCTAGGAGGTGTGCGCTATCTGAGCTCTCTTTCAGTGCGCGCTTAAACTACACTGCTTGTATGCGGCGGAGCATGTGTGTCACACGTCCGATCTGAGCTCGCGTGTACGTATGGGTGGGTTTGGGTTTCGGGTTGTCTGAAATTGTTTTAAAATTGTTTTAGAATTGTTCATTTCTGTTTGAGCTCTCTCTTTGTAGTGGGTTGTTGTGCATATGTAAATTAGTTCAGAATTGCTCATTGTGCGGAGCCCAGGGCATTTTGTCTGATTACTGTTCTTTTCGGAAGGCGTTGACTTATGTGGGGTTGACTCCTTTTGGAGTGTTTTCTAGTGTATGTTATGGGGTGTCTCCGTCCAGATTGTTACTGTTGTGTGTGTGTATGTATGAGGCCTTGTGTCTGTTTGTTTTTATTTATTTATTTATTTTTTTTTATTATTTATTATTATTTATCTTTTTTTTTTATTTATTTATTTATTTATTTATTCCCCCCACCCCTTCCTCCTGCTTGGTGTTTTTTATTTGCTTTACATTTATCCATGTTGAATTAAAATGGGCTGATTCTAATTTAAGGGCGTCACTTGGGGGGTACCCCATACGATTCTTAACTTGGAATGTAAGAAGGGTTGAATAATCCGATTAAAACGTTTAAAAGTATCCAATCATCTGAAATATGCTAAATGCCGATGTGGCCTTTTTACAGGAGACACACCTCAACAATGCAGATCATCATAAACTAAACTTTCCCTGGTTGGTGAGTTTTCCATTCTAAAATTCAATTCTAGAAATAGAGGTGGGTCGCGATTTCTAATTAAGAAAGGAATACAGTTTGCTCCGAGTAATGTCTTTGCAGATGCGGAGGGCAGGTATTTTAATTGTGCAGGGCCTCTTATTTAATACCCCAGTGTTATTTGTAAGCGTGTACGCCCCAAATTTTTGACGATCCTAGCTTCATGCACAAGTATTCAGAGCTATACGTCTTATAAATACTCATTTTCTATTCTTGAGCGGTTGGACTTTAACTGTGTAGTTGACCCCAATTTTAGATCATTCGTCCCATCCACGCTAGGTCTCGCTCTATGAGAGTGTCTCAAGTCCCGTTTACTGATTTTGTTTGAGACTGATAGAACTCTCATAGTAGATCCTTGGAGACTTAGTTAAATCCAGGGTGCACAAAGTGTTCTCCTTTTACTCAAACCCCCACAAAAGTTATTCTCGGCTGGATTACATGTTCATTGACAGTTTCACTTACCCCAAGTGTTGTTTCATCTAATTATCCACCCAATCATTATCTCAGATCACGCCCCTCTCACCGTCGATATGAAGCTGCCCAATCGTCCCCTTATTTTACCCGCAGTGGAGATTCGATTCACTTTTGTTATCGGATTCCACCTTTAACTCATTTTATTATATCATCTGTAGATGATTTTATTATGATTTTTACAATTCAATAACGACTCAATTTCAGCTTCTCTTTTATTTGGGAATCCTCAAAGCGTTCTTACGAGGACAAATCATTTCCTTTTTACTGCTCACCGCAATTAAAATGCAAAAACTTGAGCTACAAGATCTTCTGTCAGAAATTGCAGATCTCGGCATAATCTTTATGCCACAAAACCCAAATCCCCAGTTTCTGCAGAAACGTCGTTTAGACCTTCAGGGCTAAATTTGACTTGATTTCGAACATCCAGGGCGGAGCGACTTCTTCTACACTCACGCAAGTAATTATTACGAGCATGGAGAGAAGGCATCTAGGTTACTGGCTCATCAGCTGAAGCGAGACGGGCGGCATCTCGTCTAATTCCCTGTATTAAAGGCCAGAGAGATGAGCACTATTCAGATTCACACTCTATCAATGGGGCTTTCAAAATCGTTTTATTCTGATCTTTATCGATCGCAAGCTGCATCCAACAGTGAGAGATCTTCTACTTTCCTAGAGAACAAAATTGGAGTTTCCCTGTTGTAGATTCGTCAACTTGCAGATCAGCTCGATTTACCATTGACCCAAAAAGGACATAGAAATCTCTATATTAGGGACTATGCAAAAATAACAAAGCACCCGGCCCAGATGGGTTTTCCTGTTGAATTTTACAAGAAATTTAGTGACTAAATTGGTGCCCCTTCTTTTGGCAGTTTTCAACGAGTCTCTGTCTTCTGGCATCTTGCACACAAAACTATGACTCAAGCATCTATCTCTGATACTTTTGAAAAAAAGACAGGGACCCCCACTTTGTGCGGGTCCTCTATATAGACCTATTTCTCTTTTGAACGCGGATGTAAAAATTTTGTCCAAGACCTTGGCACTAAGATTGGAAACACGCACTTCCTAATATTATATCAGGTGATCAAAACGGCTTTATTAAGGGACGCCAGAGCTCCTATTTCAATATCGGACACTCCTAAATGCTATTTTTATGGACCACTCCACCTCCTCTCCTGAATTGATTATTTCACTTGACACGCGGAAAAAGCATTCGATCGTGTCTAGAGTGGAAACTACTTGTTTACTGCTCTACACAAATTTGGATTTGGAGAGAAATTCATTTCATGGATTAGGCTGTTATATACTGCCCCCCAGGCTAGTGTACACACTAACGAATTTCGTTTCTGATTATTTTCCGCTTATAGCGTGGCACTAGACAGGGGTGTGCTCTCTCTCCATTGCTTTTTGCCATAGCCATTGAGCCTTTGTCGATTGCTTTAAAAGTCTCTTCCGCTTTTTAGGGGTGTTTGTCCGCGCTGGGGTTGAGTTAAAATTATCATTATACGCTGCTGTATGATTTACTGCTGTACGTAACTGATCCGGCCACCTCCCTGAAACCCTATAATGTCTGTTCTGAACGAATTCAGTTCCATCTCAGGGTACAAGGTGAACCTACAGAAGAGCGAATGTTATCCAGTCAATACACTGGCATTGCCACTTGATCAGTCTAGCATACCCTTTAAATTTGTCCCAACAGGCTTTAAATATTTGGGAATACAAATTTCACGTACTTTACCCTCTCTTTTTCATAGCAATTTTACTCCCTTACTGAATAAGGTCAAATCGGATCTACAGCGGTGGAAATCTCTTCCCCTAACCCTACTGGGCCGAATCAATGTAATAAAAGATGAATGTCCTTGCCGGTAAAATTTCTCTTTTTATTTCAGTGTATTCCTCTCTATTTACCTAAATCTTTTTTCAAAGACTTAGATCGGCTTCTTGCTACTTTTATCTGGGATGGGAAGTGTCCAAGGGTGTGCAAATCAACTTTACAAATGTTTAGAACAGAGGGAGGTCTGTCCCTGCCTAATTTTATGTTTTTTACTATTGGTCAGCACATATATCACAAGATATTGCATTGGCTCCAGTCTCCAGGGACCACTGTGGTGCAAATTAGAAAATTGAATCTTTTTTTCTTTCCTCCCCACTTGCACTACTTACTCTCCCCTCTTCCCAGCTTAAAGCCTCAAAGTTATCAAAAAATCCATTAGTACTGTCTACTATTCGTATTTGGTCTCAGTTCAGACAGCACTTTAAGTTTTCTGCTCCCTCCATGTTGATGCCCATTCTGAACAATCACTTATTTACTTCATCACGTGATGCTGCCTTTGCTCTTTGGCATGACCGTAAGGGTATAAAAGTCTTTCAACGACCTCTTTAAAGATGGCGTTTTTAGATCCTTTGATGATATATCTGCAGAATTTTACCTGCCCTCCTCTCATCTGTTTCGCTATTTTTCAGATTAGACAAACTGTGCTGCTCCCTCTTCACAGAGGTTTCGAATCTTCCCACGCGTCGACCATGGGATGATCTGCTTGTCTTTGAATCCTGTTGTTTAAAATCTCTTATATCAAGGGTGTATTTGCATCTCATTGGATTGGGAAGTGTCACATATAAATAGACATAACAGTTGCTTGGGAGGGTGAATTGGGCCTTTCTGTCTCGGATCATTGGTGGGTTAGCAAAGCCAGCCGTATGGTGCGCGTATGTGCGCCCTGTGCGAGGCTTCAGTTAATCCAGTTCAAAGTTCTACACAGAATTCATTGGTCTAAATCTCAACTGTCTAAATTCTACCCCAATACATTTACTGATCAGTGTGACAGGTGTTTGACGTCTCCTTGCGACCTGAGTCACATGTTTTTCTATTGCCCGTTTTTACGGAGGTTTTTGGTCTGAATACTTTGATATCATGTCAAAGGCTCTAGGTGTTGAATTGGATGTCTGTCCATTAGTGGCAATCTTTGGCCTCCCTGCCCAGCCGTCCACTTTCACCCGTGGTCAAATAGAGATTTTGGCTTTTACCTCCTTGCTGGCCAAACACCGCATTCTGTTTTTGTGGAGATCCTCAAAACCACCCTCTGCTAAATCATGGTTACAAGATGTGATGCATTTTCTCAAATTGGAGAAAATATCATATACTTTAAAAGGAAACACTGGGTCCTTTTTCTCCAAGTGGAATTCTTTTCTGTCATATATTGAATCGCTCTCAACATTTGCCCCACCAATTGAATATTGGTTATAATTTATTTTTTTTTATTTTTATATATTGTAATATTGTATTTATATATATTTATTTTATATGTTTATTTTTTTTATCAGTATTAAAAAATTTGGTTACTTCATAATTATTTATTTACTTATTATTATTGCTTATTATTTATTTATTTATTTATTATTATTAGTAGTAGTAGTAGTATTCTTAATGGTTCTCAATGTTCTTATATTAATTTGTTCTTGTGTATTAATGTTGGTGTGGTGTGGATGGGTTTGTCTTTTTGTGTCGTCCTTTTAGTCATGTTGGTTAGTATGTTTGTCTCTGTTGTCTATGTATGGGGGGGGGGGGGGGCGTGTTATATGGGGTTGGTTTTGTTTCTCTTTGTATCTTGTTTGGTAAAATTGGGGATGGGGGGAAAAAAAAAGTAAAAAGGAAAGCACCAGACCAGAACGTAGCCAATCACTGTATTTCACTGTGAAAGCTTTGAAATAAACAAAAAAAAAAAAAAAAAAAAAAGAAAAAGAAAAGGGTCAAAGACATTTTCAGAGAAAACATAAAGTGACCAAAAAATCGCGATATATGCTAATTACACGCTAATGCTAATTATACACAACCTGCACTAATTATCATATATCGTAAGTACTGAATACTGAGTACTAAAAGTCAGGAACTCCCGAGACACTCTGGGAAAGCTGTGCTTGTAGCATCAATAAATATTCATGAAATGTATAGTCTTCATTCTTAAAGATGTTAGTTATTTTAATAGTAATTTAAAGTGCAGAAATATTAAAAAAATACTTTATCCCAAAGCACAGTGAAAAATGTAATCATTAAACAAAAAGTGCAATTGATTTGGAGTTTAAGAATCACATCATGATGATAAACAAAAACAAAACTTTTGGATTTGGAGTAAATATGAAAGCCAACAAAATGATAAAAGCTGATCTAAAAGGAACCTACTGTTGCAGTTGGCTCCATGATTCAATCATTAATGTTCAGTGATTATTTTTTGTAGTACATTCAAATTCACATCTATCTTTTCCTTATTTCAGTGTAAGTGACAAATTTATTCACAACAAAACTCACACTTATTTTATGCAGGTCTACTTAAATCTTAAAGTTCCTGATGATTCCTATAATGGTAAAACTTGCTATATGCCTTCTTTAAAATGCAAACAGTAAAGAAGTAATACTATAAACATCCCACTCAGTTGCTACCATTTTAAAAAAAGCACTAAGATAAAGTACTGATGGACTGTTTCTGGTGTTTTTGTTCTCTAAGGTTTAGTGCATGTTGTTCTAAGGAGTAGAGTTTTCCACGTCTGCCTTCCACTAGTTTCCCAGTCAATGCTGCAGTGAAGGTGAGCCAGAGGGCCACAGTGATGAATAGTAGTGTTTGCCCAACGACATTGCAGACACATGCAGCCTGTGTTGTATAGGAAAAAACTTGTAAATTGTATGTTCTTCCAGTGATGTTAGAATATTTATTAAAACCACAATGGGTGGGTGAAATTTTGGTCATTTGATTATGTAATAAGAAATTAACTGTTACCACCATTTTTTCCATTTGGTGGAGTTAGGTTTTTATTCACCTGCATTGGAGAGAGAAAATAGGTTACTGAAATGAAACCTTGTTAAACATTTAGTACATTTAGTAAACGTCGAAATATTAGCAATGAGCTGCCATGCCGGACCCATCTGCTTTTTTTTATTTCTTTGGCATACCTGGCTCACGGAAAGGTAAAAAGTAGGTCCTAATCCTCTGTTCCCTGCCTTGTTTCCATTGTCCATTGTAAAATAACAATAGGTTTTGTGGACAAAGGACACAAGAAACCACTAGGCCTGTCCGTAAAATAACTAATGGTGACTACTCTCAAGCTACTTTCAGGTAACTGTAAACCAGACCAGCTGATCAACATTCAAGGAATACTTCAAATTGCTCTTTCTAGCTGACAAAAGATAGGTCAGCGACCTCGTAGAAAAATAAGATGACCAATTCCTTAATTTAAAGACGAGCACAAAACATTTGTTCCGGAATCAACAATGCCAGAGGAATCAAAACATTATAATTTTCCAGCAATCCGGGATGATTATTTACTTTCATTGTACAAGTTCCGAGGCCAGTAAGGGTCTTACAGCACCTTAGAACCAACAAGCTGATTGGGTCAGTCAGGATTTTTGTTAAAAACAAAAAAAGAAAAAAATGGGGGGGGATTTAAATACTCTTAATAATTACCACAAATGGTATATGAATTCTTTCTGTTTTATTTGGTAATGGATTAGAAAAATAAATTTTTACCATCTCTTTGTTCTGCACCTGCATTGCAGAGAGAACACAAGATGTAAGTAAACCCCTGTAAAGGCGGTTCTTTCAACATAGAATTTTTAGGCAGATGCTGGCATGCCGACCAATACACCGCCTTCCCCCAAAATCTTTGCTTTCTCCTCTTTGGCATCGCTGGGCTCACCAAAAGGTAAAAGAGTAGCCCCCTGTCCTGCTGCAGCAGCGTGAACATATGGGTTTTGGTACAAAGCAACGCCATTTTTTTAAACACGTGATTAACAAAAATCTCTTAAAAATTCTGCACTGGAATTCCGTGAAGGGATGACAATTTTTTCTGGATAATAAAATAAATTGCCACCAAAGCAACAGAAGTGAGTTGAAAGACAATAGTCTGTAAGAGGCTGAGGGGTTTTTTAGGGTAAGATGGATAAGAAAACATGCGGGTGTTTGATTATAGATTTGAAATCTCTACTACAAATGGTTTATTTTATTTTAGTACTTTTTTGGGGCCCAAAACCTAAATAGGTGGGAATGTTGGTTGGTTTTGAAATGTGCTGATACCTTTCAACAACTTGCAGACATACGCAGTGTTTAAAAATATTTAAAAACCACTTTTAGAACAACAATTTGGAACTGAAGTATTCTCTTATAATAATACCCACAACATCCACACTTATGAACACATACATATAGCCCTATAAATCCCCCTGTAGTGTACAGAGGCGCGTCTGACCGAACATTCTCCAAAAACATTCAGTTTGGGTTGTATAAAAAAAAAAACAACTTTGGTTGATTGTCTGGGTTCTTTTGTGACCTCCTGAGAAGGACTCGTGACTGCCACTGGTTTGGTGACATCATGGGTGAGGCCGGACACTCCTAGAAAGGTTTATTACTGTTTCAAGTTTTCCCTGTTCCTCCATTTGTGGGATTACCTCTCACGGTAGTTTGCCTGGAATCGCCTGAGGCCTTCAGCAATGGCTTTAAAAACACCCTTTCCAAACAAAACTGATTTTAATTACTGTGTTTTTGCACCCTTTATTTTATGCCATGTCCTCTTTAAGAAAATGGCATCATGTGGCTGCGTTTTTGATACCTCCTAGTTGTCCTTCACAATTGCCAGAACGCTTCGATTTAAAAGAGATTTTTTATATAAAAATGGTCTGGCAGGTATCATGCATGGGTATAGTAGTAAATCTGAAACTTAATGCAACCGAGTTCCTCATTTGAAACATTTCAAGTGTGACAAACATGACAAAAATAGGAGACAATGGGGAAAGGGGAGGTACTGCTTTATACATAGAACTTTATAATGAGACTTTAAATGACTTATTGAGGCACATAGCCATTACTAAAATTAAGGGGTATGTAGCAAACCCAATTACCCGAGAAAGTTCAGCTGGAAGATGTTAGTTTTGGATTTTTATCCAACATGTAAAAAAAAAAAACCAACAACAACAGCTTTCTGCTTTTCCTGGGCTTAACCTAAATCTACATGCTCCATCATTAAGCAATGACATTCATAAGTTTGTTCTTTATGAATGAACTTTTGCTATCCTGAGATTAATCTTAATTTATGAGATACTTTATTGTGGGGTTTGTATCTCCAAGTTGGAAAATAAAATCAAGTGTCAAGTCCATCAATCCGCCAAAAAAGATTTCTCACTAGCTGCATAGTTGTAAGGCGGGCATAATCCTGTTCGAACACTAAGAGGCTAAGGACACTGTTTTTTTGGGCATTTCCACTGCTGACCTCAGTGGACATACAGCATTTTAGATCTACTATAATAAAGAAACGGCTTCTTGGGGAAAGGGTTTCATAAAAATATTTGCTTGAAGAAGCTTGCATGCTGACATTTCAAATGGGTGGAAGGTGGTTTTCCATGCCTGCATGGATGGGTGGTCTGTCACGTGACAGTTGGAGGAGTCCATGTGTCCCATGGAGTTTTTCCTTTGCTAAAAGTGTCCACAGTCTGAAAGGTTTCCAGGAAACAAGTCATTATACTCCAGCTCTGTGGGAATTGTCCTTCCTGAAAGAGAAATGCAAAGTGGAAGAGGATCAAGCTGTTTTCATTTCTGTAAACGTGTACACGCCTAATGAATGAAATACATACCTGGTATACAAAGCTTTGAGCAGGAAAAGTGCACTGTGGTGCAATATCTATTTTCATTATCCCAATCCCATTAAATAACCCTCAGTGCGATCTCCCTTCCTCAGATTCAACCAGTGCAGGTTTACTGTACAGCTTTCCGTTTATGCCTGATGAAAAACACAGTGTAAGAAAACCACAGTCATTATCATAGGGTGCCATGTCCCTCACTAGCTTTTTGCTGCGTTCCTTTTCTGGTTTGTTAACTATACACTGACATACCAGTTCACAAGTCCTGGCAATGGTATATATGTAAGCTGATTCTGAGCTGTAATTTTTATGAGTAAGGTTCAATATTGGTCAGCATGCTCATTTGGTCAAGGGAACATGAAATTGTCAGAGTTTTAAACAAGCCATGACAGCGGGAATGCAACAATTGGTTGGAAACAGTAGGCCACACCACTCGAGAGACCTCTTTCAGAATGTTTTTTTTTTGGATTTGAACCAAAGTCGGGACAACTTGGTACCCATGGCACGGTGGCATTATCTTTATTGGAATGTTGAAACACCACACAACCTTCCGAAATGGAATGTCATTGTTTCAGCGCCCCACACTATCACGCCGTCGTTCAAAACTTTGATTAATTCACCACTGTTCTTGCCATAAGCTGGCCAGTGTTTTAAACTTACTCACAAGATAACACTTCACACACACTTAGGGGCATTTCCAAGCCGTCCCATGAGGTAATGGTCACGTCCATAATCAATTTTACACTGCTACCCCGCCGATTTACTTTTAAGTCAGTGTAATGCCCAGCTAATTATTTTGTTTACACACCACGTATACGCATGCACACATAGAGCAGCTTACCATGCATCATATTGCTCTCAATAAACTGTTGATCGTCTGTGTCAATAGCCGTAGGTTTCTTTTTTAAGATAGGTTTTTGATGTTCTCCCTCAAGGTACACAGGACTCATTCTCATCAAAACACCATGAAGAGCAGTGCAAAATTCTTTGTATCCACGTCCCTTCGCACTTCCGCGTCTGTACTCATCAGAGTCCCTTTACGACACACCACCAAAGGCCCAACAAAACCACTATGCCAAGTCCTAAAAGCATACTAGAAGTAAAGGTATAAATACGCTTTGCCTTAAACACTCGCACACTGCCTACTATTAAATTTTTCTTAGTCTAATTGACAAAAAAGGATTGTATTGCACTGTAAATTATGATTTTGATATGATAATGTTTTTGTATAACTTGAATATGATTAGACCTTAGATAGATAGATAGATAGATAGATAGATAGATAAGATAGATAAGATTTTTTTAAACATAATAGTAAATGTATATATTAAAGCATAATTGTTTGTTTTTATTGGGTTGTCTTTATTCATGTTTATGACTTACAGATAAGCTGATGATATTTAGGTCAATTTGTGTAGAAGTTCAGAAATATAAACTGCCAATGTTTTCGGAAGTGTTTTCCATGACAGAATCCAAGTCCCTTTTTAATGGTGTGCCACCTGACAGTCTGAAGATCATAGCCAACCAATATTGATTTCTGACTTTGTCAAAATGCATACAGAGATTTCTCTGGATTCTCTGTATGCATTTAATGACGCTATTACTTATCTTTTATTACTTTTCTGAGATCCCTTGGTGGGATAAACTGAGTTTCCATCAGTTTAGTAGTTTAGTTTAGTAAACACCAACTGAACATGTAAGTAACTGCTGAGATTGAATCAGGTGTGTTTTGAGCACGTATACTTTGTACATCATACACCAAAAATAATATAAAAAATATTATTAAACTTAAAAAAAAATCATAAGCAATAATTCCCAATACCATAGTACCATAAGCTATCCCCACTGGGTGCTTTACACCCCAATTATACCTTGACAAAGTTAGCTGATGAGTAATAGGCAAAGGTTGTGCAACTGGGCTCATCTTGACCAGGACCTGCACTGATGGTCCAATTATATCTCATCACCTCCCCTAGAATAGAAACATGCAAACACCCGAACACACACACACACATATACATACAGCGTGTAAAACAAGTGGCATACTAGGGCTGCACTCATATATTTTTTCAAAATTAACTAAATTGTTAATTAGTAACATCTAAATACTAAATAAATAAATAGCAAATAGAAAAATCACATTCATTGTTGACAGTTATGTATCTTGCAAGTGCTGTTTTCATGGACCTGTGCCTTTAATGTGACAGGTTTTTTTTTTTTTTTTTTTTTTTTAAAGATTTAAAAAAAAAATTAATTGGAAGCTGTGTAAATAAAAATTTGATCTAAGCGATTTTTGTACACGGTCCTGGATTGGATACATATCAAATTCAGGACCACACAACTAAATGACAATAATCAGGCAAATTTAATAAACTTTTGCATATTATAGTCATTATCCAGGGCAGGCAGCCTAGCAGTAGTAGGTTATTTTAAGTAACAGCTGATACATCTCCTTACTAAAGCTTGTGCTACAAGTTTCTTCATTTGTTCTCCATGACACATGTGGATCATGCAGCTTATTGATGAATATGTTTGGGTCGATTCAGGGTAGAGGTTCTCGTTTGTGTGACTGTGGTATACCTGGGGAAACGGGTGTCAGGTGAGCCTCGCTGGTCTTCACTCCATGAGCATGAACTGAATAGGGCCTATGGGCCTTGTTTTTAAAGACAATCTGAACCATCTCACCAACCTCCATTCTAAGGAGAGGACCTGTACAAAAACAAATACATTCATTAAAAACAAACACAGATGCACATGTACACAAAAGACCGAACATAGATTTAATGAATGCTAATTACATTTCCAAATATCACTAGCCTTCAATACTTCTACTGTTTACCTCTTTATCATCCCACAGTCATCTGATAGATTCAGGTAATTTAGCTTACTAGACCTAGTAATATTGTAGGAGTTTAGTACAGGCAGTAAGTCAATGAACATCTCTTCAAAATTATGGCTAACTGATTACTTGTGCTCTGACATTAAATGTTGTTCATGTCACCTCTTTCACACTATATTAAATGCACACTCACCCCTTTTATTCCTTCAGATGTTAATTACAACCAACATTCCACAAGATTATCACAAGTTCATTTAATTAAACAGAAACAGAATATTTCTAAAGATACATTTTAAAATAAAATTTAAAAAATACCTGTCAAACCTGTTTTTATTAAAAAAAAAGGGCCTGTCAAATCATTTTGCTCCCTGCTTATTTTCTCAGTCCTCCAATCAGTGTTTAGCAACTATTGTGATCTCCCAATGATAATCTGCATGCCAGGGTTTGGATTTGTATCTCCTGCTATGGTCCTCAAAACTAGAGTATGTGAATATGTAAGATCCTGGAAGTGACCATAGTGCCAGCTTCACAAACACCTCGGGGCCATACAATTATTATTTGGACAGAGTTCTAATTACACCGTCAAAACTGCATAAGGACCTAGGATGCAAATGCATACAAGTTTTGTTTCATACTTCCACATTCACAAATTGTGATACATCCACAATTCTGGGGTTTAAAGTATGTTATGGATTTTATGCCATACTTTGTGATTGTCATTCTGGGGGAAGTGCAACTAAATTGCCATGTAGCAAACTAAATCACAGACTTGTATAAGCTAATCTGAATGAATGGAAATTACATAATGTAGAAAAAATGCTAATTGTTATGTATCACCATAGGGTACTGTATATGGCAGGGTGATAAGTGCACTGCTGTTAGCAAGACAACATAGCATGATGTAACAACACTGCAGGATATTAGTGCGTTCTGAAATAACTGGTCTATCCGGTTTTTCACAGGCCTACTCAATGCACTTCTGACAACACCATTGGTGTGACCGTTTTGCAGATCCCTAAAATGCAGCTTATTAAGTTGAAGACTAGTATAAGTTGCATTAAAACGTGGGTTAGAGCAAGCCTCAAACTTGAAAACTGGAAATATGTTACATTTATATGCTCTGATTTCAATGTGTACCTAGACTATAAGTCTGAATTAGTTAGTGAATATGTGGGCCCCAACAGAAAACCTGTTCTGGTGCTGCCCCTGGTGAGCTGGTGTTCCCTCACCCAACAGTGCACATGGCATTCAGGAGCTGCATTACATATGTTAAAGCTATCCTGACTTCAATGATGAAATGTCAAATTTTACGTTTTACCCAGAATTCCTAAATGCTCTTCTTGAGGTTTCTTAGTTGTAAAGGTGTCATCCACGTACTGGCGGAACACCACTTTCTTGTACTCAGGGCCAATCTGATGTTCTGATTTATTAAGGAAAACACTTCCATAACTGAGATGGGGGGAGAGAGAGAGAGATAGACAGAAAGAGAGGGAGGAAGTGATAAAGTGAGAGAGACATTTGATACATTTTAGGAATAATACTTATTTTATTGTATGTGTGAACAAACTTGGCCAATAAAGCTTGACTCTGATAGCTGACACTGACCTGTCTTCCAGAGTAGTGTTATGTTTCTCCAACTCCCATGTCCGGTTTGGAGCATAATTCCACACCACTTCTTCTGCAGCTAAATAATAAATCCTATTAGGTTTCCTAGTAGTCACATCTGACGTAGGGTTCAGGCTCTGTGAGCAGCGCTTGACTGTGTATATCTGACGCATTCCCCCACGATGGTGATCAGTTGTAAGACAGCTCAGTTCAAAAGTGCCTAGGGCAAACAGGCGGGAAAAGGTCAGCAGATTAGAATTTCCAAAACCAGCATACAAATTAGCAGTACCTATTATTCCATGTGAAGGCAAAACTGAAGAACCTTGTAGTCACATTGTAACCTCCTCAGTAAAGTTTAGGGTGTAACAGCTCTGTCTCTCAGCCAAGAATTTTTACATCACGACATGGTTACACTACCATAGGTCAAGTAAATAAGGCTATATGACAACAGAGTGTAATTACAGCAACATCTAAGGTGGAAAGGGTAAATTTGAAGCTGAGGTGCTACAATGTAACAGCTGCACAATTAAGGTGGAATTACAAAAACATCATAAAGTTGAGGCACCAGAATGTAGTCTAACACTTCACCAGTTAAGTTGGAATGGCAAAATTCAAACGAAACTGACGCATGGGATCGTATCGGTTTCAAAGTTTGGGCTGAAGAAGCTGTTTAAAAACAGTTCAAATTCTTGAAAAAGAAAGAGGAGGTTGATCTGTTTTTTTGCTTAGCAGGTGAGTAACATTCATTTATTCACAAAACGAATAGGTCACACCTATTTTCTCCCATTTGCTTATGCTTATGACAGCAACTGGTTGGCATCGTAGCAGCAACTGTAACAACAGTTTTCTAAGCCACAACATAGCTAAAGTTACACTTATTGGTTACATTATGTGCCACATTGTTGTTCACTGTAATAATAAATCACGTTTTGCGAGAGCTTTAATGGATGTCTATAAAAACAAGTTTGCGCCACCTTGGCGATGTGTATTCATGATTTAATTAAGTGGTAGCTTCTGAAGGAGTACTAAAAAGAGGGTTGTATTAGTTTTGCTGCTGAGTTCAAATTTTACACTTTTAAGTTAGTAAGTTATGCTTATAAGCTTTTAATAGATATTTTTATCATTTATATTTAATGGCAATTTATGCAATCTTTCCATGAACATTTCAGCACAATGGATGACATAGATAAAAAAAAAACAGCTACAGTTCAAGATAGCAGCACTTACCGTCATTGTCAGGCCTCATTGAAATGGTGACACTGGTGTGAGGGAAGAGACTGAGTGTGTCGCGTGTGGTGCCATCCCGCTGAAAAGTATTGCCCTGGAAATAAACGCCATGAAGATCCACCTCTGTGCCCAAGCCCATTGTGTGCCAAACAACATGGTCCTGCTCACACAGATCCAGCCCCGGAAGGTTTGCATACATAAACCCATTAACCGCTAAGAGGGACAAGACATACACACCAGATTTACACAGATGAGGTTTACCAGATATACACAGTGCATTTACAATGAGATGGATTAAGCAAACATGCACAGGGGCATACATACTAATAGTCCTTACAGTGCATTTTATTGCTCTCCTGAAATCCCGGGTCGTCTTCTCTTGTCAAACTGCTTCCAAATTGTTCAATGTTGCGGTTCAGATACCAGCTTTCATTTTCATCCATTACAGTGAACAGCAGAAAAAACTCCTTTTGCACCTCTGACCCTATACGCTAAACACACACATACGCAAACATTAGGTGAACATCTATATCAATGATTAAAAAAATCAGTTATTAAAAATATGGTAGTTAGCTCACAATATTTCCATGACAAAATCACAGAGCAGCTGAAAAGATGTAAATAAAGTGTCTAATTGCTGAACACATGCAGATCCTCACTGTGGTCTTGTAGCCCTAGTTAGGCTTTTAGGAGCAGGTAACCAAAATGTGTGTCACTTTCAGATTAGATATGACACTGTTTGGTACAGTTTACGGTGGCTGTTTAGGCAAAAACACTTCTGTGAATAATTTGACCAACATGTTTACAGGCACTTTTGGTAATTACATTATAAAAACTCCAGGTTTGCATAAGTCAGGCAACAATCAGCAATAAACATGCAGAATAAGACATGCTGCAAGCATAGTGTATATCTAATTCTGCACTTTTTTATAACTTTGAATCACTTTACTGGAATGTGACTATTCATCATCTAAAAGAGCACTAAAATAATATATATTAAAATATATTAATATATTTAATATATTAATATATTAAAATAATTATCACATTATTTTCTTATAACTGCAGACAATACAGGTTTCTCCAATCCATGAAATATTATGTCAGAAATAAAGAAATCGGACCGACGTGAGCAAAGCTAAAAGTCAAGTTGGCTTTATTAAACAACAAGACAGTCGAACAAAGCAACAACACATGACTTGGGAAGAAGAGATCACAGTCAGGGGCAGGCAGAGGTCAGAACCAGGATAAACAAGCAGCGACGCGGAGAAGTTAGAAGGGCTAGGCAAGGGGATGTCAGAGAAACGAAAGAGGAGGTCGAAAAGCCTGAAAGGAGATCAAACAGGAAAGCTGTTAGGAAATAAGTGAAAGAGGAGGTCAAGGACAAAGAGAGTCGAAGCCAGAGTCTGAAAACACAAGTAAAGAAATGCTCAGAGTTGCTAACCAGGTCAGCAAACTTGTGAGGAAACACAATGAGGAAGTGTTTAAATGGGGTTTATATAAGGGGGGGGACTAAATGGACACCAGGTGCATCTAATATTCTGGAGAGCTGGAGCGGGACTGATTGAGTAACAGGGGATGCGTGGGAGCGAAGGAGCCAGGAAAACCCGGAATCGTGACATAACGGCAAAAACACACACTTCCTGAGAACTATATTACGAACATTATACTAATACTGAGTATGACCCCCCTTTGCACTCACAACAGCCTAATTTTTTTAGGATACTGATTGCACAAAATTTCTGAAACATTCCTCTGAGATTCTGGTCCATGTTAACATGATTGTATCATGCAATTGCTGCATATTTTTTCAGGTACAGGTTCATGCAGCAAATCTCTCGTTCAACCACATCACATTAGAGTAAGATACTGACTGGGAAGGCCAATGAAGAACCTCTTTGTCATGTTCATAAAGTCAGTAGCTGTTAGAAGGTAAACTGAGGTTATTAAGCAATGCACGATACTCAAATGGTATTCAAGTGATGTTTGGTGTGAAGTGATTAACAGGCCCACAGTGTGCTAAGAAAGCATTTCCTACTATCAGTGTGGACCCCTAACACAAGGCAGGTTGGCTTCATGGATTCATGGACTGTTGGCCCCATATAATGTTCTTACAATCTTCAACTGATCAGTTTTGGTGAGCCTAACAATACTGCGCTCTGAGCTTTAAGTTCTCTCTAGAAGTTGAACCTAACATGGTCTTTTATAAGTGCAACACTATTAGTAAAAGGCACCTCAGAGTGTATTGGACTACTAAATTTACTGTCCTCCTAAACTCCTCCTCCTTACTAAACTCCTCTACTAACTACAGGAGAATGGAATCTGAATAATTCTACATAACATGTCAGGGTATTTATTTTTGACACTGCTCCCTTCAGCTGGTGGGTCTGTATGTAATGCCCCATTATCATAAATAAACTGATTTGTTATCGTGGGTGTGAAAAGGAAATGAGGGTTACCTGTCGACCACTCTCATCCAGAACTCCTTTTCTGCACACCTGTAAGGGTCCCACCAGGCCAGAGTTGGTGTCTTTTACAGGATCAGTAGCCGAGAAATACAAGAAAGACAAGCATGGTGGATCGCTGGGTGAGGGGCCTTCTAGCACTCTCCAGCGGTAAATAAATGTCTGACCTGGAGCCACACTGGCCCCTCTCTTTTGAGAACCTGAAGAGAAAAGGTAGAAATGTCTCTGTCTGAATGATGTCTGAATGATGAGAGGTATAAAGTACTGTGCAAGTTATGGACCAACCTTTATTTCTTTTATTTCCAGTCAAAATTTGTATTGCATACAAATTTAGTTAAAAAGTAAGTGAAAAAAGGAGTTGAAAAATGTATCAAAGGATTTAGAGTAAATGGACAAACAATACTTCTCTTAATTTTTCTGGCCATTTAACTTAATAACCAGATAAATTCAATTAAGTTTTTCTATTTTCATGGTCGTAAATGTAAGAAAAACAGTTGCTATGTGAAATTTAACCAAATGAGAAAATACAACATCACAAAATTAGCTATGAAAACCACCTAAGAGATGTCAATAAGCCCCCCTTGAAAAAAAGGAAAGAGTAAAAAATTACACAAAGAAGATGCTGGTGTTCTCAGAACATTGGACTGATCACCCCAGCATCTAGATCCTAACACCATTGAATATGCTTGAGATTACTTAGTGATGCTTTTCACTAACTACTAGAAATTAAACTAGAAGTTGAAGCTTTTGGGTAATGTTCTATAAAATATATGAAAATCTTGTAACTTGTACTCAGTGATGGTTTTGACTGGAAATGTAATGAATAAAAAGCGCATGCAATATTTAGCCTTAATAACACAGTTATAGCAAGCCTGTTTAAAGTTAGTAATACAAGAGTGCGTCTATGTCTCACCATCCTCATACAAGGCTCCTTCATAATCTTTATCATAATGCAGGCCATGAGGCTGCATACTGAAGGGATACGTAGCTTTGTTCTTAAATGTTACCACAATGACATCTCCTGTTTCTGCCCTGATGACTGGACCTGTGGAAGGTAAGAAACACAGATAATAAACTGACGTTCACTTTACTGATCAAAAGTGAAAACTAGTGCCACAGTTTACTGGCAAACTGTGTATTTTGGCGACATAAAAATCATGCCTGTTTTAAAATTGCCAATTAATTTTGTGTAAAATAAAAAACCTATAATAAGAAGTAAAGTTCCAAATTGGAGCTACAAAAGTTATGAACTATTGTATTGTATCAAATGATAACCTGTTGGCTCAAATGAGTGCAAAAACTTAATCACAGATTTGACCCATTTACCTAGTGAATGTGAGCCAACAGAGATAGAGATCAGGCCTCAGAAAAAAACGGTTCTCAGCAATAAGGCTTTTAATGTGAACACAGCCTTAATTGTGGACTTGATCAGGTCACCTCGTGAAATGGGTTCTACTGTTTTTTAGGTAAACAGTAGTTGATTTAGCACTTTCACTAAAGGATTTTTCTGTATACATGAATTTATGTAACAAGTTTGTATATATATGTTAAACACTGTGAACTTCTGCTTATCTTGTAACATTTTTTGATAATTTCTTACATTCAAACAGGATTGTTGAATTGAAGTATCGGTACAGTATATGTTCAGACTTATATTTAAGCAATTACATTTATTTTATACAACAATAAACATATGTTTTGTATACAATCAGTTAATAGAATAATTTTTTGATCAAATGATTTGAGTAACTAAAAGGTTTAAGGCACTCTGTTGACTCAAATCATTTGAGTGGACACAAATGGTTCAATATTTGTATGATATCTGATAAATAACGCTCTATTAGTGGTCTTACAGTCTCAATCTTTTTTATCACGAAGAAAGCATAGTACTTACATCAAAGACAAGTGCTAATCAATATATGAAAATACAAATGGAATAGGAATAAATAACATTAAACAAATTGGCTACATTAGGTCTTAAACTCTAGGTGTTAAAAAAAGCCTTACCCAAAATGCCAAGGTGATGTTCTGAGCCATGTTGCGTTTCTTGTTTTGTAAACGTGGAATCACTGTACTGAATATACCTGGCCTTTAAGTATTGTCCACCGAGCCCACCCTCCTGTTTACTGAAGAACTGTTCAGAATCACTGCAAAAAGAAAAACATTAACTCACATATTTAAGAGTTAAACTGTCTATTAAAAGTGTGCCTGTTATAAACAGTTATATGCAAAAGTTTGTGCACCTGTGGCTAAATTACATTCATGAAACAAGGTAAACACAGCATCTGCAGCAAACTGGAAAATGCACAATTGCTTTACATTTAAATCATTTGATAATAATTTAAACAAATTGCAGATGTAGGACATTAATCATTTTGGACAAAGATTGCACTTGTAAACATACTTTACTCATTGGGAACCGCCATGAGAAACTCAAAACTGTCGACTAAAGAGCATCATAAATAATAAAACTCCTTACAACCTACTTTAAGTAGCTATCTAAAGCTCTAAACTGAGGCTAATGCATACAAAGCAGCAGAGGGTTAAAAAATATTTACGGTTTGCAATATCCAATGTCTAAACTGTCATTAAAAATAGAAGGGGAACTATGGAGATCATTCTCAGTGTAGATGTACAGTACAGTACACCACATACAACACTAGAGCAAACATAACTACAAATAAACCCAAAGACTGTTTACTCTCTTACTACCACAGTAAGGCGTTAATGTTCATGGTTTTATGTTTCCTGAAGATCTTGAGTGGGTTGGTAGTGTTAAAAGCAGAACTGAGATTAACTAAATTATTGCATAAGCATTTGTAAAGTTCAGGTGTTCGAGGTGGCAGTGCCATGTTGATCCACTGGTAAGGATTATATGCAAACTAGGTGTGTAGGTCCACCAGGAAGGATGTGTGCCAGGAGGATGTGCTCAAATATAGCCACCCTTATAGTCACTAATATTAGGGCCACAGGCCTGTAAGCTAGTGAGGCCCGATATTTGTACTGTTTCACTGACTTTTTGAAGGGAGCTAGGACCTATTGTTGCCCAAGATTTATAGATAAAAAAATTAGGGCCAGTGGCTTGCTGTTTTGTTTTTCTGCATGGTTGGGGGTATTTGAGAGGAGAGCTTCTCAAATTAGGCAAAAAATCTTTCAAACTCTCTAATACCAACAAGAGACCTGCAAGTAGGCTTAGCTCACACAGGAGTGGTGGAACACCATTACAACACTTACACAAATATTATTTGCATGATTGGGTCATGAAAGGGAAGCATACCTGCAACCTCATCACAAAATTCAACATCTAGGTGCCATAGCATTTAAAAAAAGAGCTGTGGCCTTATGGAGTAAAAATAGAACAGTCTGGCTACAAAAGTATGTTTAGAGAACAACAGAGCAATATTTAATGAAAGGACACCTTGACAACTGTTAAGCAAAGGTGTGGATCTATTTTGGTTGTGTGGCAGCCAGCACCTTCTTGGGGTGGAACAACTTCTCAAGGCTCAAGTTTATTTAAAAATCCAATGATGCAAAGTGTAAAGTTTATGGAGCCTACTGGTTTATGAAATAATAAAATGAACATGCACAATCAGAAAGTGCTATACTGGTCTACCTGCAATCCAGAACTGCTTGCTACTGAAAACATGTGTTTCATATGGTTTTCCAGCTAGACAACTAGATAACTGACGAATTGCAAATAAATACGCTTTAAAAACTGGATCAGTTTGTGTGCTTACTTTTTTTACTTTAAAATAAAAAAGCCCAAACCTTAGCATACAACTGTAGGTTTGTTTTTGTGTGCACGCTCAGTACCAGTAGAGAAGCACAAATCTGCAAATAAACTGCACCTGTTTGCTGCAGTTAGTGATTTATCAGTCATCAAGTTTTTTCCTGATGGAGCATAGTTCCAAATCTGTTCCTCTGCAGCGATGTAGTAGTGTCTCTCTCGGCCTTGTGGTGCTGTCGGCGCTGTTTTATTCTCACAAACAGAAACCTGATAGAAGGCCTGCATACCTGCTGCTCATTATAGTGGCAGCAGTGAGGTTTAGAGATAAAACAAAAAAGCATGATTAAGCGCTGCGGTTCTGATGTACACCAAACAAAATGGAACAAAAAAGTTTAGTTCTGAGCCACTAACACACAAATACTACTAGTAATGTCAAGTACCACATCTGTGACTCAAATATGCATATTGTATATTATACAGGTGCTGTTCAGGTGCTTTCTTCCTCATTTTGGGGAGGGGGGGGAGGGGTCGGTTTATGGCTGTTTCTGTTTCTGGACAAAATATTTGCCAAATATTCCCATTCTTAATCCATAGAATTTAATATGATGATGGCCCACCCTCTGCAGCTGTAACAGCTTCAATTCTTCTGGGAAGGCTTTCCACAATGTTTAGCAATGCGTTTATGGGAATTTTTAACTATTCTTTCAGAAGCACTTTTTTGAAGTCAGACACTGATGTTGGACGAGAAGGCTTGGCTCGTAGTCTCTCCTCTAATTCATCCCAAAGGTGTTCTGTCGGGTTGAGGTCAGGCCAGTCAGGTTTTTCCACACCAAACTTGCTTATCCATGTCTTTATGGACCTTGCTTTATACACTGGTGAGCAGTCATGCTGGAACAGGAAGAGGGCCTCCCCAAACTGTTCCCACAAATCTCTTGACATGCTGAAGCATTAAAAGATCATTTCACTGGAACTAAGGGGCCGAATCCAACTTCTAAAAAAACAAGACCACACCATATTCCCCCCTCCACCAAATTTTACACTTGGCACAATGAAGTCAGACAAGTGCCATTCTCCTGGCAAACACTGACTTATCCAATAGATTGCCAGACAAGGTATCATGATTTGTTACTTCAGAGAACATGTCTCCGTTGCTCTATTGAGTCCTGTGGCACTGCATTCAACACTTTGCATTGCGCTTGGTGATGTAAGGCTTGGCTGCAAGTTGCTCGGCTATGGAAAAGCCCATTCCACAAAGCTCTCTACACACTATTCTTTAACTAATCTGAAAGCCACATGAAGTTTGGAGGTCTGTAGCGATTGCTGAAAGTTGCCGAACTCACCTGTACACACCTGATAGTTTTTCATGTAAATTAATAGGTGTGTGCCAAATACATATCAGAAAATTACAGTTACAAAAAATTACAAAATGGCAGTGCTAACTAATTAGCATATCAGAAGCATAGCGTAACAGAACGTGCTCATTTCAAACATCCTGCTAAGCTATTAGTATTACATGAAATGCATAATTTCAAGAGAAAAATACCTTTCATGTGATCATTGACCTGGCAACTAAGCATCCACTTCCCAGGAGTCTTGGGAACCATTTCTGCAGTGACAAAACTGGCAGGAAAAAGACTTAGCACATCAGTACGATGGCCACGGTCAAGTAGAGTATGGCCATGGAAGTAGGCAGAATGGATGTCAACTTCATTTCCAATTCCAAAAAGATGCCAAGCCACATTGCTTCCGATGCATACATTTAATGTCGGCAAGTTGCCATAAACAAATCCATTTATTGCTGAAAGGGGAGAGAAAAACAAAGAACAAACGTGAAACGTATTGTGAAGCCATGACCCTTTATACAGAAATGCAAGACTGAGTTGTAAATTAAGTTATAATGTTCAAATTAGTATATACAGTGGGGTGCGAAGGTTTGGGCAGCGTTGTTAATTTTCCTGATTTACCTTTATAAAGCATTGATTGTTTGGATAAAAAAAATTAAGTTAAATATATCATATATGGGACAAACACAGTGATATTTGAGAAGTGAAATGAAGTTTATATGATTTACAGAAAGTGTGCAATAATTGGTTAAACAAAAGTAGGCAGGTGCATAAATTTGGGCACCAAAAAAAAAACCTTTAGTAGATCCTCCTTTTGCAGAAATAACAGCCTCTAAACACTTCCTATAGCTTCTAATGAGAGTCTGGATTGTGGCTGAAGGTATTTTAGACCATTCTTCTTTACAAAACATCTCTAGTTCATTCAGGTTTGATGGTTTCCGAGCATGGACAGCTCTCTTTAAGTGACACCACAGATTTTCAATAATATTCAGGTCTGGAGATGGCCATTCCAGAACGTTGTACTTGTTCCTCTGCATGAATTCCTGGACATTGGTCTCCAGAATCTGCTGATATTAATTGGAATCCATGCGTCCCTCAACTTTAACAAGATTCCCAGTCCCTGTACTGGCCACACAGCCCCACAGCATGATGGAACCGCCACCAAATTTTACTGTAGGTAGCAGGTGTTTTTCTTGGAGTGCTGTGTTCTTTTTCCTCCATGCATAACGGCCCTTGTTATGCCCAAATAACACAGCACCTTATTCCAAAATGAAGCTGGCTTGTCCAAATGTGCTTTAGCATACCTCAAGCGGCTCTGTTTGTGATGTGGGCGGAGAAAAGGCTTCCTCTGCATCACTCTCCCATACAGCATCTCCTTGTGTAAAGTGCGCCGAATAGTTGAACGATGCACAGTGACTCCATCAGCAGCAAGATCATGTTGTAGGTCTTTGGTGCTGGTCTGTGGGTTGACTCTGACTGTTCTCAACATCCTTTGCTTCTGTTTATTCGAGATTTTTCTTGGTCTGCCACTTCGAGCCTTGACTTGAACTGTGCCTGTGGTCTTCCATTTTCTCACAATGTTTCTCACAGTGGAGACTGAAAGCTGAAATCTCTGAGAGAGCTTTCTGTATCCTTCCCCTAAACCATGACGGTGAACAATCTTTGTTTTCAGGTCATTTAAAAGTTGTTTTGAGACTCCCATGCTGCGACTCTTCAGAGAAGATGCAAAGAGGAGAAAAACTTACAATTGCCCCCCTTAAATACCCTTTCTCATAATTGGAGTCACCTGTGTATGGAGGTCAAGGGTCACTGAACTTACCACACCAAATTTGAGTTCCAATAATTAGTTCTAATGGTTTTGAAATCAATAAAATGACAACAGTGCCCAAATTTATGCACCTGCCTACTTTTGTTTAACCAATTATTGCACACTTTCTGTAAATCATATAAACTTAATTTCACTTCTCAAATATCACTGTGTTTGTCCCCTATATGATATATTTAACGTTTTTTTTTTTTTATCCAAACAATCAATGCTTTATAAAGGTAAATCAGGAAAATTAACAACGCTGCCCAAACCTTCGCACCCCACTGTACTGATGTGTAGCACTATAGTTGACATTTTTGTTTATGCTTATTAATCTACTGTACATTTGTGCTGATTTTCTATTCTATTTTATTTATTTTATGTCTTCTAAGAAAATATGTATGCCATCCCAGTTATCCCAATTTTGAGTATTATTATTCCACTGTTCAAGAGTGGAAAATGGGAAAAAGAATTAGGGAACCCGAGAAAAGAAAATACAAAAAATAAATGTTAATGTTCTCTATTAAATCTTTCTGCATGTTATCATGACAAAGACTATGAAAATATTAATTTTAGCATGAAATGTTTGCATAATTACACCCCTAGACATAGTGATCTGGGTGTATTTGTCCGACACTCATAATATCATAGTAACATAACTCATAATAATAAAATGTACAAAACCAAATACAACAACAACAACAACAATAATAATAATAATAATAATAATAATAATAACAAAGGAGCTTAAATTCAGTAAATGCATTCAAAAGGAGTACTGCTTAAAAAGCTTACAGTGCATGAGGTTAGATTCATGAAACTCCTCATCTTCATCCAGATCAGTGTTAGGGCAGCAAGTCTTAATGTTGTCATCAAGATACCAGCTGAGATTTTCATCCACCACACTAAACATCAGGAAAAACTCATGATCTACATCTAAACGGTTAAGTCCGGAATGGTCCAGAGCTCCTGGGAATAAAAGGTACAGAGAGCATGCTAAAAGTTTAAGTAGTAAACAAGAGAGTGTCTTTCGTTGCACATGTATTTGCGAATTTGTGTTTATGAGAAAGTATATGCTGGTACATGCTGTGTTTCAGTTACCTTTCTTGCAGGTCAGCAGCACACCAATAAGTCCAGATGCAATGTCTTTAGGTGCGTCTACATGTGAGTGGTAAATCCAGGTAAGGCATTTGGAGTCGAATTCCATAGGGGCAAACTCTTCTTTCACCTGCCATGTGTATTTATAGCTCTTACCCGGAGCCACAGCGTCATCACTCTTGTTTTGACCAGATGTTCCATCTGGATAAAGTGCACCTTGTATACATAGCAAAGTCAATATAAAATGATTTGCCTAATTAATATTTCTTTATTTCTCACTCATAGCAACCTGCTGAGATCCAGAGGTTCCAATATGCTTAAGATGACCATATTGACATTTTCAAAAGGAGGTCTGAACACTTCAAAAGAAAAAAGTCAGACTTCTGAATGATCATGATCAAGAAGATGAAAGATGTCCTGGTATGTCCTGCTTTGTCAGGATAATGCTAAAGGATAATCTGTCAGAAGGAATACAGTAAGGAATTGTTTGGGTGAACTTGGAAAGCCTGCTGTAAGTGAGTTGTAAATGCTTACCATATTTTTAACTTACATTCCTTCAATTAAGCCTTCTTTAAATTCACCTTCATTTTCTTAACCCAAAACCAGGCCCTAATACCTTAACCTCAACCAGACCACTAACCTAGACACAACCCTAACTCTGGTGTCAACCCAAATCCTAGTGCTGTTCGGAATCATCAGCAAATAAAGTGGGACCAAAAATGTATCTACCATGGCATATTATTCTCAGCTTGTTTTCAGGAACTTTAAAAAGGATTTTTAATCCATGACTCTTAAGTGGCTCCTTTTTATGAATTCTGTCAATGCCACAGTTAGTGGCACACAATAATGCTACAAAAAAGATGCTGACAAAACAATACTGCAAAACATGTCTGTGGTTAAGGGGAAATTATGCTTTCTTACATTGATTTTGTAATTTCTTAATTAAAGGCCATTGAGAGTTCTTACTCCTTCCTTTATCTTTTGTCAGGATATATTTATATTATATATATATAAATATTTATAATATTTATGGACAGATAGGTAGATGGACACAGATACACAAACAGAAAGAGTGATTATAAGAAACAAGTAAGGCACATCCTACCTTCAGAGTGTTTCTCGTAGAACACTCCATGAGGATGAAGTGAATAAGACCGAGATGCGAAATTCTTCATATGCACCACAATGTCATCACCTACTTCGGCACGGATCACTGGTCCAAGGAAGCCCAGCCAATCTGGTTTGCGGACCTCTGTGGAGAACCGCTCATCTGTGTATTGCCGATATACAGCCTTTTTATAGGTGCTACCAATGCGATGTGTGTCACGCTTTAAATATACAGAGGCATGCCTTAAAGAACAGAAGCAGAAAGAGGACAATGAGAGGAAAGAAAAGTACCAAAATCCTCAAGTAGAAGTCCTTATATACACTGCATTAAAGTTTTATGTTCTATGTACCAAATGATCATGATGGTGTTAAACGCAAGGGCAGAGAGATATGGACAAACTATGTAATACAGTTACAAGGAAAAACGTGAACAAAAAATTGTGAGCAATCCCAGAACAGGGTTATGAAAATTAAAAAAACAAATAAATAAGGGATGTGTAAGGGATGATAAATAAGTTATATGTAATAGTATTTAAGTGAACAAAAACATTTGAGAATACAGTATTTTTTGAGGTATGCTTGAGTACTGTCATTAACTACATAACTAGGTTACTCCATTTACACCAGGTTGTGCACAGTCCAATCTCAGTGCAACATAGAACCTGTTGGTTCTAACACTACCTTCTCAGCACTATGTACTTTTGTTCTAAAATAATTTATTAATATTGTTTACAATCTGAAGCTAGATGTATCCTTCTTTGCAAATCTTCTCTTTCTCAAATTGGATTTCAGTTATTACTTAAGTTTTTTACAACTCAAACAATTCACTTTTGTCCTAAAAGGTTGTATATATTTAAATAAGATAAAAAAAAATAAACTAGGGAATACCATTATTTTAACGGTGGTTGGGGTAGCTCAGTGGGTAACACCACTACTCAGGGTGCCACCTCTACGTGTGGGAGACCGGGGTTTGAATCCCAGTCTGGGTGACTATGCTGAGCTACACCAATAAGAGTCCTTGGGCAAGACTCCTTACACTACGTTGGCCTACCTGTAATCATTAACCTTGTAAGTCGCTCTGGATGTGAGCGTCAGCTAAATGCCATAAAAGTAAATTTTAAATATATTTTATATTATGAAGGAATATAATTTATATAGTATAGTATTTTCAGTGTAAATTATGTTAATGATAAGTAATCAAATTATTTTTTTTAATATAAGAATTTTTGCGCAAGAATATTATCCTTACACCTAGGAATCACTGTCTTTGCATCACAATGGACCTTTTGTATGCCATTTCTGTATGCTATTGATTATATCCTATAAGAAAACAGACAAAAATCATTTGCTCTAAGTATTGCTAGAGTTGTAACGCACTGCAGTCATCTCCAGTGTTTAGTGTAGGGTGTTTAGGATGGCTGTCTTACCTGTGCTTTACCTTTGGCCCTAAGTAGATTAGGTAGAATTAGCTATCTTAATAAATTCTGTGACTTATTCATTTTTAATTTTACTTATTATGTTTCAAGACAAATGTGTAATTTTTGCTGACTACATTATTCTACATTTTCATGTTACTTTAGTTATAAAGATCTGTTTACTTATCTGCTTTATCGCTTTTATTTATTTATACTCTATCAGGGAGTCTATCCAGGAACCTAATTAAGTGCAAATTGACATCCTACTGGACGTAATGGTAGGGCAGGGCGAGGGGAATAGGATAGAACCTGTGCTAAACATGTGGGGAAAGTAAACAAAGATAGCAACAGCGTTTTCAGACAGTTAATACAGATGATGTGTCTGAAAAGAACTGTGACCTTAGTCAGTGCATGGTGGGTAGATCAGGAAAGCGGCAGGCCGGTATTGTATTCTTCCCAGCGAGCCGGTATTGTTTTGGACCGCTTATTATAATCTGATGTACACTATATTGTATACTATACTATATAGTTCTGGTAAATTCATGCTGTTCTGCTTTGCTACAAAAATTGGAAATAAGCTCAGGAAAAAAGTAAAAACAATGTAAAGATCTAACATTATTACAGAATTCCAGGTTAGACATTTTGGTCACTTAAACATGTTAGATGTGCTTTTACCCGAGTGTGCAGTATGCTTTTACCCAAAATGACGAGGTTTGGGTTTTTAAGATTAGTGTTGTTTTTCCTCATCAGCTGTTTACTTTAATTCACTATTATGTTAACGTTCATGTTTTCTTCGCTGGGGCTGTCTACTTTGGAAGCAAACTGAACTGTCTGGTTTTAATATAGCTATAGTTTAATATCTACTCTGGACAGACGTTGTGTCCGGGGTGAGTAGATGTGGTTAGTAATTGGGAGTAAGTAACACACGTGCAAATCTCAAGTAAGTCTCCAGTCTTACCCTTACATTCTCAAGCAAGTCCCAAGTCAAAATTTAAGGCCTTCTATAAGTCAAGCAAGTCTCAAGTCATATGGAGTTATGATGCACTAACTCCAGTGTCCACATCAGTCTAAAGACAGCTGCCATAAGGAGTTGAAATTTCTATTAAACATTAAAACATACAGTTTTATCTCTTTTTGACCTTAACTTTAAAAAAAGTATCTGGAGATTTGTTATTCATATGAACAGTACTGAGACTAACACATAAGAAATCATAACTTGTAAAATGTATTTAACAAAAATTCAGTTTTCTAGTGAGGAAAAAGATTAGGACATCCCCACCGCCATACCCAAATTAGAATCAGTTGCACCAGTTCAATTGCTAATGATGGAACATTGTTAGAGAGGATTCTGGAAGAGCCAGTCTTATTTAAATTTCAGATATTAAATTTCAGATATTATACACGGTTATTCAGCATAAAATGTTTCACTAGGGATCCGAATGTTCGGCAACAGAGATAAATTAATAATGAATGTGTAAATAATAAGTTTGTAGAATGTGTAAAAAATATAAGTTTATGCCGAGCAACAACGTTTTTAATGGCACTGTTAGCTCCAGGGCTAGAGCCGACTGCTCTAGGCTAATACCCAGTTAACATCCTATTTGTCTCCCAACTATGCTGCAGATTTTGCGGTATGGATGGAGATGGAATGACACCAGGTCTTCTGCACATGTGATGCGTGACAACAAACTGTTCATCTTGCTACTGATCACAGTGCCTCTCCACACGGATTCGTTCGTCTCCACCAAGACAAAAGCAGGACCTGTCACTGAAGATTACCCGGTGCCATTCTGAGTCACTGACAGTCTGACACAACACCACATAAGTTTTTCAGAATACAAATTTCTTTCCTGTCGGTTGAGTCTTCCTGAGTGCAACTCAGTGATGAGTGTATGTATAATAGATTTTCTTTAGCATTTAGTATACATAAATGTGTATCTTTAGTAATATACTTTTAAAATCTGATGAAGAATACATTGTACAACTGAGTTGAGTGGGGATTTGACCATAGGGAGCCCAGGAACCAAAGCCCCTTTAAATGTATCCTGGTCAAAAGGTCTGCTGTTTTGCACCCCCAGCCCCCTCCACCCCCCTTAGTGCAAAGTTTTGAGGTGGGGAACTAAGGGGCAGAGTTTCAGCACAGTTTGCTGATTTCTCTGCTCAAAAATATAAACTAAATCTGGTAATTAGCTAGGGATTATTATTTAACAGAGCTGAGTTTTCATATGGTAAGAGCTTACATTATCAAAAGCAGTATATAAAGTTTAAAGTGGCAAAATGTAACCCTTTTACTCTCCCCGTAGATATGTTAGACCAATCAGATCCAACCAAACCTACACATGTTGTGACATCACTACACAAATGCTCCATTCCTGCTCTAGTTACGTGTCTAAATAATATGCAAAATACACAAATCAGTTTGCATATAGCAAAGCTATATTTCAAAGCTATTTTCGACAGAGCATGTAGATATATCAGTGGTTCACACTTGAGGCAAGAAACAGTCCAGAGGTCACATTACAGATTCAAGGGTCCATTCTCATTCTCGCGCTCTACACTCAGCCTCGATTTGTATGCACACTAAGAGGATTCACCATTTTGAGGGCTATCTTAAAGGAATATGCAGAGAGTAGCAGTGTTTTATAAATCTTTAAAAAGCGAGCACGCAACAACACTTCAATCTCTTCTCATACAGTCAATACAGCCAGACTGAAACTGAATTTTGGACATATTAAAATATATTGATTTCCAGTTCTTTGGAAAAGACCATTATGCTTGGAAATAATAAATTTAAAAACAAAGGATTGATTTTTTTTTTTGGTTACCATTGCTATTAGCCCAATGATTAATCTCCAGTTTAATTCAAGTCAGCAATAAATTCAAGCAGGCTTATAGCGGGACTGCCCAATCCTGGTCTGGATCCAACATATTTGGTCCAATATTTAGATACCTTTGAAGGGTTTCATTGCCTGGAAGTTTCTGAGTTGGGTTTAAGGATGCAGGATATCTACAACCTGGATAAGATAAAGTTATTCCTAACTAAATAAATAAAACGTGATTGGTTGAATCCTGTTTTTATAAATATGCTGATACCAACTGTATTAGGTCTTCTCTTCTCTGTTGCATGAAATCATAACTGAAAAGAGAGTTCACTTAGCTAAAAGTGAAAATAAAAATAATAATAAAAAGAACTAAGCTAAAAATAAACTAAGAACTACTGACATGTATTTATTTATTTGCTCTAAGGAATCCATAATAATAATGATAATATTGGTCATATTGATCATCCCTATACATGGGCTTGTTCGTTTCTCGTTGCGTGAGACACCTCTGAATTGCATCACAATGCTATAAACTATGGTTATTTCACTAAGCAAAATGCCTTGTCCCAAAGTCCATATGTTAGTCACGTTAGTATCTGCAGTATCGGGAAAACTGTGCTGAACTCTAGTACCTACCTTCAGTGCAGTATTGGGTAATGGGTGCGTTATGTGCTGTCTTACACAGCATGCTTTTTAAAAAAGTACAAAAGGATACACACTTATCAGAAAACACAAGCCAAGAATCAGCCAAAGTGCATGGTTTCAAAAAGGCTCATCAGAGCTTGAAATTAATGGGACTTCTTTCTGAACAAATGTTGTTTTTGATAAGGTGTGTGTTTATGAATACAGCTCTGGAAATAAATAAGACACGACTTTAGTTTCTTCTTAAATCAGCACCTCCAGATGTACAGCAGGTTCTTAGTGAGGAACAGAAGGCTCAGATCTAGCTTTACATGCACATACAGTGAGCATCTAGTTAATAGGAACATGGTCAAGTAGCAAACACACAGCACAGGACAGTACAGCTACAGATTGGCAGAGGGCGGAAACCACTATCTACTGACAATGATAAGCACCCCCTCATTCATTTACATGTCACTATTGTCATTACATAGTCACTATTTTCATACATAGTCACTCTCAAACAGTTTTACTTCCTTCCCGCTCATAGTGGTGCTTATTATTATTATTAAAGTACTTCTTTTCTTATTCTCTTTATTTATGTACATATTCTATTATTGTATTGTAGTTCTTTACTGTATTTGGGCTGCTGCAATACATGACTTTCCCCCTGGGATTAATAAAGTGATCTATCTATCTATCCATCCATCCATCTATCTATCTATCATTTTGGTCAATGAAATGGCTCCCTAAATCCTGATACTTTGTTTTTTAATGATTTTGTGATGAATTCTTAAAGCATATTTTAAGTGTATGCAGTGTGGATAGGTACATGCACGGTGTTGTAAGGCACAACGATATCAGAAAAGCTTTTCATCCAGTTTTACCATGATTTCACCATGACCAACATTACATACAAAACACTGACTCGGGTTCACTGGTGGTTACAAATACAATGGCTATAGTTCTGCTGTAGACATGTGACCCCTAGTTCATTTCAACACCACTGTAAAAACGTGATCCGGAATCGGTACAGTTTCTCTATAATGCACCATTTCAACTTAAACCAATCTGAATGACAACCTGTTTACACCTTAACGTTTGCTTATCTCATCTCTCGTCTGCAGTTACAAAAATCCGCGGAGTTCCCCTTAAAGGACACGGCAGATCTTCGCTTCGTGTTTACCAGTCGCGCTGGTTTAAAGCGCACGAGTAATAGCATGATTAGATATTCTTCACTTACTCGTCTTCTGTGACAGCTTTGCCGTTGACTACATTTTTCCCGAGAGGTGCATAATTCCAGTCTTCTTCCCGAATTCCGATGTAGTACGTCCTCGTAACGCATTCCCCCACAGTAAAGCACAGAGCCAGGGCTGTTAAAGAGAAACAGAAGGCTTTTTCTTTCATTGTAGAACAGTCCGAGAGCCGGCGAGAAAGACGAATATACGCGTAACGGATAAACAAACTGCTTTTCACGGGGTTTTCCGGGTTTTTAGAATTGTGAAACTCCCAGTTAGTTAAGGCGCCGGTTATATACAACAGGCCACTGTGCTCGGCTCACAGCGTAAAGTGAAAACCGAAAGTGATATGCTGGCTGTAGCCAGCTGAAACTGCAAATGGGTGGGGTAGCTGTCTATCATTTTAGACCGCAACCAATCAAATAACGCTTTCTGTTCACTTTTTACTCGGCCAATAACCAAATACAGTCAATTGCTGTATTAAACAAAACGTTGTTTTTTATGTTCTAGGCTTTTAGAATCAGCAGATAGTGTTAGCAGGGTAATGTAATTTTGCAAGCCTAGAAGACTTTAAATATTTCACAGAAATTTACTGTAATAATACAGTATATCTGTCTACACCAAGAACAGCCAGCAGCCCAGTGACCAGTGTAGATAATCAATATTTCAGGTAGCTAAATGTTATCTAACAAAAACATACACCAACATTTCTTTTCATATGACAGGAGGAAAGTATCTGTTTTGCATAATCGCTGACTCATCCGTGCTTTATTGCTGTCAGTCTGCTTATGTTTCATGAACGCATTTCTATACTGTATTACACATGATCTGTACACAAGCTGAGGCTAACAGCTCATTCAGATTTAGATCATTTAATTTCATATTGGCCAGGTACACATTTATTTCAATTCTTCATGATATATTTTAATATTTTTAAATTAAATTACTTACACCCACAGACAGACAGAGGGATGCTCAGATAAATGCCCCATGCCCAGCAAAATGATTCTGCATAAAGACATTATGGCCTGCTTGTTGTTGGCTGAGACTGCAAAACGTCTGTGGTGTTAGGGTTTAATGCCCTAGTTATCTTGATCGGCTACATTTAAGTGCCATTTCGAAGGCTCTGGTGTTCATTTCTAAATACTGTGTTGTGAGAGGATTTTAAAAGGCTTCTGACTGAGTGCATAGATCCCAAAGAAATATGGAGAAAGTGAAAGCAATGTACTCCTCTCTTTGAAAGCTGATACTGAGAACCGCACATTATCTGTCATGTCTCCCTCAAATTGTAAATTGAGCCCTGACCATTCAAAGCAGACTGGGTTCATTGAAAGGGTGGGTTCTAACAGAGCAGCTCTGCAGCATTACATATGAAAACTTAGAAGCCATGTGTAGAATCACCGGTAACTCTGGAAAGTAAAAAAAGAATATATATGAATTGTAGACATTGTTTTTTGTAACCACCACTGAAAAAAACGTTTCTTAAGTTTATGTACAATTAATCATTTTACATCAAACCACGCGAAATTACATTGTTGACAAATAATATAATATATGACAAATATCTCAAATACTGAATATCACAAATATTGTTTCAACTGTACTGAATGATGCATGTTAAATAATACTGCTGACATTTTAGTTCCCCTACTTCTTGCAAATTTTAAATAATGTTTAAGGGACTGTATTTAAATATAATTGTTGCACTTCATATTGATATATTGCATAGTTTCAAGTTTCAAGTTTTAAGTTTCAGGTTTATTTGTCATATGCACAACATGTCAGGACATTTATGCATTGAAATGCTTGTGGTGAGGCTCAGGTTTGTACTCTACAGGAGGACAAAACTACATACATACTAAACATATTAAAATAAAGATGTAAATATACAATATATATAATTCTCATGTCTGACTCTTAGAATATTTTTGCACATTTTGAGTTCACTTCAGTGACTGCCATGTTTATATATGCTAAGCTTTCTGCTAATTTGTCATAGTAAGTTTCATCCTTCGTTGCACAGCTCTATGTGTTTATAGCACTGTGTACTATCTGTCTTTTGTCATGTTTGGTATTTATTGTACTTTATTGTTTGCACCGTGTATGTTTTGTTGATTTATGTGGCATCATAATCCTGGAGGAACATTTCACTGTGTATGTGTGTCTAGCTGAAACTGAAATGGCAATAAGCCTAAAGTCTGTTGAACTTGAAATGATCAAATAATAATCAAAGTAAGTGCTTTTACTTCAGAAAATGTTATTTCCCTACTCAGGCTGTCAAATCAGACACTATATGAGTATTTTCACCATACATTACTGGGTAACAGGGTGGAAGTGAGTAACAGGGTTGAACACTAAAATTATATTCCCCTTTTTGCATAAGCTGTGGAACATAAATTGAGCTTTATCCATTGAAAGTGCCTCCTACATTTGGGGATCACACAGATGAATACGCATTGTCTGTCTTTGGTTATATAAGAAAATGTGTGGATGAAATGATCACACAAACTGTCACCACACAACCCCAAATCCTGGCTGTTTAAAGCCCAAAGAATTACATTAAATTAAGAGTGGTACTCAACCTCAGGGCATTCAAATTTCCACTGAATACAGGAAGAAGGACAGAAGGATCAAGAACACTGCCCTTCTGGATGCTTTAGATAAATTCCATGCTTGTTTTGAAGGTACAGTCTGACGTGACAAGAACCCTGCCTCTATTTCCTTTTACCTATAATTTGTCTGTAATAATAGTATTTATTGTTTGTCTGCACTGGTGTCTGTTAATATTCGGTGCTGATTGTTGCAACATGTTCTGAATAATTATTTAGTTGCCCTTTCAACACCTTTGTGACCAGAAGAACTTACAAAGAGGTTAAGTGAACATAAAAAAAAACCCGTATTGATCAGTCTGCAAAGGGTCAATGACCACAAGAGCAAGAGAGTACACATTAACGTCAGCCTGCACATCCCACAACCTCACTTTCTCCGAACCTCACCCGGAGCATTAACTGATCCTGTGGCTGGGTGTAAACTAAAGGATTTGCTCTCAGGCTTAAGTGAATTCTCTAGAATTACCTTTACCTTTACCTCACATTTTGGAAATAAGCAGACAAAGGTAAGCATTTCTACAGCAGTAGGATTTGTCACAAATGAGTCATTCAAAAAACAATATCTTTTCTTTCACAGTTTCCATGACAAACACATATGAACACATAGATACATACAGAACCATATGTCTAGTAATATGACTGCAGCATGGTAAAAAATGCTTCTTATTGTAACAGAAGGTCATTTTTTTGTGTTTCTTCCCCAGTTTATCATGTGTACCGGAAAGTGGGCTAAATGCACGGGGAATCTGCTGTTTCCGTTGACTCTGTGTTGCATTGTAGCCAACATTTTGCTCTTCTTCCCTAATGGAGGGGTCTTGGGAACAGAGCAGATCACAGAGAGTATCTGGTACTTCCCTGGAGTCATTGGAGGAGGAGTGCTGGTAAGACTTTGTGTTGGTATAGAACATATGGTGATTGAAAGTATCAGTGCCCACCATCCTAATGCCAGTAAACACAGATATACAGGACAGGCAGCACTGAAATTTGCATCTTATTGTGCAACAGTCTCAATATGTATAACAAGGCTTAGGACTTCAAAGTCTGAAACCAGTAATAACCCATATAGTAATGCTTTTGTTGACCCCTTCAGAATTTTCTATATGTCTGCCTAAACATGGTTGAAAGCATAATTTCATACCAGTCCTAGAAGCAGTTAAAGAGTAATGCAAATTTATTTATTGAGGAAAACAATCCAATATTACATATCTGTTAGTTGTAAAAGTATGATAACCTTTGTTTTAGTATCTGGTGTGACCTCCTGATCTAGTGCAGCAATAACTGCAAAAAATGTTCCCAATTTTAGCCCATTCCTACTTATAAAAAGCTTCAACTTTGGAATGCTGATGGGGTTTCTTGTTTCAGGGCCTTCCGTAATATTTCTATAAGATTAAGGTCAGGATCTGAAGTTCCATTCCAAAAACATTGACTTAATTCTTGTTTATCTTTTCTTTTGTAGAACAACTTAACTACTTAGGGTTATTGTCTGAAAGATTACTGAAATCTTTTGTTCAGAAAAATATCAAGCAGGTGAAGATTTAGGCAAAGGTCTCTCTTGTCTTTTTATCCTTATCTGTTTTCTGAATGAAATTACATTACTTATCAAATGTATAAAAAATATATCAAACTTTTAAAAGTACCTATGGGCTGCTGTAAGTGGTCATGAACTCTGTCATGACTGTTCTCAAAGATAAATGTGACAGATCAATGGCGACCATATTTACATGCCTGAAACTGACATGCAGTTGTTTAGTTATCAGAAAATCCCATGAATTTCACATGTGTATAAACACTTGTGATTTTAACTTTACATGTGAAATATGCTTGATCTTTCTGTAACGGTATTGTTATTTTTCTCTTTGTAGTGTTGAGTCAACTAGTCTTTGTTGCACAACATGTCGTTGTACCACATCCTGTTGCCTATTATATTTCAGCACCTTCTGTTCTATTTTTGCCAATGTAAAATCAGACTGCAGCTAAAGTTGTTCAGTATCTGAGCACTGATGTGGCAAGTTTAAATTACTAAGCTTCATTAAACCGCATTAAACAGTAATAAATCCATCCCAGACTTCTAAACTGGGATCTCTCAAATATTGCATGACCACACAGCTGCTAGAATGGACATATTGTAATGAGCTGATGTATAGTATCAGTCCAGAGGCTACAACAAAGTGTGTAGTGGAAAGCAGTTGGTCACAGTCTTAGCATACTCATACTTATGCATCCATGTATATGTCTTCTATATGATCATTTTATAATCAATACTCAGGATTGATTCTGTGTTATCATTCAGTTTTTTTCTGTTATTGTATTATTTGTTTATCATTTTTAGCACTGTAAATTACAGGCCACGGTTAATGTAATGTTTGACTTTAAAAACAATCAGCTGGAACAGAGTCAAACACTTTGCTTCCTTTAGATCACTATCAAGTAAGGATTTCCTTTTTCAACACGCAATTTTGTCACAAGATGCATGCAACAAAAGGTTACAGTGGAACAGAAAAGCAGACAAAGCACTGATGCTGTTGCCAAACGTGTTGACCAAAAAGAAACCATTGCAGCAGCTCTGTGTGCACAATGTCATATTTGAAAGAACTCAGTTTAGAGGTCTGACTGTGATTTAAAGGAAGCAAAGTGTTCCACTCTGTTCTGACTGTTTTTAAAGACAGACTAAAATACACTGTAAATAATGATAAAACAATAATACAATGACAGAAAAATAAATAAATAAATAATAATTAAGTATATATATATATATATATATATATATATATATATATATATATATATATATATATATATATATATATACATAGAAAGGTCTATCTGTAAGTACTGATTTAGGCTATTAGATGGATGCATAAGTATGACATGACTGTGATCAACAGCTTACTTCTAAACATTACACACTGACGTTCCAAAAGTCATGGGATAGCTGTATGTAAATAGTTGGTGAAAGTCCAGGCCGCACCATTCAGCAAGCAGTGAAACGTAGTGGCCACCAGTCAATGGCGTGTTTAGGTGGACTAGTTGACCCAACCTATGCGATGAGGCACAACCTACACCTGTATGAAACCACCACCAGCTTGAACACTGCCTTGTTGTCAACTGTTTGTAAGACCCATTACTTCATAGGGCCTTATACAATAAAAGCTTAGCTTTTTAGAGTTCATATAAAAATCAATCATTTTATGTTTTTCTTTGACTAATTGATGTGCAAGAGACCCTACAACTCAATATTCAAATGACTCTGTGGCATTCTCAGAGAATAGTTATAATAATGAAATTCAAAGCTCACTAATACACTTATCATCAAAAGAATAGTTGCACAAATAGTGGCACCCAGAAGGAATCAACCCACAGGACATCTTCAGACATGCAATGAAGTTTCATGTTGGGCCACACATGTAATGTGAGCAAGGACGGCCCTTATCGCTAACCCTAAATGACTCAACAGCCACAACTGCGAGCATTCAGTGAGCAGTGATGCTCTCCATAAGTCTTCCTGTTAGTGAGGGCACTATTGTCACACGGCTGCATGGCACAGTTCTTCATGGACGCAGATCGTTATGACGACTGCGCTTAGCCACATCAGCATCGCTAAAGACTGCAATGGTGTCGTGCCAGAATGTCATGGAGTGACTCAGAATGGCAGCGGGTCATCTTCAGTGACGAGTCTTGGTGGAGACAACCAACGAATCCATGTGTGTAGGCACTGTTGGCAGCACTACGAAGAACCAGAAGGTCTGGTGTCACATCCACCTCCAATCCTACTGTAACATGTGCAGGAACTGCGTGAGAATATTTAAGATATGTGGGATGGATTATCACAGGACACCATTAGAAACCTCTACAACTCTACATGCTGAGACAGCTGCATGTGGCATTAGCAAACATGGCAGCCTGATGTCATACTGAGAGACACTACATCGGTATGTGTAGCTCAACAAATATTGCCCATCTAAATTTTTTATAATTTATTGTTCCTGGTAAACCTTTACCTTCCTTCCCAATAGCACTGCAATCTGACGCTTTCATCTGGGTGCTACTCTTCTTTTAATGATGAACGTTTTATTCTAGATTAATGAAACATGCTCGTTTTCTAAAAGATTTTAACTAAACATATTCTCTGATTTCTATGTGGTCTGTACATGGGTATTTTCCTAGGTGCTGCTCCCTGCTTCAGTAATGAGGGCAGCTGGAATAGAGGGGAACTGCATGGCCAACAGATGCGGGGTAAGGTAACCTGTAACACTGTAACATTGGTGTGCATGTGTGAGACAGATATGTGTGTGTGTACACAGCTGTATGAAACAAATTTGGCACCCCGTCTTGCTCAATGTTTTAAATGAAAAGAAAGTACAATACTGACACTAATAATAATCTTTTTACAGAGAATTCTTCATACCATTGGCAACTTAAAATGCTTTATATATACATTTTTGTAAATATTAATGCACTGCTCCCTTATACTTGTATAACTTAAGAATTTAAAAATAAAACAGTAATTGTATCTTATTTATATTTGAACACTCTGCTAAGTCCTTAAACATCCGCTTTGGCAGCTTGCAAACACTTTTTGTAGCCAGCTAGGAGTCTTTTTGTTTTGTGATATTACCCTCTGCTTTACAGTTGACAGGTTATTCTTTTTATCAAATGCTGTTCCTTTATTCTCCAAACTACCTAATTGCTCTAGGTTCATTTTTCACATTATTAGCAGTAAACACTTGTCTGCCTCTTTTTTTATTTAGACGTTCCTGGCTTACTGCTTAACAGTTCATTATTACCTCTATTTGATTAATATTTTGAATATGAAATGTCATATATTAAATCTGTAGTTGTGAAATATGCCATTTTGCATCTTTTGCTGTCGAGATAATGTAATTAATGTTTGATGTTGCAGATGATGGTTTCCATGCTGCTGTCTGTTCTGGGTGTGGCTGGAGCACTGTACTGTATGATAGTCTCTATCGTTGGGATGCAGGATGGCCCTCTCTGTGATACAGGAGATGGCACATTTATCTACCCCTTCTTCAATCAGACCTTAAAGTAACATGCATACACACACACCCTCTCCCACACATCCTGTCTGTTAGCGCAAAAGGGAAGTGGTTGTTTTGTTTAAGGAACAGAAGGCATCTTTACTTTAAGGAACAGAAAGTGTAAACGATGTGACCTAATTGTAACTTAAGTCAGTTAATGGACTGTTTATTTAATATGCTCAGAAATGTTTAAAACCTTAATGTTGCTCAAGGACATTGTAGGAGCGGCGAGTGCCAGGGAGTAAATGGTGGGGACTTAGTTACATTTGCTATTATGAATTAAAGCCCAGCTAAAATATTAGCTAGCTATAAGCTAATTCCACTGTAGCTAAGGCAGTAAAATACTGTCGGTTTGGTGACATGGAACAACGTTTGTGGAAATACAATAAACAGAAAATAGATCTGTTTCTGTTCCCCTAAATCCAACATACTACACTTACTACAAGCAAACACTTGTTTCAAACACTTGATGTTCCTACATGACATGAATGTCTTTATAACAATCTACCTTTTAAGAATGAAACATCATAATGCAGGACTTAACTACTATGACAGCTACAAAGTAGTAAAATGGACTTGATGTGTTGTAATGTATTTATCACTAATCCATTTAAGACTTCACCTTATTCCCATTATCCGACACTGCTTCACCTGCCTGTTTTGTCTTTATTATAGTGAAAGTTACTTGTTTAGTCAGGAAATCTGGGATGTGTGCAAGCATCCAGAGAACGTGGTTCTGTGGAACATAGTTCTGTTTTCCATTTTGTTGGGGATTGGAACCCTGGAGGCTGTGCTCTTGCTGTCGCAGGTGGCCAATGGCCTTTTGGGATGCCTCTGTGGAACCTGCATGAACAAGAGACAGGTAAACACAATCTTGCTTTGTGTGTGTTCATGTTAGTAATGGACAGCAGGCAGTCGTGGAAGCTTTACTTGTTATCTGTACCACAGATAAACTGTGATTTTTCTAGGGTAGCATGATATCCTCCTAGTGGTGACAAACTGCCAGTACTCTTTAAATAGTACTAATCAAGCTTGTCAATTTATCACTAAGTTGTTTCTTTGTTTTGTTCCTGCAGGCTAATATGGCATAAACATCACTGCCCCATCTCTTTTTTGGAATGGAGAATCCTGCATCTGAGACTTCTGCTACCAGAGCAGCATGATCTGCAACACAATCATCTAATCGCACATTTAATCCATCTTTATATGGAACCCACATAACTGTATGGTTCTGATTTACTTTTTAGTGAACAATGATTTTTTTCATTTTAGATTTACACGTCAACCATGCACAAACGTAGATAGCAGAAGAACAACTTAAAGGTGAAACTGAAAGATGTAAATGAGGCCACAGGATTTCCAGTGAGTCCTGAGGGCACCATACTAGGCACATGTAGGTGCTTCTTGTATTTATCTTAACAAGCTCATGATGTGCTGGTTCAAATGTGTTTGAGCAGTAAAAACACAAAATGCATGGCCTTTCCAGGATTAACTTTGCAAAGCAAAGTAAAACAGTGTAAGCTAAAATAATTCAGAACTGGACTAAAATAAATCAGCAAAAACAATAAGCAGGTGACATGATTAGCCACATACCTCAGAAATACAACTTTATTTGAGCCTAACCATAGGAACAATTTTAACATTTTATCATGAAATCAAATCTGCAGTACTGTTTTTGCTCACAGTGGACTGAATATTTAGGGAAAGAAAAGAAAGAATCTTTAAAGAAGCATTTATTTTAGTCTTCAGTCTTACAGTTGATTATGCTTATACTTTGCTGAAAACCTGCACACCAGCCCCTTGCAGACAAAATTGGAAGATAACAATTTATTTGTTTGTTCCACACTTAATATTAATTTACTATTACAGTTTTGACTGCCATAAATATTATCTACCTCTAAACATCTTTATTACAGCAAGAAAGTACACAGCTACATCTAGCACAATGTTATCTATAGATTATTAACCAAGTGTAATGGTTCCATTTATCTCTTTTAAACTTGTAAAATTTTGTGGCAAAAAATAAAAATAAAAATCTGTCTCTGCGTGGCATTTGACTCTCAACTCTCTCTAAGTATCTTCACTTATATGTAGGGGTGTGACGAGATGCTCGTGAAACGTTACGATATTTCTCGTCAAGGCTAAAACCAGTCTCGCGGGAGCTCAGCAGTCAGATGCGCTAGTAACAGAAGAGGTATAACTTGTAATACATTATCTGGTCAGTTACAGAGGATCTTTGCTATGTCGGAGTTGGAGGAAATTCGCATAGAAGGTCCTCCCGCTACTTTTAAGTCGTATGTCTGGCTGCATTTTGGGTTCCCAGTGGAAACAATAAACGGTAATAGAGTGACAGACAGGACACGAACCATTTGTAAGCACTGTAAGAAAATCATGCCGTACACCGCGGCTAATACAAGCGCTGTGCAAAAGCACTTACAGCACCACCATGGCTCTCTACTTAAGCCAGTCGTGCCTGTAAAGAAAATGACGAAAGGACAGACAACACTTACAAATGCCTTTGGACCTCAACTTTAACGGTCAAGTGGTGGAGCCACGGCAATAACGAGACATAGGCGTTTTCACTGCAGCTGATATGAGACCATTTCCTGTAGTGGAAAATACAGGATTTAGGCGACTCCTCCACACTTTGGAACCAAAATACACCATACCATCACGCTCGCATCACGCTCGCAACGGTAAACAAAGTATACCGTTTAATACTAGTATACTGTTGAACAACCAACTGTCCACAAAGACTGTAACAGTCCACAAGATAGCAGCCTTAAGTGCATAATGTGTGTAATACTGCTGTTAAATATAGTCAATATACTGAGGACAAATGAACACTGTCTTCTACTATACCCCATGCCTGTCTCATGCATGTCTCATCAATGCAGCGAGCAGTGGACTTCCCGGTGTGTGGGTGCTCCTTTCGGTGTAGGTTAAGCAGAGCATGGTGAAGCTGGCCTCCAGGTGGATGATAAAAACATGCTGACACACCCATGAATGTTGTTAGTCCTCTCTTGCTCCAACCATCTACACAGAGGGTCGGCTACTTTGCGTCCTTTAGGATCTCTTTCAGTTTGTGCTTTGCCTTTTCCAGCTTAGCTCCAATAAGGTTATTCACTCGTGCAGCACTGGGTGAGTTGAATTTTGGTTCTCGTGAAAAGTTAAACTGTTTGAAGGCAATCGAGTCACATGGTCGTGTGGATATCCCAGTCTCAGTAAACATATTTACCAATACAGCCTCCCGCTTACGGTGCTCCTGCCTATTAACTAACCAGCAGCCGGTGAAAGCAGTCCAATATAGTTGTTTCTTTCCCGGTGCTACCTGGCCGGGATGTGGCTTCTCTTTCGGGAGAGCTACTCAGAGAGGCTAGCTTGTTGAGGCACTCGCAAGAAGCCCTCTTGTGTAAGCTTCTCAAATGGACTTTTATCTTTCTCACAGTTGTATGTAAAGAAATCACATACAGCTCCCAACTTTTGCTGTTGTCATTTTACAGGCTAGCGTGGTGAGCAGAAGCAGACTGTAAACAAAAAGTGACGTCACGAGCCATGTGGTGCCGTACAGTGCCAGCAGCTAACGTAAAACTGCTCCGGGGGAAAAAGCGATTTCATGTCAGTCCCAATGGCTTATAAATAAACTGAAACGAAAACACGAAAACGAAGGGTATTCTATCTGTGATTTCAGTTTGTTTTAGTTAGTTTTGTAAACAAATAATACAGTTCCAGTTAGTTAGTTGTTTTTTATTTTAATTACCGTTTTTGTTTTTTTTGTTTTTTTTAATTTTAGTTTTCGTTGTTTAGTTCGTTTTCGTTAACGATAATAACCCTGGTCCCGAATCTTTACAAAGAGACCGAGGCTATGATTAGACACACTATAAAAGAGGCAGAAAGCATCGCCATAGCAACCGATATTTGGACGTCTAGAGCTACGTTGAGCTATATCACAATTACGGCTCATACAATTGCTAGTGACTGGAAAATGGTAAATGTTGTACTTCAGACTCGCCCGCTTTTCGAGTCCCACACAGGGACAAACATAGCCGAAGTTTTACAAGCAGCTAAACAAAGGCTGGCCTCAGTGTAGGGCGCGTCGCTCGTTTGCTTCGGCGAGTGAGACGTGTGGCTGTTTTTTTTAATCCCGAATTCAACATCTACCGCGGTGTTAATGTCAAAGCAGAAACTGCTACAACTGCCACCACACAAGTTAATCGTGGACGTCACCACACGATGGAAAAGCACCCTGGATATGCTGGATCGTTACCTGGAGCAACAGGCGGCTATCGCAGCAGCTCTTACCAGCCCAGAGATAAGACAAATGCACGAACCATGGATACACTTGACAGCTCCGATTTCAGAGATGCCGAAGACCTTGTCAAGCTGCTATATCCTTGGAAGACAGCCACCACTGTTTTATGTGAGAAGGAGAGCCCCACAGTGTCACTCATTGTTCCACTGAAGAACATGATCGAACAGAGCATTAGATTAAGATTAATCCCAATGTTTCTGCGGTTTAAAGGCCACTTCTGAGGAAAGGGCAGAAGAGGCATCCACCAGTGGAACTGACTATCCCACACATGAAGAAAAAGGGGATCTGGGAGGTGATTCGGAAGTGACAGAACCACCTTCCAAGAAGACTGCACTTGAGGATCTGCTAGGGGACAGTCAAACGGATCACAACAGATTGAGAGAGAAATTGAACACTACAGAAGAGAGGCCTCTAGCCCACTCAGAAGCTGTCCTCTGAAATGGTGGAGAAAAAACTGCACTCAGTATCCTTTGTTGTCTCCACTTACCAAAGCATGTCTTTCTATCACTGCTACCTCTGTCCCAAGTGAGCGTGTCTTTTCAACTGCAGGAGACATAGTTAGTGCCCAAAAGTCTCAACTGCTTCCAGAAAATGTAGACATACTCATATTCTTGAAAAAGAACATGACTATATCTTAGGCTGTTGTACCAGTCTCTTAGTTCTTGTGATCGAAGAAAATTTTGTACAGTCTCTGCACTTTAATCATAGACTTAATATGACTGGTTGTGATTTCCACTTATTGTTTGGAATATATAGGACTTAGAAAAGTTTATATTGTGTGTTTTTTATATATAATTGTGAAAAGTGGTTCTGTTAGGTCATGCACTGCTTCATTTAAAAGCTAGAAAGAGACCTGAGGACCTGGAGTTGCTTGGGTGCATTTTTCATTTCTCCTAGCTATTTGTGATTAGTAGGACCTAACAAGTATAAAAAAAAATAAATTTTGTCTTTGTACAGGAAGTTGTTTTGGCAAAAAGCAATGTCCTCATATGAGGCCAAAAGGTCAACGTTTTAAAAATGAAGTATTATGGTGCAGACAAGCAGAAATGTAATGTCCTCATATAAGGACGCAGGGTCTCAGGAGGTTAAATAGGTGTTTTTGTTTTTATGGGTGATATATGCAAATGATCTATGACTGTTCGCAATGTTCAAAAAGCTGTCTCGACAGAAACCACCCTTATAACTTTATACCCGAGTGGCTGGGTTTAAACTGATGTAGTAGGCTTAAATAGATACGGAAATGTGTTGGTTTTTGTGACATCACAGAAACAGTAAACACAACTGTTGTTTCTTTTTTAGTTTCCTATGAACTCATTTATTTAAAGAAAGCAAGAATAAAATCATAGTACAGGCCATTTAAAATGCAAAAAAAAAATATTAAAAAATAATAAAATACTGGAATCAAGCCCAGATTTTGGTGTGAGGTGATTGACACTATTAAGATCATCCTTACCTCCGTTTATTACATTGAATTCTTTGGTGTTACACAATCCTTGTTACCATAGCCTAATGTATCTGTGTAAATGCCTACTTCCATTCTGAGAAGGAAGATTTGAGTATGTGTCAAATAATTTGTTGCCAAAAAAAGAGACTAAGACTAAATATCACTGTCCAAATATCTATGAAGATGATTACACAGTCCAAGCTGTTATTGTCTTTAAACGTCAGACTCCACCTCCACTGATTATCTGCTGCTCCAGTGTAACTGAATCCCTGCACCACTGTTACTCAGCAGTCTAACACACACAGTAATAACTCAGAATTCTATGAATATACTGTATATGCTACCTCTGTTAATTGTACAGTACATCTCAGATAGTGTGAAAATCTATATAAACAAAACACTTAACTAATAACAAAGCTTGTAAACAATGATGTTGCAAAAATTCGTATGCTCGTAATGTATGTTGTTTGACCTATAATTTTTATGTTAATGGCCCTGAAAAACTATTTCAACCAAAGGGGCCTTGACATGTACGAACGTGCTGTATTTCTAAGCAGCTTCTAAGGCCCTGACATACAAATTTAACCAAAATATAACCAATTTGTCTTACCAGTCATTCTGCTTGTGGATTCCAGCTCTGTTAAACAAAATACATATGTGAAACATCTGAATATATTCCAGCTAACCACAAAGCAAATAGTTTTACACCAAAGCCAAACACTCAGTGTAGTGCTGACGAAACCTGCATGACATGATTAATTTGACACTAATTTGCTATGCAAATTTTCTGCGAGCGAGATTTCTTTGATTTCCATTTTTAAATATTGTGTGACTTCTGCTGTTACTCACCTGTAGCTTCACTCTGGGTGTTTTCTGCAGGGCTGCTAAACAACAGCAAGGGTTAAACACACTGCTTAACTTTAACTAGTTAGTGACTTTAATGTTATCTATGAACTTAAACTGTAGTTAACTATGTTAACTTGAGCTAGCTAGTGACTTTAACCTGTCAATGATTAGGAAGGAGATATCTAACAGCGTGTACGCTGAAGTCCAGCCATGGCCGCTTAGCCTCATTCCTGCTCCTCACCTTTAATAAAGTTCGTCTTCTTTCAGTCCAGGCCGGTTCCTGGTTGATTAGCAACTCGCAAAAGTTGACTGCAGTCATATGGAGAGAATCGCTCTGGAACCAAAAGCCAGGGGTCGAATTCAGGCGTAGTCCATCAGTTCCAACACTCAGCCAACACTTTTATTGCTAGCTGAATAGTGAAGTTATAGCTAATAACTCAAACTCAATGTCCTGCTTTTAATGTTAAAACAACGCTTTAGAACCGGTTTTTGTCTTAAGAAAGTAAAACATTACACTAAATCTACGTCGATTCAACGTTACTTTGCTATCTGTGTGCAGAACACCCAGACAGTTTTAGTATATAGTACCATTCAGTGTCAAAGAAGAAGAAGAAGAAGAAGAAGTTCTCAGCATTTTCATACAACTTGAGGGCCTGATGGTCCAGGATGAGTTGTATAATTATGGAAATAGTTATTTTTATGTATTAATTTGGTTATATTAAATCAGACATTTTTAATAATTAAATTAGCTATTTTAGGTTATTACTTTGGTCAGCAAAAGATTCAAATTCACAGCATATTGTATTTAATTCTGACACAAATTCAGCTTTTTGTTGAAGTATAAAACCAAGGGTACTGTTTTTCAGTCAAGCAACATGAAAACAATAACAGAAGTTCTGCATTTAATTTCAGCACAAATTCAGCATATTACTATGAAAATCCATGTGTGTAATAAATTTCCCATTTTTCCATCATAGTAATTGCATTTAAACTTTAAATAATTCCTCTGGATCAGCGCATGTTTATAGCTTTTGTTAGTAAGAACTATTTCAACAAAAAAACTAACAATATAAAAAGCTATACAAAAATGCATTATAAACATTTAGTTTATTATAAGACTTAAGAACAAGTACAAAGTCCAAATTCTCTTTTTAAGAAAAACAAATCTGCAAATGTATCACAGTATCATTATAAGTGTACATTCAGGATCACCTGAAACGCAAAACAACATAAAAGTAAAGGAGATAGTAAGCACAAATAACTTCTCTACAGCAGTGTGTGGCACCATCCACCGCTATTAAACATGGGAGCGGAAACATTAAACCACAACAGTGTGGTAAATGTATAAGAGAAACAGAAAGACTCTGACATACAAACACGCATTCTAAGGACATGGAGTCAGTGCTGCCATTAGAAGCTCCATTTTATAGACAAAGTTCCTGCCCTCCATCCTGCTCCAGTGCACTTCCTTATATGGGCCTCGCAAATGGCTCCATTTCCCGTCCTGCAACACGTCACTCTTCGGCAGGTCTTTAGCTTGACAACGTGGAAACTGAACCAGAACCTTACAGCCGCTCTCGGGTCCATTCCGCACTGCACACCCACAGACATACAAACACAAATGGTTACTCGCTTTAATGGACATGGCTTCCATTCTGGTGTAGCTCAAAGACTGCCATACTGTATTTGTGTGCATGTGGACATGTAGGTGGCTGTGTGTGCATACCTGATATGGCATACTCTCCATTGGGTGACGCAACAGTGATAGCAGATGCATTGCCAATGCTTTCTATAGCTCCAAGTCCCACATGGTTACTGAAGCTCAGCACATGCCAACCCATTACCTTTGCCAACTGCTGTACTGCATGCACCTGATGCTGAGACATCTATAAAAACACAACAATACAGAATCAGGGTACAGAATGTCATAGAACCTTGAAGACTGGGCTGATACTTTTATTTAAAGCAAAATCATGTTTATTTCATGCAGTTCTAACAAACAATGATCCTGATTTTAAATATATGTTTACCTGTGACAGTAAAAAATCTTGCAGCTCTTGCTCCTGGTGGGAAAGAGCGATGACTCTGCCATCTCTGTGCACCACCCTTATCTGCTCCACCCCAATATTTAACTGCAACTGAATAGACCTGAGCAAAAGTGGAAGAAGTATAGCATTTAACTGTTTATCATTTATCCTCAGGTGAATAAATGATTGCTCACATTAGTAAATTAGGAAATAAATGCTATGGAGACCTATACTCTGACACAGATAGAACCTGAGTGTGAGAGACCCCCAGGCCAGTACTTTTTATCTTTTCTTACTTGCAGATCTGCTCATAGCCCTGCGAGGTGATTAGCACTTTTACACTAGACTCATAAACATCATTAATGTTGGACCAGTGAGCCTGAATCTGGGGATCCTCTATTCGACTTGCCAAACAGTCAATAGTCCGTGCCGTCCTGTGAAAAGAGAAAAATTGTGTTTTGGTACCTGCTTGAATATAAGGAAACTGTGTTTGTTAGGCAACACTTTTCACTGAATCATATTTAGATTTATTACAAAGCAAGAACACGGACCTAATATATGGTCTGATCAGTTAATGTAATTTCAATCAGCATTATATGAAAAACTTCTGACACTAGATCATCTTTCATAGTCATTCAAATCTGATGGACATTACCTGCTCCTGAGGAAAATGTGCTTGGCTTGTTTGACGATTTTCTCCAGCAGGCCCTCGCTATGCTGTAGAGAGCTGATCTCAGCTTTATCATATGCCATTGGCCCGGCCAGCCGCAGCCGCTTTGGACCAAATGGAGCACTTGCAGGGTGGGGCATTACTGATGAGCTCAAGTTTTGCTTATGGAACTATATGCACAAAGATACAAGAATAACACAAGATTCACTCAAAAATGTTACTTCAAATGGTGACCTGAAAACCAAGTAAAAAGGCAGACTGATTATTTGTGTAGAGCTAGTCAAGGCAACATGCCAACATGTACAAAGGTATGTCTGGTTAGATATTTGAGTGTATATGTACCTCTCTAATAAGCTGGTGCAAGTTGTGCTCCAGCACATACAAGTGGTCATCTGGTTTGTTTTTGTCAGGTGAAGATCTCTGATTTTTCTTCTCCGCAGTGGAGTGACACAGCGAGATGGAGAGCTGTAGCCCTGTAATTACACACACACACACATGTACTTAAAGCCCTGCCAACCTCCAACTCTGGTGAGCTGCACATTAATACCGTCAGGAAAGCACCAAACTCCAATCTCTCTCTCTCTCTCTCTCACACACACACACACACACACACACGCAAAGACCAAGCTACAGAAAAACACACACAAAACCTAAAAACACCACAACTGAAATAAGATGCACATACCATGACAGGATTCTAACAGTGATGTTTATGGATTAAACATATTTTATTAAAGCAATTTGTTTGTAACAGTAGTCTCGGCCTTCACTGGTAACAGTGACTAGGTTTTATGCATCTGTTTCTAAGTGTTACAGTGACAACTGGTTATTATCGGTTAAGCTAAATACTTCGGTTTTAAGACACTCCCATTTTTCTTTCCCCTGTATGCAATATATTGTATTAATGGACTTTTTTTCCTTTTGACAAACAAACTTCCATAAACACCATCCTTCTGATGCATGCACACATGTACTCAGATACCGGTCGTACACAGTCAGGCAAAAACTGTACTACATACCATACCACCACATACAGTAAATTACTGAACTGTTTTGAGAAAGCCAGGAATTTGCATATGTGTGTGTGAGTGTGTGTGTGTGTGTGTGTGTGTGTGTGTGTGTGTGTGTGTGTGTGTGTATGTGTTCACCAGGAAAGGGCTGTGAGATGATCTGGTTCTTGACAACGATGTGTGGAATGTGGGATTTTATCTGCACAGCCTCCCGAGAAAGCTGAGCAAATATCTCCTTACACAGCAGCACGTTCTGAGCTGCTTCCAGCTTTAGATGCCATGCTTGGGAACCTAAGATAGAGAACAAGTGCGAGAGAGAGAGAGAGAGTGTGAGAGAGAGAGAGAGAGAGAGAGAGAGAGAGAGAGAGAGAGAGAGAGAGAGAGAGAGAGAGAGAGAGAGAGAGAGAGAGAGAGAGAGAGAGAGAGAGAGTGAGAGTGAGAGTGAGAGTGAGAGAGAGAGAGAGAGATGTTCTTGCCTGGTTTGTAGTTTGTTTAGCTAGCATGTCTACAATAAAGGATTTTCTTTCTCTGTACCTGGCCTGGCCTTGGGTTGCCTCCTGAAAAGGTTAACTGTTCCCAAGTCTCCTATATCAGGTGCCTGCTTCTGAATTGAGACCTGGAGAGACAGATTTTTTCCTTTAGCTCTAGGTCATGTGTTCACATCATGTTAGAATAACTGATTCCTAGTGAGTGTCATCTTTACCTTTATATAAGCCGAACCCTCCAGGTCACTGGGGATCTGGACATTGAGCGGACAGTAATCATCTGGGATCTTCTTATCTAAATCAATATCTGTGTTCTTAATGACCTCAAACGTGCCATGGTGAGTAAACAGAGACCCTGTAGGGATGAAGGAAACTTATTGAACACCACTGAAATTCTCAACAGGGTATTACACTTTCACATTTCTTTATAAAAAAACAATAGACAAAGTATAATTGTTATCCCTTAAAATGTCCTGTTGTCCTTTGGAGAAAAAATACAATGAATTTACTGTTTTTAAAACGTATCGAATTATGATTGATTGATTAAAATAGGCTTATAGCCTGTCTTTTTAATTTCACTTTTACAACTTCTTCAGTAGGTTGACCCTTCTTCTTTCATCTCTCATAAATAATAAACTGAAAAATAAAACCAAATTATTCAATATTTAAATAATTTTTAGATGAAAAGAAGAATATTAGCCCTGAAACAGTATATTATATTACCCTCGCTGAAATAATTATATCTTATTTATCGGCAGGCATATTAGTTACTTTTTTATCTTTAAATAAAAATATCTGTAATTTAGGTTCTAAAATAATGGAAATAAAAAAAAACATATTTTGCAAACAGCCATTAAAGTAGCTTTTTATTATTTAAAAAATATTGCTAACGTTTGGACATTCCTGTTTCAAAGTGATGTAGAGACTTGTTTATGCAGTCGTTACAAGCAGCATTGATTACTGTAATGTTTTTTTTTTGCTGAGGTCCCCAAGTAAACAATCTTTCCTCTACAATGTCTTTCGGTTATTATGCTTCTGTGCAACACAATTCCAGCTTTTATTAGACAGTCAAACTCAGTAGACACTTTTTAGAAGCATTTAATAACATTAATCTATTTAATTTAGTTAATCCTTTAATTAAAATAACATGGTGGCTTTTTTAAATGTGCTTAAATGGCTTTTTTTTTCATCTTATTAAAACATATAATCTCTGCTATTACTGATGTCTTCTGTAAAGAACTTTGAGCTACCAACAGTTTGAAAAGTGCTCTATAAATAAAATAATAATAATAATAATAATAATAATAATAATAATAACAATAATTATTATTATTATTATTATCAACATAAAAAGTTCTAAGAAACAGTAGGTTTTATTTAAAAACTATTTTTTTTAATTAAACAAAATGAATGTTAATACAAATGCAGAAGTTAGGCTAATCGGTCCAGCATTCTTATGCATGGCTCCAGTTGCTTGTAAAGACATTTGTAAAGAAGATGCAAATGTCTGTGTAAAAGCATTAGGATGAGTTGGTTATTCATCGCATACTGAGTCTGTTGGTGCTTTTTTCCCTCATAAAAGTTTTGGCTAAAAATATTGGCTAACCTGTAGGCAATTTCAGAATATCATGATAATGATAAAGACAAGCAAATTAAATAGCACTCACTCTCACTGACTCATCCTTCATCCTTCGGGGGCCTCAAGAGGTGCTGTAGCCTATCCCAGCACTCATTTAGCAGAAGGGAAAAAAACACCCTGGACAGGCTGCAAGCCCATCACAGGGCAGTATTTTCCCATTTTCAGTTCCCCCTGGCAGCTAACTAACCAAGTTTTCAACTATTTACTGAACTTCAAACAAGTAATACTGTCACAACGGGAGTTACTGCTGGAAACACCATTCAGATGAAAATAAATACACTGATCTAAACATTATTCTTTTATACAGAATTAATTCCTAATAGGCATTCAGCTAGCTCTGAGGTCCTACTGATCATGAACAAATAATTAGTTGAATAAAGCAATTTAGTGTTTTAGAAATGTGTAATTCAGCACAGCTTAATATTATTACTTATCACCTAATAAGCTGATTTAGGTTATCAAAATATATATACTATATATAAATATATATACACTAATTATTTTTTAATGCTTTTATCCCAAATACTTTTTTTATTTCTTTTTAATTTTCTGATAATGAGTTATTTTTTTATATGGAGATTTAAGTTAAACAACATCCTACCTACAATTTTATGCAGAGCGCCACCTATATCAACAAAGTAGCACCGTTCGTCAGAACACATTTGTTATTAAGTAATGGGGGTTGGGCATGACAAGGATTTAAGTATTGTACCCTTTCTCAAAAAAAATTCTTATTCTGAATGGTCTGCAGACATGGTAACCATCTTCAATTAAGTTTTTGTCTCTGTCATCAACTCACACACAGCCTCAACAAAATGAAGGCAGAACTCACCAGCGCTGCGGTAGCTCAGGTCCCCTAGGATTTTGTCTCCAACTTTACGTAGTTTCCACTGTGACCGCAGATGCAGCAGCTCTGCATTGAAGTCACGCTGACGCCGTTGCTCCTGGCTCTCTGTTACAGATTTGTTTAGTTTCTCTGCCCCTTTTAGCAACAATTGGGCTGCAGTGGCCAAAGATTTCTTCTTACTGATTAACTGGAATACCTGAGGTGTCTGGGGGGTACAGTGTACAGTACAGTGTGGTAAACAGCAAGGTTACAACCATATGTTAATCACTGTTAAACAGAGACAGAAAATTTCTTCAAACAACTCGTCTTTCATTTGGTTAAACACTACTACCCATCAAAAACATTGCAGTAGATGTTCCACAGAATAATCCAAAATTTGAAACACAAGGGAAATTCACCTCACTAGGTTTACATCCTAAACCCAGTCTGAACACTTCCCTACGCCTAATTTAGATTTTTGAACTAATCTTTTGTTTAAGCCGTATTTTCTGTTCTTCTGAAAAATCTAAATATGTGTGTAAATTGAAAGTGAATATATGCCCTAAAAGTATATCAGAAAACAAAAACACTAGCATTTGAATACTTGTTTACCTTGTCCGTGTATAAGTCATCAAAAAGGTAACTTTAAAAATGTTGACTGTGAACAGACATTAATGAAACAAGATTTTTAAAACTAAACAGACACTATAACTGCTCCAATTACATTACCTTGGCTACAGTAGGATCCTGTGATACTGGGTCAAGAGCCATGTACTTCTTCTCCTTGACAATGCTGAGCACATCATGCAGCACACACATTTCGGTTAAAGCGCTGCGCAAATGGTTCCTCACGGAGTCCCATGGCCACAGGCATGGCTGAAATTTCATTGGACCTAAGGCAGGTTATATTTATTCCGCATTATTTTCCTAAAAGAAACTTACTTAAATCATTTAAACACAGCACTCTGTCCGATACCATGCCTGTTAGTGTTATTTGGGCAGGCTTTTTAGTCAACAACTGAAATTCTGAAGTGAACTGAAGGAGGTTGAAAATCTAGTCTCAGTCCTGGGGAAAAAGTCCTGCAAGGCACTCACCATCCTCTTCAGGGTCCTGCTTGCTCCAGTCGGACTCTCTGCTCTCCCCATTCAGTTCCTCACCGTCTGAATCAGAGCCTTGGCCGAAGTCAATGCGCTGTGCAAGCTTTGCAAGATTTTGAGACATTGAGAGTGGTGGCACATATGTCTCAACGCCATCGAGTGAAACCTCCTGCACCTGCCGCTCGCAGGATGACTCGATACTCACGCGTACTGCAGGGCCCCCAGACATCCTTCAATCTTCCACTGAGCTACTGCAAACATTGAAACATAAGCCTGCATCATCAACACAAACCCAGCATCACAACTCCTACTAGACACCAGTGAATTCTGTAAAACATGGGAACATTAACGTGGACCATTTATGCTATAATAAATTCATTAGGAAAGTGTTACTGTAGGACTACAGGGTTACTATAATAAACCATAAGATCACATAGCAGCAGAACAGTCACAATTAGTCTCATCCTTAATAACGTTCATGTAGTACTGATGTATGACAACATATAACATATTTAATATATCAAAAATTAGTTTGATCAGTCCAACGATATCACACAAATCAATTTATACGCCAGACCCTTCATCCTTCATGCCATTTCGGATCGCTTTCCCTCTGAAAAGCAACTTGTATAGATATATATCATATTACAGCTGTCTCTTCATTGTCATCATACTTAGACAGTGCTTACATAAAGCCATCAAGCTACATAACTAGTCAATGTTATCTAGTCAAACGACGTTTGGTCATTTGGCATTAGTACAGGGCACCAGCTGATGTTCGAAAAGCCTAACTGGACAAACATTATCGATAGCTAGCTAACTCCACTATTCAGAACTGAATAGCCGAACGAACTACACAACCCCCTGTTAGAATTGACCACAAAGCCTAATTAATAGCTGAAGTAGCTTTTGAGGGACTTTATATTTAACATTCATCACTGGACACAAAAATATCATCCGAACGGCACTTACATAGTTTAACAGACAGTAAACTGTTTTCCACCCGCTACAGGATAATGTCCATTTACACACAACCGGGTCTAGTGTTTCTTCTTCGTGCATGGCGCTTAACAGGCACCAGAAACGGGTTTACTGCCACCACATGGCTGGAGCAGGGTATGGTGCATCTTATGTATTTAATGGACATTTACAGAGTGTGGTGGTGTTGGCAGGAGACAGTGAAACACTGAGACCTGGTTAAACTGGGTTTTTATTTTATTCGGCTTTTGCTGTTAACCATTTGTATATCAGACAAAAATGAATGAAACTGAGATGTTCGTTTAGATTTTTTTTGTACTTGCCTAAAAGCTAAAGGCAGGAATTCTACATAATTCTAATTAGCACTAAGAAACTTATATCGTTGTGCATAGTGTAATATAGGTCTTAAATATTGGTGTTTTATTTTTTAAACAAATTGGTGTTTTTATTTTACATCATTTCCAAAAAAGTTGGAGCAATGGGTAAAAAGCAAACATAGACAAAATAAAATAAAGAGATAAAATAAAAAGTATTATCTTTTACAGGGATTTAATTGCAAAACAGAGACATATTTAATATTCTACCTGAACATTATCGATTTGTGAATATTTGCTAATTACAGATTTGACACTTACAACACATTCCAAAAACAGTTGGGACAGTTGCCATGTAAGTCTGGGAAGTTTGTAGAATAATCCAATAACAGGTAACAGTTGATGCTATTATAAGTGAGCATAAAAAGACCATTCACAACAGGCTCAGTTTTTACTTTGTAAAAATCTGCATAGTGTAAAGGTTTAAAGTCATTGTTTCTTAACACAAAATTGCAAGGGATGTAACAGTTTCACCATCTACATTTTTTTTTAAAAAGCTTAGAAAATCAGGAGAAATCTCTGAGAATGAAAATCAAGGCTAAAATGAATTGAATGTCTGTGATCATCCCTCAGATGCCAATGCTTTACCAACCATCATGCTTCTCTGATGAATAAAACCACATAGAGTTCTTCTGAAAACCCCTTTCAGTAAACACAATGAATTACTGCATCTCCAAATTTCAATTAAGATCCTACAGCACATGCAAATGTGCATATGCCATATCTCGCACACAAAAAGCATATGCCATATCTCGCACACCACTGATTGCTGGGCTAACAAAATATGTACTGTAATAAATCAAGTTTATAAATCTTTTAAATTATTTTTTAAAATAATGGACACCGTGTTCTCTGTGACAAAAAAAAATTATCATCCCGACTGTTCTGAGTGCGAAGTTTAAAATCCAGTATCTGTCATGGAATTAAGTTTCTTGAAGAGAATGAAGGTGCCAATGGAACGGGTAACTTGCACTGCCATGCCAACATTCTGCATGTGTGATTTTGTTGTGAAACAGTGCAGGAGTGTTGAAGTGCAGGTGCTTAACTTACCTGTCTGCCTTTTAAAAATCTAATTTCTTGTCTTTACATCGTGTTTAATCAAATAGAGATCAAAAAAGAATTTGATGTATACAATTATTGTGTGTCTTTGGCATTGCAGTGGAATTTAAGAGAAGGATAAACAGACCAAGCATTATTATATATTACAATATATAATATTATTATACTACTATATTATTATACTATTATGCAGTGTGTACTGATATGTCCTTACTATGATAAGACTCGAATCCTGAATGAAATTTTGATGTGATGTGTTTTATGAATAAAAGCTAAATTCTAAATTTATGGTTGTAAAGTGGGTGGCGCTGTTGCCTCACAGGATTCTCTGTCAGTGTCTCATTAGGGGCGTCCACGGTCCTTTCTGTGTGGAGTTTGCATGTTCTCCACATCTCCGCATAGGCTTCCTCCCATACTATAAAGACCTGAAGTCAGGTGAATTGGAGATGCTAAATTTCTCCATGTGTGAGTGAATGTATACACAGTATTGGTGTGTCCCCCAAGATGTGACTTGTAGCCTGTCCTGTCCATTTTTTGCCTTCTGACCAACGAGCACTGGGACAGGTTCCAGAAAACCCATGCGAGTCAAACAGGATAAGAGGCTTAGAAAATGAATGAATTGTTTGTTACCTCGAACGTCCCCCTCTACTTTACTGACCCCTTAAATCCTCCCTTAATTTACTCTCCTCCACCTAACAGACCCTACTTTACTGATTCCTGAAATATATCTCCCTACTTTAATCAGCCGTTTCTTTTGTTCCTCATCTCTACATCGCTATGATTGTTTGTGATGTGATGTTTTATGCAGGTATAAGCTGTGCGAGTGTGAGGCCATTTTAACTTTATTATTCCCTTCCAAGTGGTGCAGCACTGCAGCTAGCTAGGACTTAATAATCACTGCACAAATGTTAAGGAAGGTTATATTTAATGGGCTCATTGGAAAGAATAAAGTTTGTACGTGTGAAAGGCTGCCTACTTTTATGGAATATCTTGATATGTACTTCGTTATGACATTTTTTGTTTGGTTTTCGCTGTTTCTTTGTGAAGATTTATAAATGAAGATATAGAGTGAAAAGAAAGGATTGAGCAGTGTAGGGGGATATTCAAGGAATCAAGGCAAAAATATAACATTCTGAAGGAGTGTGTTTTGTGTTTTGCTTTTATGTACTTTCTTATTTTAAGTTTATCGTTTCCTGCAATGAAGAGCTTGCTTGTCTGCTATTGCCTGCATTTTTAAATCCTAGTAGAATATTGGGAATTGCTGATCTTAACTAAGTAATCCCAGGAATGAACAGGGAGAGTCTGGTGTGGGGACTGGTGTGCAGTAGGGGCCATCATGTCCTTTGCTAAGTAGAAACACATATCATACAGAGTGAGGATGTCTGTGGTTGCTTTCATATTTTGTAGACACAGTAAAGATCAGCATGGAATTTTCAATTCTTTATCTTCAAACAGGAAAATGAAGGGGTATATGTTTCTCATGTAATCAAATATGTGTATCAATGTAGAATACTTTTCTTGGCTTTTGTTTCTTTATGAAAAATATTGTACATGTGTTGGTGTAATAATTACCCTCTGAATGCTTCTAAAAATATTGTTTCAGCCATGACTGCAGAGTCAGTGCTAAGGGAGATGCTTAAGGCCTTTGTGTGTAAGGCCAGTGATCACAGCAATACTCCTGCTACACAAAAGAAGCAGAACTAACCACAGCAACACAAGAGGCGAGAAATAATTAGTGGGTGTGTTTTCGACCCCACTGTGTCCACAGCTCATGAACAATATTATTCAGTAACATACCAGCTTATGTATGCACTACTCAGGATTAGGACTTTATACACAGTTTACACTGAAAGAGGACAATACTGACAAAATTCATTGGACATTTGAAAGGTTATTTATACTACATGCTTTGTACATGTGCTTTGTGTGTCCTTAAGAACAAAAGGAACCCATTTAAAAAGAAAATATGCATTAAGGTTCCCTGCAGTCTTAAACCTGACTGAGAATGACTGTTGCAGATGTGCATAAAGGAACCAAAAGAGGCAACCTCACACACCTAGATTTATATTTACTAGCCGATTTCTTTAATCTTTCTTACTTTATTTAAGGCTTTAGCCAAACCCTTTGCAGCTATAACAGCTTGAACTCTGCTAGAAAGCCCTTCCACAATGTTTAGGAATGTGTTTATGGGAATTTTTGACCATTCTTCCAGAAGCAAGTCCAGTCTACAGTCCAGTGGCAGCGTGCTTTACACCACTGCATTTGACAAATTGCATTGCACTTGGTGATGTAAGTCTTGCTCAGATGCAGCTCTCTACATATTGTTCTTCAGCTAATCTGAAGGCCACATGAAGTTTGGAGGTCTGAAGCGATTGAATCTGCAAAAAGTTGGCGACCTCTGCGCACTATACGCTTCAGCATCTGCGGAGCCTACTCCGTCATTTACAAGGTTTACCACCTTGTGGCTCAGTTGCTGTCTTTCTAATCGCTTCTGCTTTGTCAAAATACCAGGCAAACTCCACACAGGACCCCAGCCCTGAAATCAAACCCAGGCTTATCTTGTGGAAAATATTAAACAAGGTACTTAAAGTCTGCACAAGTAAGCTTATTTAAGTTTAATCAAAACAAAAATCACATTTTGCTTTGTCCCCACCAGTCTCAAAACAGCGATTTGTTTATAACACAGTTGCTGTTTGTTATTACAACTCAAACATTACAAAAACATTTAACAAAAAATCTGCTTTCTCCTCTTAAGCAATTCATTGCTGGTGTGCAATACACTACAGTGTTGCAATATTCTTGTGTCATACTTTACAACAGTCTTGTGTCTTTATATTCAAAAAGGCAAAAAGGCATTTCTGACAAATATTTCAAACATCGCTTTCAAGATTTCTAGACCATGTGCGAAGCAGAGAGAATGTGTTCACAAATGAGCTCGATGGGACTTCTGGACCTTTTCCGGGACTTCTTTCTGTCTCTGGTCACTAGTCGGGCATGAGTCAAGAGCAGCTGAGGCACTGTGGCTCCACTCCAAACTTCATGAATGTACAGGGACAGCAACTTCAGCCCTGCTTCTAAGCACAATAGAGATGATTTATGACTTTGGCAAATTATGATATCTGTTAAAAAAAACAACCAAAAAATCCCGCAAAACAAATATAGGTATGCCTTACCTTCTCTGGCACCTTCATCAGCCGTTGTGTGCAAGCATGCCTTTATCACACTATCATGAAGGACATCTGGGGTTCGTTTTGCCTCCAACAAGTGCACCATAACTGAGGTAAAAAGCTTGAGTGTTTCCATGTTGGAGATACTGTATTCCTGCACCCTGCAACTGCATGTCTGGTGGTACAGTCTTAGTAGGTCAAGTCCCAGAGTTTCATCAGATAGCAAAGTCTTTGTAATTGTTTTACTGGGCAGAATAACACTTTGGAACCATTTCAAAGTTGCACAGGTTTTGCTTTCATCATAGGGCATCTCAGACAAACTCTTGAGGGTCCATTTAAGGGCAATGCGAGCAGTAGCATAGACGAGACTGCTGGAATCAGAGATGACATCACCATGAAGGTCCCAGTGTGTAAGAATATTCATCAGGAGAGATCTGCAGTTATCTAGATATCCATCTGCAACTTCACACGGAGGTTCCTGACAGGATTGTAGCTTTGAAGAAACTTTTCCTTGTACTTTCCCCTGTGCTTTCCCCTTGCCTGTTTCTGCAGAAAAACATTATATATATTTCAGTAATATATACATTTATTTCAGTAAAGGTATAAATGTTACACAAAGTTAATAATGATGCCTGAACCAAACAAGTAGCTGTCAAAAAATAAGTTTTGCCTATGCAATCTGTCGATGATCTGTACAGTGATTTAGGACTAGGGAAGCATCAAAACTATTTTTTAGTACTCATAGATAGACACTGCGTGCGATACATATATGTATTGCTATGGTATTCATTCAAATAGAGTAAAGTCTGTATATACAGACTTCGAGTGCTAAAGTCGTCATTTTTGCTGTTGTGTTTCTACCTGTCTCGTTCATCTCCATGTCTCCACCTGTACTGGGCAAGCGGTTGAGACATTTCTGCCTCTTGTTTCGCCTCTGTGTCTCCACCCATAATGGTGATGTGATTGTGACTGTTTTGCCTCTGTGTCTACACCATACTGTGAACGTGGCTGTGATATTGTCTGTATACGCTTAAAAACGTGGATACTCACACAGTCAGTCATTTAGTTTGACTTCCAGCCTGAGTTGTTTATTTATCATAGCAGTTCACTGGGCTTACGTTACATTTGTATTGTTAATTTTCATGAGTATGAGTAATCGAACGAGTATGAGCTTGGTGTCAAACCGAATGCATCCCTACTAAGAAAAAAATTTTTTCTTACTGACAGAGACCCTGCTTTAAAATATCACCAAGACTAACTACAGGGTACACCATCTTTAATAACACTGAATCTTTCATCCCAGTTCTGAAGTGTCAACTCTTGAGTAATCAAATAAGAACCAACTGAAAAACACATCACCACTGCTGTTAAAGTTTAATGCTCTTAAATATCTTAATAGTAAGGAATTAAGGAAACACCTACCCATCAGGCTTCTAATGCAGTGCTTGTTGGCCAAGTCTTGAACACTAAGCAGTAAAGCTTTGTCTTGGGCCAGTGTTCCCCAGCAGTGGAGCAGGCTCAGTGCAGCGGAGCAGGAAAGGTTATGGGGGTGCATGGTTAACCAGCCAGATGCCCTGTGGGCACCAAGAGCCATCTTCTGATGTCTCATGACAGATGCCAAGGTCTGCAGAAATGCCTGCACTTCTTTTACTTCCAAACCACTCCTGACCACAAACACAATGTTCATTACAAACACAATAACACAGCTGCTCGTTACAGTGCAACACTCAATTGGTATAATAAACAAGGTTTACACGTTCATTAAAGGCTCCCTTGAAAAAATTTATAGATTTGTCTTTTTATGGGATGTCCCTGAATGCAATTTAACCAGAATTTCTCCATTTCAGCTTCACATTTAATAAGGGCTGGCTGTCCGCTGTTTCACCTATGCCAGCCACTTAACAGTACAGTGGCAGTATGATCCTTACAACAGCACAGTGGTTTTAGGAAATAGCATTCATAAAAGGTGCACCAGCCAAGAACAGAACAATGGCCAGCAATACCAGCACGGCATGCAGTCAGGGCACTTAAGTGATACAGAGTTCTGAAATAGGACGAGAGCTTTGCAGTTAGCGTTACTCATGTTAGGGTTAGAGTCAAGAGCCTTATGTTTACCTCATGTGTCTTATGACTGAGAGCAGGGCAGACATGAAGTCATTGATAACCGGAAGAGAAAAACATTTGGCTGAACCAACTTGTTGGTCTCCCATCTTTTTCTCATCCAGGTTAGTGAACCAAAGGGAATGAAGTAGTCCAATCACAGCACTCAACAGTCTGCCATCAAGACACCTGCCAAAAGCAAATTAATTATAACAATACAAATCGCAAAAAAAAAAAAAAAAAAAAAAAAAAAGCTTTCTGAAAAAGAATTGTTTCTGAAAAAAACGGATGAATGGATCACAAAGTTGTAGGGCTGTGCCATTTACCATGATGCATTAAACTTCTGAAATATATTTTACTCTGTCATAATAATAACAACAACAACAACAATAATAACAACAACAACAACAATAACAACAAGAACAACAACAATAATAATAATAATAATAATATAACTGCCAGCAGTGGTTTTTTTTTTCCCCAAACACCTCTTAGCCTGCCCAGCCCACATAGCCAACATGGCCTGCAGCACATTTATCAATCAGCAGTATTTTGATGTCATCTAGTGGTCAAAAAAGGAAGTGTTCGAAAAGTGTTGGAGGCATTGAGAATTACAGGCACTGACATACCAAAGTCAGGCCATGGGATATTGCCAACAGTATTTGCTCGTCTGCCTTCACACACATATGAATGAAATCCCCCAAGGTTTAGGAATGTGTTTCTGGGAATTTTTGACCAGAAGCGCATTTGTGAGGTCAGACACTGATGTTGGTCGAGAAGGCCTGGCTCTCTCTGCTCTAATTCATCCCAAAGGTGTTCTATCGAATTGGGGTCAGGACTCTATGCAGGCCAGTCAAGGCAAGTCCACACCAAACTCGCTCATTCACTCGATCTTTATAGACCTTGCCTTGTGCACTGGTGCGCAATCACGTTGGAACAGGACAGGGCTAACCAGAAAGCTGGCGACCTCTGCGCACTATACAGCTCAGCTTCATTTTACATTACCTACCACTTCATAACTGAGTTCCCCATCAATCCCACTTTGTTATAATACCACTGACAGTTGACTGAGGAATACTAAGTAGTGAGGGAATTTCATGAATGGACTTGCACAGATGGCATCCTATCACATTACCATGCTGGAATTCACTGAGATCATGAGAGCTACCCATTCCTTCACTAATGTCTGTAGAAGCAGTCTGCATACCTAGGTGCTTAGTTTTATACACTTGTGGCCATGGAAGTGATTGAAACACCTGAATTCAATGATCTGAATGGGTGAGTGAATACTTTTGAGGTTGCCAAGGCCAGGGTTGCATTTATGTGTAGGGTGTATTCTCAGGGAATGAGTTGGATCCACTGCATAAACACATCATTGACCAGCGCCTGCTACGTTTCACTACTTTGTGACTATTTGCAGCCCCTCATGAACTTCATGTACCCACACAATGACACTGGTCCAAGGAGCAATTGTTTTTTGGGTTAAATTGCCTTATCATATGGATAAAGCTTTGTACCATCACATATACCATAGTTTATCCATATCATTATAGCTTTCTCTTGTACACCAGTATACCATCTACACCTAACATGTTGTATATATGTAAGAAGACTTCATACTGACCTCTTCTCTATGAGCTGTATGATCCATGATAGGATTCCATGAGCCTTAATGAGGTCATATGCTGCTCTGGTGACATGGGCACTCTTTCCGAGTATATTCAGAATCTGAATCTGCAATAAAGTAACCGGAGTCAGGGTGAGTCTTACTGTAAACATAATTTGCTTACTAACACTGCATTATGAAACTGTTTGGAATTAAATATTCAAACCTCAATTAGCCAAACAGAGCTCACATCTGAGATATACACTCATCATCAAAATAATGGTTGCACAAATAACTGCAAAAAGAAGTAATCAGCTACCAGGAATGAAACTTGGCAGATAGGCCTGACATATTGAGACACGTATTGAGATTCAAGTTTCAGGCTTGGTTGCACATGTCATACCTGGTTGACCCAAAAGCCACAATTGCTGACATTCAACAAAGCAGTGATGCCATACATGAGTCATCCTGTTAGTGCCAGCACCCTTAGCAGACAGCTGCACAACGCAGATCATTACAATGACTGCCCCAACACCACAGCAACATTGCCAAAGAACGCAATAGTGTTGTGCCAGTGTGTCATGGAGTGACTCGTAATGGCAGCAGCTCATCTTCAGTGACGAGTTCTGCTTTTGCCTCAGTGGAGATGCACCAAGATAAATGATGTAAAGTCGAGGGTCACATGTCCAAAAAGCTATCCTTTCGAATAGCATTGCAATACAAAGCTTTCTTCTAGGTGCAACTGTTAAGACCGTCAAATGCACTTCCATGGTATTTTCTCACTAGGAGCTGACTTTCCTTTTTAAACCCAGTGTACCTGGCAAGATTGGTCGCAAAGAGGACTGCTGGAGAAGCCAAGAAGTGTGTGAAAGATGCTCTGCTGTTCACAAAGATCAAAGGACAGCCTATCCATTATGCCTTCTTCCAACACATTCAACATCCACTCTCGCTCCAGTTTGTGCTGCAAAACAGTTAGTTTGTTTACATCAGACAATGGTTTATTTATTATAAAGAAATGTAAAGAATATATGGAACCAATGAACATACAAATTACCTCCAAATCAAAGCTATAAAAAAGTTTGAAGAAGTCAGGAACTCTGTTGAGATCCACATACTGAGTTCCCAGAAGAAACCTATGTATCACCAGGTACATGTGCTCCTCTTTAGATGAGAAACAAGGTCAACAAATTAAAATAAATCAAAATATCTCCCAGTCAATAAATATAAATATAAATGGGGCTCCATAAATAAAGCCCTACTCACCAGGTCTCAGAATCTGCTGGGCCAATTTTGCTATGTAGGTGGTATGCACAAAGGGGACCCTGAGATTTTGTTTCTGGATCCCATTCTTAACTGTATCCAACAGGTACGTCAGCTGTAGACATGACAGACAAAAGTTTACTTTCCAAACCTTCTGAAATCTGTAAATAGATGGATTTATGGGTGATGCTTTTGAGATGTCCAATTAATTGCTTGTTAGAAAATGACCAATATTAATGGAAACCCAAGCATATGTTGCTAGTTTAGAAATCTGTTATGAATACACTTAAATGATGCATTAATAAGGTCTTCTGCATTAGTTTTATTAATAGACTATTTTTAAATTTTATTTACAATGATTTCATTTAAAGCATAATTGAAATGTATTTAATTAGTGGTAGTTAAAGCAATGCTCTTTGTTTTCCCAATTTCCTCTTGTACAGGGTTAAGAAAGTCCGGGGTAATTCTTTCACACTTACTGTAAATTACACTGCAAGCTGTGAGGACTTTAACTCTCATGGTACAAACCAGCACACAGTAATACAGTGACTTACTCATTTTGGAAAACAGTTTTGAATAAAAACATCCAGAGAATATGAATAATAAAAAAGTTTCTTATTATGTAAAATGTAGAATTCGTGTAATTTGTACCTGTATGTATTCACAACATTTTACACAAAGAAATGGTAAATATACTTGCAACTCAAAGAATGCAATTCAACAGTAAACAACTTACAATTTACAGAGGATCTTAAAGCATCATGCATCTGTAACACCTTTCTAAACTTGCTTACAATATATCTTTCCTTTTACCTGGTCATTATTGTTCATGGTTTAGAAACTGCTAAAACATTGACCTTAAAGCGTTACTAATGCATGGAGCTAATGGGGACAAAAGGTATGCTATGCGATTGTATAGTATCTACCTGTTTCTTCTCTCTGAAATGGGCTCCCTCCAGATGCTCATAGAAGGAACTCAGTATATGGTAGGCGGCAGACCTCATTTTATGGTCATAACTGCTTAGGGCCATTACAGTGACACCCAGAGCATGACAGGACACAAACGCCCGGCAATCCACCACAGATTCTAATAAAAGAAAGAAGGGATAAAAAGTTGTCTCAGGTCATAAAACAACGAAACAAGAGGAGACCTGTGTAGTAGGGATGTCCTGATCTGAAGGATCAGCATTAGAGTCAATCAAGCCCATTTCAATGGATGGTGCATCAGCTATATTAAGCTGCACTTTATTCAGATGTTTCTCCACTGTCTTAGACAAGCTATAAACAGACCTTTTCTACAACTGCAGAAGTGAACATTTTCAGAAGTGGGTAGGCTGTCTATTTTAAAGTGCTAAATGAAAAGTTGGGAGCATATACAGTGGCAGCATGTCAGTGGATAAACTAGCTCTTTTTTGTGACACTTTCTTTGTCACCAACTGAACACATATTACAAGATTCAATTCAATTTAGGAATTGTTATACTTTCTTACATATTTTTACATAAGCTGATAAGGTAAGTATTTAAACAAAAGCAAAACATTTTTTTGTATGCTAATAAAGGCTGGCATTCTTGTTAAAATGTAGACAGCCTTTAGAATGTATTATTTAACACTAACAGTATATGTAATTAGTATTTTTAATGAGGCCCTGGTGGGAGAGTAAACTGCCTAGTGCAAAGACCACCCCTGGCCAGGGCTCAGAGAAGCATGGGAGCAGTCTCTTTGTGTGAAAGAGAGCAATGTGAGAAGTCGTTGTACATACTGCAGATCAGACACAACGTATACTAGATTTTGGAGAAAGATGCAGAAAAACACTCAATAGAAGTGAGCATCATTCCTTCTCTGCCAAATAAAATAAACAACAAAAATAAAAAGGAACTGGGTGATTACACTTCTGTTACTTCTCAGATCTGTTCTGTTTATAGTTTTAAAAAAATAAAAAAACCCTGGGACACTAGGTCTCTACCACCATCACATGACACTGTTTGCTGGTTAGCAAGTATTTCTCATGTTCTGTCATAGAACAGACGGTGGAAACATATTTTCATTAGAATTTAACTAACTAAGAATTAAACTTATATTTTGAAGAAATATGTAAGCAATCTATTAACATACTCATTTCGGTAGAGGAAATCAGACTTACCTGGTCGAAGAATGAAGCTGAAAAGAGGGAGGAGAAAGCAGGGGTCATACAGACACAGCTTATCTGGAGTGCCTTTTCTCTTCTCTGTCCAAATGAACTCTTTATCCACCTTGGAAAAAAGAAAACCAGATAAATCATCATAATTCTGTGCAAAGTGGTCTTTTGAATAAATAAATGTTATATATGTTAAAACTGGCAAAAAAGATAAAAAAGAGGAATTACAGAGAGGTGAAAATAGAAACCCACGGTAACACTATTTAGTGTCCTATGTAAAGAAGTGTAAAGAAAATGACTGTTGAATTAGTTAATTAATTAATGAAGTAGTTCTAACGAATAAAAGTGTAAATCGGATTGTAGGACCCTACAGGTGCTTTTAAAGTAATCTGCAATAAATAAAAACTACATAAAACAAACACAACATTTTATATTTAAATATATAAAAGTTCTTCTTTAAAAACTTTTCTTCTATTCTTTGCCTTTCCCATAAATTCCTCAAACAATTCTTTATTAACATGTCTAATGATATGCAATTTCTTGTTACAGTATTTCTTTGTCAGTCAAGCGTATGACCAAAGCACCACATACTACTACTGGAAAGATTGTTGTCAAATGTATAAATAATATTCAACTCTTTCATTTCTCTTTTGCTAAATTTGTTCCAGTGGATGGAATGTAAGGAAGCAAGAGTTACACAAATGCTAGCTGAGTTTTTCCAACAGCCCTAATGTTGCTCACAAGTTACTCGGTTAGGGAGGGTACATACTGAACACTACAAGTGTTGAATAGTGCGTGTGCTGAAGTAGTATGGTACCTGTGGCACAAGGCAGTGATCTAGAGGGAAGAGTGCTATTGTATTCAACATCCTGTCTGCAGCAAACTGGGCCAAAAGCTGCTCTGAGCTGGGCTGTTGCCATAGTGATGGCCCCAGGCACTTCTGTGTCTTCTGGTAGTCTACTGCTGCAGGACCCCAGAGCACACACCTAAACACACATACATACATGTTTTATCTGCAAGGAAACCATCTCCATGCGAGCAACGCATACTCACATACCCAAAAAAACACAGAACCACATAGACTGATATGCCAAAAGAAAACAATCCACTTACTGAAACTCCACCAGACTGAAGTTTTTCTTCTCATACTCTTGCAGTAGCAGTAACAGCTTCTGATCTGTGGAAGCGCAGAACAGATCTTATGTAATCATTTTTGTCCAAATAGTTTTTTATCTACAATGACATTTTAAATCTGATCTTTAATACAGACCTGTTTACCATGCGTGCACACTGCAAGTGATAAAATCCGGATCAGAATCAAGCTTTATTGGCCAAATATGTTCATATATTTACACAGAATTTGTTGTTGGTTACAGTAGCTCACAGTGCACAGAGTGAGACAGCATTTCACAAAGTAAAGCATTTTCACAAACACATTCCTTACATTATATATTATAATGTATGTTATATAAATATTATATTTATATTAAAGTGCTAAGTGCATCAGGATGCAGACCTGATGATGTGCAGCAATCTGCAAGTGTCATGTTTGGCACAGCTGCCCCACACTGTGATGGATGTGGCAATGGTAGATAACATATGGTGGTAGTGTAGAACTGCACCATCAGCTCCTGAGACAGGTTAAACTTCCCCAGCTGATGCAGGAAGTACATCCTCTGTTGGGCTCTCTTGATGAGCTGATGTTGCAGTTTTATTTCTTGTCCTTGGTGATTGTCGTACCCAGGAACTTGTAGGACTCCACAGACAGTTCTGTCAAGGACAATGAGTGCTAGAAGGTTTGGGGGGCCTCTCCTGAAGATAACTGTCATCTCCCATTGTATATGACTGAGGGGTCTATGGAGGTACAGTGCTTTGTGTATAGTGAAAAGAGCAATGGGGAGAGAACAACCCAGTGGAGCTCCTTTGCAGATTATCCCCAATTTCAGCTGCTGCTCTTTGCTAGTGAGGGAGTTTGTGATCCACTGCCAGGTGGATGCTGCCACAGTGAGTTGAGTCAGTTAGCTATGTATGTCCTGAAATGACTGTATTGCAGGCTGAGCTGAAGTCCAGTAAAAGAATTCTTGTGCAAGTACTTGGATGACCAAGGTGTTGAAGGATGAGGGCCCATTCACTGCGTCCATAGGAAATTAGTGATCTCCTTCAAGTGAGTGAGACCCAATCTCTCAAAGGTTAGTGGGACAAGTCTGTAGGCATTCAGTCCAATGACTGTTGTCTGTTTGGACTATGGGTATTATTGTGAAGCGGTCGAAGCAGGATGGTACCGCACACAGCTGCAGTAATTTGTTCAAATCATTGTGAGGACAGGCGCAGTTCTGTCTTCGCAGTTCCTCAGGCAAGAGGGTGATACTCAGTCTGGGCCTGGTGCCTTCCTCATATCCTCCTCGCAGATCTTCAGGGCAGGCTGAATGGGTGGCTAAGGGGTCAAAAGGGTGTGTACTGGTGCTGTATATGTATGAAACTCTGCATCGCCTGTGCAACAGGTGATTTGCTGGTGTGCATGTTAGACTGAACTGCATTATCAAGCAAACCACATTTTTATATAAATGACAACAAGTTTAAAAAACAGCGTATGCAAGCTTTATTTATTTACTAAATGTTTACAACCCTGACTTGCTGGCACACCTCACCACTCATTTGCATATATAATCACATATTTAATCGCATAGCTGAAATTTCCCATTTTGTGCTGCTCACAGATGCATCGCTAAATGCCACTAAGTGTCACTGGTGCCCATGAATGAAAATGGATGATTTACAGTTGCTGTGTCGCTTATCGCTTGGAGTTAGTGCTCACATGTTAATTATATACTGAAGCACAAATAAACAAATTTGTTTACCTGTAGGACTCAGTGTAGCTCCATATGCACCAAGAAGAACAGGAAAATGGCTGCTGGTACAGACCTCAGGGGATATTTTCACCAAAGTGAGCAGGAGGGATACCAGTGCCTCTAATGAAATGAAACAGAGAACGAACATTATGGATTTCCAAACCGGCAGAACACGAAATGTATTGTGCAGCCCATAGTAGAAATTCTTACCTTTACACTCTGAACTACTGTCTGCCTCATTCTGGGAGGCCAATATTGTAGACAGGAAGAGAGAGTGACTAGTAACCATCATGTGGAGAGTTTTTATGGACAGTAACTCCTCAGAAGCATTTACATTTTTGTACATCAGTTTCAATAAGGAGTTTAAGGTGACCAAGAACCCTTGGTTTTGGTATCGATATCTGAAAAATGTTACAAAATAGAAAAAAAAAATACAACAAACAGAAAATATTATAAACCATATTACATATGTACATGCAGTGCTATTATTCAAAGACCCTTTAGTTTTAAGTCATATAAATAAAAAAAAATGCTCACTTTAGACCAGACTTAACAAAGATGTTCCAGTCCAAGGCACTAACATCTTCTGGAGAGATCTGTAAGCATACAAAAAGAACAGAGAAAAGTAGCTAAATGTGATACTGATTAACAAAATGAGTAATATTTGGTTCTGCAAATAGTCATTTACACAAGGAGCTAAAGCAGATAATCACTTCTACAATACACCACATTTAGATCACAACTTTATAAAAGGATCAGGATTTGTGACACCTGTACTTTCCTTTAGTAGGAAATAATTTTACTAATATTTAAGTAAAAAAAAAGGCTAAATGTTTTGCAGAAAATTGTTATTGCTGCAGAGGTTGTGCTTTTTTCACTTCAATATAATTTGTCACTTTAAGTATTTAACCAAACCCATAAACCATTTGTCAAGTTAGCCAAGTTTAATCAATGAGATTTTGGTAAAAAACATTACAGTTGAATGAGGTGGCAACAAAAAATAAATAGATAACTGTTTAGACATATTAGCCTTCTAGTGTCCTTCTAGAGATTTTTTTAAATATATATTCTTGCTGTAAGTTTGGCAAGACAGTAACTCCCAAGAAGACTATTAAATCAAACATCAGGATGTAGGTGCTAAACCATTTAAAAAAGACAAAAAAGGATAATACAAGAAAATACAAGGCCAACTGTCTCTTCATGGGCAAAGTTGCTTTTGTTTTAAAAGTAATTCTAGAAGCATAAAAAGTGTCAAATAAGAAATTTAATGGAAATTAAATGAGCAACAAATTCAGATCAAAATCTGTAAAAATCTTTTTGCAAAAATGAATTAATTTATAATTATTTGTATACCTGCTTTGTATGCGTAAAATGAAGAAATTAAACATTTCAGTCAGGAACGTATAGTTTTAAGGAAAAGCCAATGCGTTGGCTCTTTTGCGTGTAATAAATTATATAATAGCAACATAAAATCTTTTGTGAGTCCTTCATCACAACTTTGAGTTTAACATGCACAGTGGTAAGGACAAAAAGATCCGACACGTGCTGCCACAGAAGATTCTGATTTCAGATAACATACCAGAACTTATTTAAGACATGCACTAACAAGACACATTAAAAGAAAACAACATTGTGCATCTTAAAGCCATAGAAGGCTTGTTTACTTTCCCCTCAAATCATCCCATTTGATTGCTAAATGACACATACCTTGTGCTCTCTTAGTGCACACCTTGAGTCTTAGTGCACTCACATTTTCTAGTTTAAATGGCAAAAAATGTTTTTAATGACACTGCTGCCTTTTTCTAGTTCCCGGATGCAGAGGGATGTAGCGTGTTTATTCAATTTTAGGCACTCATACCAAAGAGAACTCCAGGAAAAGTAAACATAGCCATTAGCTTTAGCAAGCATTACAGCCAGCGTGCTCTTTATGAATGTCGGCTGGATTAATTGTAGTTATATCGTGCTTTGCTAGAATGTCTGCTGGGACGTTTCAATGTTCAGTAATTATGTTTAAACAGCAGTTTAGTGACTGTTTTTTATTTTGTTTTTAACAAGGCTAAAATATGGTGGGCCAAATGCATGTTGTAAATTGCCAGTGCTGACAGTGGGCCAGCAGTGCTATATCTTTGCCAGATGTGCCACTGTGATCAGTAAAAACCACACACACATTTTTCAGTATTTGCCAATTGGCCAAATGTTTCATTTAGTTTGGTTTCGGCTCCAGCCAAAAATGTTCATTTCAGTGCATCCCTACTTAAAAACTTGAGTATTAGTGTTACTGAACAGTATGTAAATACACACCAGTAGTGTTGTTAGTCTCTTCAGCATGGCCTCCTCTTTTTCAAACTGTGGCTTCTTCTGCACTTTGTAGGTTGTTGACAGCCAATGGAAAGCAGCTGTGAGCAAAGATTTCCTCCAGTGCACCTCCTCCGGTGTGTCGGCCAGCTTCTCAAGGATGGAGTCTGCTAACTGCCACCTGAATCAACACCAATCATGGCACATAAAATCACATCACTAACCAAAAAAAAAAAAAACTTGAGCATTTAAAGTAATAATAGGGTAGTTGCCAGAACATTTAAGCATTTGAAATCACTGATTACTAATCAAATGTAGTTTGATTTGTTATCCAAATCACAATTATAGATGAACACAATGTAAGCAAACTAATAACACAAAAAGGAGTACTTTTCATGCAGTGCAGGCTAGAAAAATGGAGTAAATAAATAAATTAAATGTTTTCATTTATGTCTATATTTTTATAATAATCAGAATGAATCAAATTAATTAATATCATTATAACAAAAATAAATAAATACAAAGGCAATAAATGTAAACATCTGTCATTGGTGTATGGTACCATATTGTATTTATGACACATTTGCAGATTTGTCATCATGCAGACACAAAACTAGGCAATATAAACCCTCCTCACAAATTCACAAGTGAACACTCATCAGTATTATGTGATCACTGCTCGTTTTCTCTTACCTGGTTTTGGTTTATTTGTAATGAGTACAGCTTGGTTAGTGGTTTGCAAAATAAGGGCTTGCAGATTAACTTATCATCAATATAAGTAATTGCACCCAGAAGGAATAAACCGACAGGAATGAAACTTGGTGAGTTTGTTTGACATTGTGAGACATGTAAATGATTCAAGTTTCATGCTTAGCTGCGCATGTCACGTAAGCAAGGACGGGTCATATCCTTGTTCTTTATAAATTGCATAACTTAAGTTCTCTGGTACTGCCCAACTGTAAATATACACAAGTAGAACATTCACTTCTTGGTAAACAATAGCATGAAAGCAGCTAAACTGTGAATTCCAGCAAACCGGTGTGGTTTAGGCATAAAGCACTGAGCTATAGAAACATGTGTTACCTGTGAAAAGATTACTTTATACCAATTAAAGTTACCTGAAGAGTCAGGTGTTCTTCAGGAGTTACTACACTACACATGGGTTCCTGGAAAACCATCAATGACGTTGGGAGTACTTCAAAAAATCCTGATACGTACATGTTGTTTAAACTTCATGTATAAAATCGAATCCAAGGCAAACCTGTCTACTAGCAGTTGTTATTTATCACTGCTTTATAAGGGCTGTGCTGGAGATATTTTTTACTCAGTAACCTTCACGGTAGAATTCATTGGTTTGTTTGTTGTATATAGTGCCTGAACATAATAATTTTAAGTTGTTAAGGCATGTAAAATCACTGGTCCGCTGGGGTTTATATCATTTTAACTTGTAGTCTGTAGTGAGTTACAATTCATAAAAGCACTGTTTAGCAAATATTCATATATTATGTGCTCACATAAAGACGGAACAAAAAATGAAAAACAGAGAAAGAAAACTCGGCACGCAGGTATACACATATGTAAATAATTACAGGTGTAGCCTGGAAACATGAGGGCACTCACACATGGCGAAAAAAGGTTCAGAATAGCCAAGACAGACCATTATTTGACCTGCTGAGAAGTACAAGCAGCTCCCAGAGTTTCCTTGTTCAACATTCAGGTACATATGGCACCTTCATATCACACATCAAACTCTGCCAGGATCATTTCCAGTATCTTAGCAGAAGGAAGCTTGGTGTTATAGCACACATTACATGTCCTTCCATTGACAGCCAGCTGCCTGATTTACAGGCCCGTAAATATGCCATAGGAAGCCAATTAGAACCTGTATGCCTCCATGCCAGTCGGCAAAGTGGGGGCAAAGGTGCTCTTAATGTAAAATAATGTAATAATTTTGTACTCCAAGTGATTTTGGAGAGTTTCTATTGGTCCATTCATACTTATTTTGTATGCAAAAGATAAGAAAACAAAAAGCTGACATTCAAATAATGCAAAGAATAAAATACAACAAACTTGATATACACTTTTTTGTCATCTCTGGAAATGAAACAAAATCAAGTACATTTGATGTTTGCTCTAGAGCATATAATAAAAATACTGTGGCTGAAAAATACAATCCTAAATCTTTAAGAAAATGTTACTTTAAAAATAAAAACTGTCACTGAGAAACAACTTACCTTTCATTAAATTAGATTTTTATTAAAGGGGCAGTCTACCTGTTTTGTTTATCAGTTAATGGTTTTAACTATAAGCTCCTGCATGAATGTACTATTTATTGAATAACAAAGAACAGGACATTTTTGCCTTTTTGTGTTTTCCTGACTTAAAATGGAGTTGTTCAGAACTACTCTGTAAGACACTAAACCCTCAAATCAGAAATCAGATCTGGAGTAGATTCAGCAGCTCTTATTTACAGAAATCATTAGGATCTTTAATATTTATAATTGATTAATTGATTAAGATTAAAAATTAAGGTTATTTAATCATTTGCTTGGTTCTGCAGTAATTCTGTTGATTCTTATAAATAAGAATATGTAATTCATAAGTCATCACTAACATTTTAAGGTGCCTTATTAATCTGACCTTATTAGAACAAGGCCTTAAAACAAGCAAACAAGCATGCTTTAAACACAGACATGTCACAGCCCCATGAATTCTTGACAAACAAGTAAAATTAAACATTAAAATTTTTTTACCTTTCATAGTTGTCTGGCTTTTGAAGGCAGGCAGGTAAGTTAGCAATAAGCTGGAAAAGTTCCGGAGCCATATCTACCAGTTGGATAAGACTTGATAGAATCTCCATACAGTGATCCAGAGAGATGCAAGTTTCCACTTGTACGGCTGAGCTCAGCAATTCTGTCAGCAAAGTTTTGGTCAACTTCTGCAGGACTTTGTTTTGAACTGCAACAAGATAACAAATTATTAAAACCCTATGCAATATTAAAATATTTAAAAAGCAATATAAAAAAAACACACAGAATTAGAGTTTTTAAACAGCAATTCTAAATATTTTTGTAATTAAATAAATTTTGCAAATACACAATTTTAAAAACAACATTCTGGTCTGTGTTTAGTAACATTATATACTGACTGTCTTTGGGTCTGCAGGGGTCTAGAGTGGCAGCTTGTTGAATGTAGCTGGTCAGTAGGCAGACAAAACCGCTGTTTAAAGTTGTGATGTCTGCAAGGTTGGAATGTTCCAAGCACCAAAGCTCAAAACTCAGGCAGTGAGTGGAGCAGTTCTGCACCAGCAAGGCTGCCAGGTCTAGGTTAGAGCGGTGCTGAAGGCAGTGCAGAAGAACATCAGTTGGGACAAGTTTAGCACTCCCAGGCTCTCTCTGCAGCACCTTGGTGGAAAAAAAATTCCCATTATTTTCCTTTAAAAACATATCCCAGTGAAACAGACATTTTAACAAAGGCAATGGATATTAAATCCAGGATTTCTTACCTGCAGCAGAACATCATCTATTTGAGCACTGTGGCAGGAGGTGTGAAGGGCAGCAAGGGTGCACAGGTGTGCTGAAGACAGACATGAGGTAAGGTTTTTTTCTGGTGGAGCTGAGCTCTTTTTGAGAACCTTTAGCACAACATGGCCATAAACACTAAGCTCATCAACTTCAGTCAGTAGGTTGCTCTGGGGCAGCAGCAGGAGGGCAGACAGGATCTCCATCATGTTGGATGGCTCCATGTACTCATACAGTGCCAAGAAGGCTTTAACAGACTGGGATTCCTCCTTAAGGCACCTGGGGGGGCACATTGTGTTGTTTTTTTTTTTATTATTAAAGATTCAAATCAGAACATCAGTTCCTATCAAAGCTATGGCAAATCCGATATCTGAAATGTCATATCAGCAATTTTTAACTTACAAGTCAGATCAAAAACTAGTTAGAATTGAAAGCACAAAAGCAATGGGTAATCAGGAGAGTAGGGGGATTTTTCAATAGGCCGATAATAGGCAGAGTATCCAAATGAACTTGTGCATATAAGCACAAAAATGCTTAGACAAACCATAAACATGTCCAAGCAGGGCCAGCAAGAACCAGCCAATTGCCCGAAGTGCCACTTGAGAAAAGGCAAAGATGTTTTAATTGAGGAGACTTATTACTGGTACAGATAATGTGGCAACACACCGTATGGTGTCTGTTTACAAAGTCAATCCTGCCCTACTAATCAGCTTGTTAATTACACCACAAACAGAACCAGAAAAAGCTCAAGGTGCAAGCAAAGATGATATAATTATATTGCAGCTCTTCATTGGATCAAAACTAGGTGGCACAGGAGCTCAGGAAGTTAAAACCTCAGCTCTGCATTCCTTTGCCAGACAAAACTGTACGGTTTTCAGTCCTGCATAAAAAGTGAGTTGTGCCACCTTCCTGAAATAATTTATTCTACAATGTTGAACTCAACACGTCCCTCCACTTATCTTGGTAAAAATAAGTGTGTCGGCGCATAAGGGACGGTTCATACCAAAATATGAACCTTAATAATAATCTCACAAAGCACACCTATTCTACGGCTAATATATACAAGGATTTCTTATCTATTGGATAATCAATAGAAACTATCTGACAACAAGTACTATGAGTGTGTACCTGCCACCACGTTGCAGCTCTTTGAGCAGAGCTTCCTTTGTGGCTGAAAGGTAAGGGCTAACAAGTTCCAGGGCGTTGAGGTCCCTGAAAGTCTCAGAAAAAGGTTGCAGCAGGTTGAGAACACCCTGTGTCAACTGGGCACACAGCTTCCTCACCCTGTCCATCTTCAGGGAGTGATGTGGTACCACATCCAGCTCCACTGCCAGAAACCACTGCAGTAGAACTGGGTGCTCAAACACCGTCTTGAACACAAAAAGCAAAACCTGCAAAACAGCAAAAGACAAAATGATTAAATCAATTAAAGTCTTTGAACTGTGTTCAGAGATTTTTACAAATAAAGCATAAAGTAATAGAGAGGTGCAGGGGGCAGTGGGGCACATTTTTGGGAGCAGAAATTTAAGAGAAGAAAAAGCACTGCGGTGCCACACGGCAATAGTTTTTCAGAATAACATGCTAAATACGGCCAAAATGAAAAACAAAAACTAAAACATCTACTAAACTGTTTTCAGTTCACTTTACTTCTTTAAAACAATACGCAACATTTTGCATTTAAAAACTGTATCTGAATTTGCGTAGGGTACTGACTTTGTAGGGTAAGCATCTTACAACTGTGTTACATTTCTGATCAAGAAACCAGTCAAAAGTAATTGATCATAGCTGCATTATCATCTAGAGAAAATACTGTTTAGCGAAACAAAAGAATATGTAAATTCCAGAAGTGCATTTATAAATAACTACCAGTGCTGTGAAAAACAATTTGCCACTTCTTTTTGCTGAACCGTCACATTTATGTTTCAGATCACCCAAACAATGTTAATATGAGATAAAACAACACAACATAAAAATAAGCTCTTAAAAAAAATCATTTCATTTATTAAAGACAAAGATTAATTCAGAACCCATATCACCCACGTGGAAAAAGTAATTTACCCCCTAAACCTAATAACTGGTCATACCACCTTTAGCAGCAACAACTGCTATCAGGCATTTGCTAAACTTCCAATGAGTCTTTTACATTGCTCAGAAAGAATTTTAGTCCACTAGTCTTTGCAGAATTGTTTTAATTGAGCTTCTGGGGAGGGTTTTCAAGAATGACATGCCCAGTAAAGGTCTTGCTAGAGCTTTTCAATGAGAATTTAGACTCATTTTGGGACTTTTTGAGGCCTTAGGAGGTGGACTTGCTTGTGTGCATCAGATCATTGTCCTGCTACATGACCTAACTGCGCTTGAGCTTTAGGTCAAAAACTGATGGGTTAAAATTCATGGTTCCATCAACTATGCTGTAATCAGTTATGCAGATTAAATCATTCAGGTCCTGCACAAGCAAAAAAAAGCAGACCCAGAACATCAGACTACCACCAGTGTGTTTGACTGTTGTTAAGATTTTACTATAGTGAAATGTGGTGTTTAAAACAGATGTAGTATGACATATGTCATCCAAAAAAAGTTTCACCCTTGACTTCACAGAATATTATCTGAAAAGTGAGTACCTTCGTTTCTTGCAGTCAATGTCAGTAAAGATCTCACCTGGTTGCCAAAAAGGGGACAACACCATTAGCTTCTACAGGAACGACTCTTTCACCACTAGAGGACATTTACCACTCCTGGGTCCTTAAGAGGGCCCACAAGATCACCAAGGACAAAACTCATTCTCAACCCAACCTCTTCGCACTTCTTCCATCTGGGAGACCATACAGGAGCTTGAAATCAAGGACCACCCAATTAAGGAACAGTTTCTACCCTCAGGCCATCAGAGGTCTCAACACCTATCCTTCAACAACCAATCTACCTCATGCTCCTCTGGCACAAGCATATGACCAGTGATGTAATTCATGGTCAGTCCTCTCTTTACAAGATGACCAATAACAATTACAGAATGCCCAACTGCACAGACTCCACATACACTAGTGATTCAATGCATTACTTTTACCACTATTACTGTCATTACTATTATTATTATTATTATTATTATTATTATACTATATTATGTACACTATATGTATGATACATACAGACTTAATTAGGACACTTGAGTCTTTAACTGGTATACAACTATAACTTTATATACATACAAATATATATTTTTAAATCTTGTAGGTTTAGTTTTGTTTTTTGTAATATAGATAAACTCTTGAATCTGAATTATAAGTCTTGGGCATCATCTAGATCTTTCTGAAAAATACAAGTGTATGTGTGAGGTTATTTTTGTGTGTGTGTCTTTCTTATTTTGGAATTTTGTATGTTAACCTTTAATGAGAGTGCGTAAATGAAGTTAAGTACTTTTTCACAAAGGACCAGGTTGGTTTGGATAGCTTTTCCCCTTACTAAACAAAATTGTCAGAGAAAAACTGAATTTGATATTTACACAGGCTATCTTTGTCAGATATTCAAATATGTTTGATAATGTTTGTTGCACTTTTTCAGCACTGTAGGTAAATAGACTTGTTTTACTATCCAACAATTGCCCAAATTTGGTCTGCTTGCATATAGAATCTGCTGGGACAGAATTATCAAAATATTACAAATTGTTCCTCATCATGTTAGCCATCATCATCAGTTGCTAAAATAATCCATTGAAAGATAATGTGCAAGTCACTTGGAGCCACTGCACTACTAATTTCTACACAATCCGCAAACTAAAATAGGGATGGTACAAGTACAGCGGACACACACACACACACACACACACACACACACACACACACACACACACACACACTTGCCCCTAAATAATGGAAAAAAATATTATTATCTTTTTTTAACAGACTTTTTGCAGCATCTTATGCAAACTACCTACCTGCTCTTTGCTGACTTCTTGGACAGCTATAGAGTCCATCTCTATGAAAAGCTCATTTGCTTCCTGAAGCTCGGGCTGGCAAGGTGGTGTCTCTTCTGTGTTGTGTAATTTGAGGAGCAGAGCGCTGAGTACTTGTAGTACACAAGCCACCACCTCAGTTGCCTGCCATTTGGAAAGCCACACCGGCAGACAGAAAAAGCAATCACCATTATAAAACTTTTACAATGAAATAACATATACAGTTCATTTTACAATAAAATGAACTGAGAAATGCAAATGCTTAAACAAGTTAACCAAGTTCATCAGTGCATAACTTGGTGCAAATAATGTGAAGAAAATCAATCTGTATTATATAATTCAGTATTATATAGGTAAAAATAACTTGAATGACCTTAATACTAGGCTTTAGCATTGTACTTTTAGCTTTTACTCTGCCCCAGAGATTATGCAATAAAATAAGATTTTGTTTAGTGAAAAGCAGATGTTCTTATTTACTTTTTCAAACCAGTATTCTAAAACTAAAGGCTAGTCAAAAAATACAACTGATCAGGCAACATTTTAGTTAGGCAATATTCTAAAATTGGCCACAGACACAGTTTATATGAGAAGGAAGACTACCAGGTTAGAAGCATCCACAAAAGATCTGAGGTACAGCAAGACTTGATTGACAGCCCCGGTGAACTGAGAAAGCTCCAGTTTAGACAGAGACCTCTCCATGGCTGGTCTGAATGAGTCCTGGAGAAAAGCATCAGGTCCTTCACTGTAGCATGCCTTAAGGAAGGCACAAAAGTCCACAGCTGGGGGAGCGGCAGGAATCTGTTCCAAACTAAACTATAAATAATAAGAGCACTGATTAAAGCAGTTTTTAAGAACTAAGAATAAGAGATAATGAAGTTCATGAAGATTCACATGAAATCTACTGATAGATTTATCATGATAAGAGCAATTAGCACGTCTGTAATTAACTACAAGGACACCAGGAGCTGGAAATGGTAGTTTGGAGATTTATTGTGGAAACACAGTTGTTCAGTTAATGTGGTGGCCTACTCGGGGGCTCAGCCACAAGCATCACAGGCCAATCCATTGGGATGGAATATTTATAAGGACGCATTTTTAAAAAAAGCAAAAAATATATAATTTGTATTCCATCAAACATAAAAAGTGCTCAGTAAAACTTACCCATGTCTCCTTAGACTTTTGGGAAAGCCATTTAGAATAGTAAAGATAGAAGGATGTAAGACAGGAATGATTCAGTCTGGAGTTCTCAGCAGAGAGAAGCTCTTTATCGTAATGTTGGAGAGTCAGACACAGACTCAACGGATCCCTTTGACTATGAAGGACGTCACACAGCACTGCACAGGTGTACTCGCACACTACACCTGCAAAACAGCAGGAAAAAGAAGAAGAAGAAGAAGATAAGCAAGTACAAACCGAATTCAACAGCATTTTATATTAGCCAAACAGCAGGCACAAACCCAAACTCGAGAATTACTATGGGTTACTGTCTTGAGGCTGGAGGTTAAGTAAGGATGGCTAAGACTCGCTACTAGTACTAGTAGTACTAATACTAGATAATGCTTCAGCAAATACTCCTGTTTAATTTTCCATTCTGATAAATATAGCACACATGCAGATTAAGGAAGACTAATGTGTTTTGTTTCATATATTGTTGTAATAATAAGATTTAAAAGAAAGAAGAAAAAACATGAAAAAAAAACACAAGTCGTCCAAGAATTACCTTTCTCATCTCTTGAGTTCATTAGCAATTTGTTTCGTGTCTCCAGCACAGCTGGCACAATTACACTGAAAGGGAATGTATGGAGTACGTCATCACTGAGGGATAGCCCGGATTCCTCATCAACATTACCACGGTCTTCCATACTAGCCAATGCTCCAAGTTCATCTATAAAACAACAATAAAGTGAATAACTCTTAATTTAATGCAAATATGACCCAATATACTAAAGATTATTCAAATAATGCTACCAACCATATAGGAACAAGCATTTACTGTAATACAAAAACAATGACCAAACAGAATACATAAAGCATTCCAAAGCTGGACCTGACCTATAAAATGTACAAGTGTGTAAGAAGGCTTACCGCTGATGTGTGATGTAGGCACGTTGCCTGCCCCTCTGTCCTGCACACTAATTTCAGCTTGCAGACATACAGCCTCCTGCATCATAGCTGCAACTTTATCCATGTATTCATAAGGGTTACATACCACCCTCAACAAAACCTGTAAAACACACAAACACTAAAGCTTTAGCACGCATATGTTTGTGTAGGGTACAGTGAAGGAGGTAAAGTGCTCTGAAAGCAAAGAAGAATTTTACTGAAGAACCTGGTCTAAAAACTGAACAGCTTCTTCCTGCTGTGATGGCTCCACAGCAAGCAGGTGATCTACCCAAAGTTCTAGCTCTCTCCAGGTATGTTCAAACACACCACTGTTTCTCAGCACCTGACAAAAGAACAGCAAAAATTTACCCTATTAAATGAGTATAACGTTAATAACGTTCATGCTTACACATCACAATAATACACACACAGTAACACAACTGCCATTAAACTAGTTACAGCCCATCTGCAATTTCTAACTCGAATCTCAATACCCCTCACCTTAAGGATGAGCATTCTTGTTGAGGTTCGCAGGTGGCTGCTGCTGCTACTGCGGATGAACATCTTCAGTAACAAATAGAAAACAGAACCTTCCCCTCGTGGCAGCCCTGGACTACCTACATCCTGTAGGTAATGAACAAACAATTTCAAATAAGCATTTAGAGTAAAATCACTAAACAGAAAAAGTGTACCCAGCCTGAGAGAACACTGGTGACATTAAATACATATCCACTCATCATCATCATCATCATCATCACCATCACCATCACCAAAAAAATAGTTGGTGGATAGGCTTGACATCATGAGACATGCAAATGATTTAAGAGTCATTCTTGGCCAAACATGTGGCATAAGCAGGGATGGTCCTTGTGGCTGTACCTGACTGTCTATTTAAGGTAGTCCTGTTGCATGTGCTTTCCATTCTGACTCTTGCTCTTGACTTGGTAGCATCCTTTGTAAGTGAAGTATGCCTTTGAGAGGAGCAATTCGGACAGTTGAAAGACTTTTAGCAGGGTCCCATCATAGGGTTCCAGAAAGAGGAATGGTCTAATCGTCACATTGCACGCCATACATTTATAAGATATTAATGTGGGGATGTGGGGACTAACGCAGGGAAATCACCATAGCACACTGTTGGCAGCAATGGATAGAAGCCGCAATTTATCAGTTACACGAAGGACTCAAATGAATAAAGCCTATATCACAAATGCTTAATGCGTCATTGTTCCTGGTAACCTTTATCTCCTCTCAATGCCATTCACTTCCTGCTGGATGCAACTATTATTTTGATGATGAGTGTATTTTTAATAAAGTTAATTGTTTTACAACCTCAAAAAAAGAAAAAAAAAAAGATGGGACGCTGTTTAAAATGTAAATAGACATCATGTGTGGGCATAAACGGAGCATTTTAGAGAGGTACAGTACAGAGGTACGGAGCTATTTGTGAAAAACATTTCTCAACTGAAAATAGTGAAGACTTTGGAAATCCCATCTATGGTACATATCACCAAAAGATACAGAGAATCTGGAGAAATCCCTGTGCGCAAGAGGCAAGACCAACACTCAATACTGGATGCTTGTGATCTCCTGTAAGTGGCACCTTAAATGGTTACTGGTATAAGGTAGGTTTACCCCTGAAAAGGCCATTCATGTACATAAAATATGAAGATATGAATAAACAGTTCAATTTGACTTTAGTCTTTTTATTTGACCAAAAAGTCTGATTTACCTTACAAGTATAACTAAGTATAACACAAACCATACATTCTATTGCTGAGCAACATACCTGGAGTCGGAACCAGGAGAATTTGTTTGCAGGGAGCTCCAGAGCAAGCTGTAGGATCTGATACTGCAGAACAGGAGGGACCTCATGCTTCATATCCTTTTCTGACATAATGCCTGCAAACAGTCAATATGCCTGACATGTACCTTAACACTCTGCTTCATTACAAGGTTACTAAGCCATGTGACCGATGAAAACACATTGTTTCTGTTTTAAAAAGTGTTACCTTTTAGCAGTTTGCTGAAGTCAAACCTGCTCTGGCTGATGAGGTGTGGTACAACCTTCTGATACAAACACAACACCTGGAGAAGCAGCGCCTTAAACAGGATCAACTTTGGATCATGCTCGCCTGCAGAATAAGCAAGACATTATTTTAAAAAACGTGAACACTGTTAAACTCAGGAAACAAAGCTTCACCCTATAAGTGATGTTACCATATTCTTCAGGTTTAACCTCCTCCCTTGCTTTTGCTATTTCACCAGTATCTTCATCACCCCCTTCTTTCTCCTTCGTTGACAGCGACTGCCACATTGACACAATTGACATGACATCCGGTAAAATCTGTGACAATAACAGAACATCTTAAGATATCACCACTCCATTCTTCCCTTTTACAAGTCCCCCCTCCAGAATAAAGACTGTGTGAATTGTGTGTGCCTGTTATATCCTCTAATAATACTCACCTTGCTCAATGCCCCTCTGTACAGCTGAACAAACTCCTCCATGGCAGTAGGGCTGGATGTGTCTGTACTGTCCCACACCGGTTTCTTAAGACTGTACTCAATATTCTTCTGTGCTCTCCTCAAAATAAATGCCAGCAGAGACAGGGTAGCATGCTGTCCTACCACACTGGGCAACTGTAAAAACATAATTAACAAAATGTCTTAGTTAAAATGCCTTTACACCCAAACCAAGTAAAGGAGATACCTTGTCAAATTTAGCAACTGGAGGAACTCAAAACTCCACCTCCAGTTCAATCTCAACATCAGTACATGTTGATTACTGCTTGAACTCTTTTGGAAAAATCTTTTCTCTGGGTTTTGGGGTGACTTGGGTGCTCAATTCATTTTAAATGGGGTGTGACTTTGACTGCAAATACATTGACACAAAAACACATCAGTTATTCTAAATATATATGATCTGATGAGTATTGTTAAAATCCAATTCAGTAAGTGATACTGAACGAAAAGCTAGAAAAAAAGAACTGTGTATAGGTTTCAAAGGCAGTGTGGTCAAGACAATATAAACACGCCCTCTGCAACTGTTAGGGTGTAGGTGTTTTTTATTTCACTTTTTTCGTCTTATCTTTTTTATTAATTTTATTTTTTTTTAATTCAACAATTAGTTATTTTTTATTAGTATTAGCAATATGCTTTTCAAATCACTGGTTTATTACAATTAAATTGAAGTTTATCATTTAATGTAGTTTTAGTCTATGATCATTTTTGGCATTTTTTTTCAAAAATATTTTTTTTCTCCCAACCAAATTCTATACTGGGACAGCTACACTGTAAATGAGGGTGTTCCTCAATTTAACTGGGTTAAAATAAACGTTGACTGATTAATTAATGTTCACAAGCCGAAAAGTGTCTGAGTGGAATTTCTACCACAATTCTCTATTTAGTAAGGACGAGTCCAGTCAAATAAGCACAGATTATTTTGACCCATTAAAACAACAAAGAACACCACATTAGAGCTATCAGCAGATTTGGATTCAAATACTGTATTAACTGCGTTATTAAGCCTTTTCACAGCAGTCATGACACCTACATTCAGCAGCTGTGCCTCAATAAACTTCAGTAAAGGCAGTGAGATTGGATGTATAACCACATCTAAACAAAGAAGGCATAAATTACTTACTACATAGTTGCTTGTTTAGCTAGAAGAAAAAGCTTGGTTAGGAAACATGGCCTAGCATCTCTGGAAATCTAACTTTCTAATCTGTCCTCAGTTAAACCTTAACTCTAATGCTAATTCTAATCCCCAATCCAAAATTACTGCTGCTGTTTTACTTTGAGGCCTTGCGTGAAGAAAGACTTGTTGCAGACTGGAGGCAAGGAGGTGACCAGGACCATACTCAGCAAACGGGAAACAGGAACCGTCTCTTGCGACTGTAATGCACGGGATACTTCTGGCTGGGCTTGGTAAATCTATGTGAGAGAAAAGAGAAGTGGTAAATCAAAGAAAAGAAAATGAACAGAGAAAACGAGTTTGTGTGAATCATGTACTACAACTGCAGATTAATACAACATCAGTACCAAGCTAATGCATGACTCACCTTCTTCAGCAGTGCAATACTGTCTAACCAGGCTCCTTTCATGCGGGGGGTGAAGGAGAACTGTGTTTCTTTGAAATACCGAGGCAAAATATCAGGGCTGCATTTCAGAATACTGACAAGCAGCTCAGAGACAAGGTTATCCTCTGTGGCCTGCTTAAGGCCCACCACAAACTGCAGAAGGACAATGTTTCCAGGCCTGTAAAACAGTAAGACAGTCTGACTTTAAAGAAAACGAGCATTAAAAAGCTGAATGGACAAGAACATTCTGTATGCCTGAAACCAGAAAGCCCCCAGGGTTGACTGATCTTCTAAAAAAAAAAATTTAATGAACATATATATATATATATATATATATATATAAAAATATTTAAAAAACTGATATACTCTAGCCTTACTACAAAACAATTTAATTTCTAAATAAAATGGAATAAATAAATGGAAAGATATTCTGAATACACTCTGATGTTCCAATTGGTTTTAAAAAAGATTTTAAATGAAAATTATCCAAAAGTTAAATTAATTTATCTCTATTGAAAAATTACAACCATTGAACCATCTAGATCAGATTACTCCACGGGATGTCAATCATATAAGGCAACATTTTCTTACATTTGAAGATATGGACAAAAACAAAGTATATATATATATATATACCAAGTTTACTCATTTAATCTAGCTAATAAGTAAATGTAGTAGAGTGGATAATGATTGAATTTAATATCTGAACTTAGCTTGCACAAATATACCATTTCTGATATTTAGGTAGGTTTTAGGCCTGGTTTTAGGCTTTTTACTTGAAACATCAGCTTGAGCTCAGCCAGCCGTATATACAAGTGTTCCTTGATTTGTGTTCCATATCATTTCTGGCTGGTACATGTAGAGTTAGGATGCTGTGTGTACCCAGCACTACACCTAAAGCTAAGATCTGAAATGTTATGTCAGACACCGAGGGGTCAATCAAGGGGTTCTCATGAACATGCAATACATTTGGGTTGTGACCACACAACACAGAAGCTATGCACCTCAGCAATGATGCTTTATTCCACTCACCTTGAGGCTGTCCCCAGAGTTGAGTCATGGAAACTTATACCATGTTTATGAGAACAGCAGAGGTCAAGAAGGAAGTTGTGAGCCAAGTCTCGCACAAGGTGCCGGCCCTCCTCCTGTTTGTTCATTGCCTAACAAACAGAATGCTTGTTACAGAGAGTGAGAGAGTGCATGCTAAACAGTACGACCATAAGAGCTTTAAAACTTACCTGACTATCAAACGTGGTATCCACAATCCCATTCCATCTGTACAGAGAAGCAATCTGAGCCAGAGTAGCAGCACTAAAGAAACGCACTTTCTGTGATTTACTGATCGCTGTATTGTGTACTACCTGCAGACCAACAGAACAAAAAAGTCAAGCTACAAAGGAACTGTGCTCTTCATATAGTAGACATCTCCGACTTATAAAAAGGCATACTTTAGTTTGTAAGGTGGAAAGAATCAGGCTGACGATTGAGATTCTGTCTTCTTTCAGTCCATTATTTAAGATTTCTGACAGGAAATCTAAACAGCAAAAAAATATATATATAAATGCTTGGCTTCATGTAGTCTAGAGGGATGTTTACAAAGCACTGTAACACATAATTTACAATGACAATATATTACCTTTGGTGTCCAGTATGTGTCCTACAAGTGAGCTGTCGCCACACATCATGAAAGAAAGGGCCAACTGAATGTAGGCCATGCGAACATCTGGTCGGCCCTTCAGATTCACACAAAGCAATTAAATGACATTAATAAAATTATTCTTAAAATTATATAGTTCTTATAAACACACCAGTCATGCCATTACTCAAGATAAATTGTCTAGTTCATAAACAAACAACAACATAGTTTTTGCTATTTTTGCTAGATACAATACTCTTTAACTACAGACACTATAAATGCATTCTGGTAAAACTAGTCATCAATAATCAGACCATTAAAAAACCCTATTTCAAACAAAATCCATTAATTAAATAACTATCCCAAATCACTTCTCTTAGCCTAAATAAGCCAGAGAACATTCATGTGAGCCATACCTGCTTGTGCTGCAGTAAAAATGGGTACTTTCAGGCAAACATTAAAAATAGATTACATTTAACAATACAACACTTGAGTTGTGTAGGATAAGCTTTGACAATTCTGACTGCAGAATCATTACTATTATAGCAGTGTATAGCACTGTTCGCTGCTAAATTAAAAAGCTCGTTTATTCTATATGTTTTCTAAGGAAAACAACTAACATTACTGAGCAGTTAAACTATAAAATCAATAGCAAATATCTGGGACTCCCTTTTCCATAGTTACAATCAGTGCATTGGGAACTACTAAACAAGAGGGAGCATGTAAATAAACATGAACAAGTGTTCAACTTGTCTGCATTATCTTTCAAACGTGCAGCATGTGTAGTGTAAAGACACCATTTTATACGAGTGCAGAGTGTGTTTAAATTGCTACAAGTAGGTATCGAGAACCGATATTATACTGTTCTCGAACTGAGCAGATTCTGACTGGTACCAAAACATATCATTAAACTCCTGAACAAACAACGCTGGACTCAGTATGTATGTACTGTGTGCATTTCAACATTATTTTGATAAAAATTTCAACCAGTTAAAATGCTCACAGTTTTGTCTCTAAGGCGAACAAGCCTACTGAGTATTTTATTGAAGACCAAACTGCTGAAGATCTCCCGTGCAGATTCCGGACCCTGGGACACCATTGCCGCTAGCAAGCAGAGACACTGCCGTACAAACCTACATACAGAAACACACAAAACAAACTTGCTTGAATAGCAAATTTTTTTTCTAAATACACAGACAAATACACAAGGACAGCTGACCAGAAATTCTAACCAGCTGATCAGAGACCTTTGATGTGAATGTTTAGTAGTCACAGTCACCCTGTCAGATTCCCATTGAACAAACCAAATGAATCCCTGTACAAAAACACTGGTCTGGTACTGAAACTGACGTAGCTGATTATAGTTGGTTCATCATTTCTTGATGCAGCAGGGAGGGTGTAACTCCTTGTGTGGAAGGGGCCAATTATGATTGGCTTACAAGTACACTTAAAGCATTTTGCCTTACCTTTGAGGGACAAAAAGAAACCAAAATTAAAATGATCTGTACAAACTTGTTTGCTTTGTTCTGAACTTTTTAATCTATGTCTGGAGGGAAGATGCAGAAATACAGTGGTAAAAGGTAAAAATACCTCAGTCGTCCACTTTTTGGTGCTACATTTATTTAAGGCTCAACAGTCAGCCTAGAAGACCATCTGTCAATTTTATTCAGAGAATTTATTTTTATGAAAACACACAGTCAGGGCAACTGACTGGTTTCACGTGGGGTTATACTTTTTAAAACCAGACAATGCTCTTTGTAATATTTGTAACACCAAATACAAACTGGCCATGGCAACATCCCTAACCTGAGGAACACCTTGTCAAATAAAATATAAAGTGGAAAAGTGAAATTGTTTCATATTTGACAGCCTGAAAATCGTAAGTGGTACACTTGGGGCCAGAAGATGTTGCATCTACCACGTACCACAAAACTTTGACATATTCAGGTGATTCAGTAGCTAACTAGATAAGTTGTTGATGGAGAAAAAGATTTATTCTTTTGGTTGACATTAACATTTTTATTTGTTTGAGAAAACACTGAGCCACTGGCTGCATCGTAATTTTTACCTGTATGCTATTGCGGTAAACTTACAGTAAGGTTGTGCGAGATCTTTTAACTCTCTGTCAGAAACCTTAGTATGACACCAACAGTATTATTTATGGAGAATATTACAGATGTAAATATAACAGTGATGAGAACATCACAGTCCGTGACAAACCAGTTATACTTGTTTTATGCTACAAGTTTTCACTTTGCCAGGCTCAATTTAATTTGTGACAGGCTAACGGTTGTAGGGAAGGTCTTTGGTAATTACATTACATTTTATTAAATGATAATATATTAGATGAGGTTCAGCATTTAAAATCAGCATACGATTAAAGCACTTTTTTCTAATTCTATAGGAATTACACTTTGCTTTATTATTTATTATTATAAAACCTTTGCGTTAAAATAGAGCACTGCCTTAACAGCTATGCATTAGGAACAAAACAGAGAAACTTACTGATGATTGTTTGAACACAAAGAGGACTGCAGCAGTTTCATGTGCATTGAGACAATCTTCTTTACAATGGTGGAGCCCACCATGCTGAAATGAGAAAGGTCACTTGCAGTCCGCAGGAAAATCATCTCTAAACTTTGAAATATCAGCTTCAGCTGGACATGGAAAGAAAAAAGAAACACATGTACAAGCCTTCAGCACAAGCAGCATGGGCCCAAACAGATCTCGTATTCTCACACAATTTACCATATTTGTGTATATTAGCAGTCAATATATTGACGATTAATACTTCCATTACACTGTCCGACATGTATTGAGACTCAATAATTACTGACAATTCAGCTCCTGTTTTTAACACTGGCACACATGTAATCACTACTGGTATGCATTTTATCACAGTAGAAACAGTGAGCCTGCATAAATAAAATATTTTCTGTGTAGACAGACCCAGAAGGTTACATTCACAAGTATGTATCCTAAATATTGCTGAACCTAAACAGAAACTTACCTCACTATGCAAAAAAATATTGGTAGTCTCTATATACGTGTTCTTTTTGAAATTCCATACTGAATAACTGTCTAATAAAACTAGCCTTAGCTTCTGAGCTAACATAAACTTGGCAAGTTCTTTAAAATGATCATTCAAAAAATAGCAATCGACACATTAAAACAGTTTGAGTGTATATTCTGGCACACATATAACAAAAAGCCTCATATTTTACCAAAATAATAGTTTAGAAAGTTTCAAACTTACTTTTCCTAAACAGTCTGTGAACTGTAATCAGATTAAACAATCTATGGAGTCCATTCATAAACAATTAGTTTAAAAAATATTTTAAAACATCCAGCTGGCAAACGTGGCTGCAAGATTTATTTGGTTTATAAGGTTTATGACATGTAGCTATACATCCATCCATCAGTACTTCTCTGATAGTGGACAAATTTGAAAATTTAGTTTTCTTTAAAATGGTCTTCATAGCCCTATACAATGCTTAACCTGGTCTGAATACTAAAATGTCATTATTTTTTGAAATAAAGAAATATTTATGGTTTCAAACTGCACATTTTACTATGACCTAAAACACACATACTGCATGTGTGTGAAATCCTGCAAAGGTTTTCAGTAGTATCTGTGTAGAGTAAACTTCCAAAACACAAAACTGTTACTGGGTTAAGTATATTTATCTTGTGGAAGTAAACGTTTGGGAATGTTTTGTATTCTACCAACCCTGACAATTCTGCATTTTTACTCTTTTTTTTTTCACAGTAAATCCTCAATGTGACTTTTTTCTTACTCCTTTCTAACTTTGTATGGTACAAACACAAACTTAGTGAAGACAAATAAATATTAAAAACACCATGGCATTTCAGCACAGTGTGCTTGGTTTGATTCCTTGTCAAGGACAGATTTATGGACAGATTTATAAACTATGTTTTACATATTACTTGTGGATCTTAATTCTAAAAATAGAATTGTTCATAAATCCAACCATCTGCTGATGACACTTAAGATCTTATTGACTTCATGATGTTTATTAATGTTATTATTACTATTATTATTATTATTATTATCATCATCAACCCAGCTAACGTAACATTAACTTTGGCAAACTAAATGAATGATAATACTGGGAATGCTATGTAAGTACGTACCTAAATAAATGTTAGTAAAATAATTGCTGTCGAATAAAATCTAATTTTAAAAACCTTATGTTGTCCTGTCTTATCTTGACTTCAAAAATCTTATCTTTATCATGCGTGTTAAACTTGGGCTTTTGGGACCATTACTACAAATATCCTAATTTTATCTAACGGATATTTTCTGGTCAGTCAACTTACCTCAGTCTCAGAATGGGTATCTCCCTCCATTAATGACAATATTTCAGCGCATTCAGCCGAGATTTTTATGTAGCCCTCAACTACATCATAAAGATTGGCACACGGGAGATTTTTTGCTGTCCTTATGAAGATTTCCAAACCTAAAAGCCAAGACCACAGTGTGTCAATATGAGTTAATGTGATACAGAACTTTTAAAGGAAACCATGGTGTCAAACCACGGTATGTTCATCATCCAGTATGTCCGTCGGATGGGTCTACACTACAGGAAATATTAGATCTGTATGTCATATGGATGTCTCATAGTAGCAATTTAGTAATTATACAATTGTACTAAAAATCAACCCCAGTATATCTTAAACAAAGTGTTGTAGTATGTTCGTCAGATGATTTTAGATCTGTATGTCACATGTATTTCTCACAGTATTCATTTCATACTTATCAAAATCAAGACTCACATCTTACCAAACTAAAGGTCGTTATGTTTGTCAGATGGATCACTGTGTACTACACGGCATTTGAGATCTGAATGTCATGTGGATGCCACACAGTAGTAATTTAATGCTTATAAACTATTAACTAGAAATCAACTAGTGTATAGCTGATCAAACCAAAGCTTGTGGCTTGATTGTAAGATGTTTTTTAATCAATTACAAATGATAACATTTTGCACTATGCTTATGTTTTGCGTCTCAGTAAAGTTATGGCAGGTTTTGGGCAAGTGTTTATAATGTATGTTCGCATTTCTCCATACAGCTTTGTTAAAGTAGCAGATTTTCACATGATCTGTTTACTCCTGTTCGTTTCAAGTCTTTATCAATGCCATCAGGCTTCTCGTGTCTCTGAAATGTTTTTTAAACATCCCTTTTCATCCAAAGTAACCAGCGACAGGACAGGAATGCTACAGGATTGTAGTTTGTTCCCTGGTTTACCAGGAAAATGCAGGCTCCTGTGATCTTGCGTGGTGATCCAGAGACGTTACTGGACAGCTGAATATGCAAACACGTCTTTTCTTACTTTATTGCCCTAACAAAAACCTCATTTCAACATCAAAATGTTTTAGCTGGTTAGCGAAATCGCTCAGATCACTCTGCCCTTACCTTTAAATGCAGTGCTAGGGTCCTGTAGCATGGACTTAAAGACTGTCCCATTAAACTCGGTCTCAGTTGTTTTCTTTTTCTTCGCTGATCTGTGTGATTCCTGTACCTTATGTCGTTTATTTGCCATGTTTAAAATACAGCTGGATTCCAAAGTTTACACACGTGGAGAAAAACATGTGCTTACTGGGCCATTCTCTGTGACTATGTGAACGCAGCTACATCAACAGAACATCACCGTTCAAGCAGCGTGAAGCAGGCAACCGTAGCTCAAATAGTCAAATATGGCGGCTAGAGAACAAGATATTGTGTAGTAAAAGTCCCTCGTACTTTGTAGTTCATAGGACTACGAATTATCAAAATAATAGATTTTAAAAATGCAGTTAGCCGAACCAATCGACTAGGAGACAAATCATGGCATTGTACAAATAAAATTGGTGCAAAGTTGTTCAGAAAATTGTTTTATTTATGAGATCTGTATTGCGAAAAAACATGAAATCTTCAAAAATGTAATTCCTGTTCATTAAAAAAAAAAAAGTATTATCAAAAACTATTTACATTTGCATATATATAAAAAAATAATGTCATACTGCTTCTGTTACTCTTGCATGCTCGTGAAGAGTTTAGTGTCCGATAGTGCTTTCCCAGAAACATAACTCGCATACAAAACAAGGGAAGGGAGAAGAAAAGAAAGAAAAAAACAAACAAACAAAAAAAATACAAACAAAACACACCAGTGGAAAAAAAGAAACTAGTCACAACACTGATACACAACCATAGCCTATACAATGTTACAGTGACATGTTACAGCTGTGCAGATATAGTTAGCTTTCAAGCTATGCAACAGATCAAACAGGTTAAAACCTCCTACAAGAGTTAAAAATTAAGGCCTCACCCTATTACAAAAAGCCAACAAAGCCACATGCAATGGCATCTGTTTCTCAAGGATTTTGAATGGAGTTGCTTTCTTTCACAGTTCATGATCCATATCTGACACCCCTTTCATGAAAATATCTCCCCAGAGATGTCGTCAGGTGTGCCCAGGCCTGGTAACAGTGGAGCTTTAGAAGAAGTGTTTAGTGAAAGGTGTACTGCATTCGGTTTACTTTAATCCGAAGGTGCAGTCAATTTAATTTCATGCTTTCTCCATGACAGACAGGTGCCCCTGGACATGCCGACATTCTACCCTATAAGACAGACAGGAAAGTATTAAAATGACAAACAAATGGAGTACAGTCTGTAACTGTAGAACTACAAAATGGAGCTGATATAAAGAGTGTAGGTATGTTGAGGTTATCATAATATACACTGATCGGTGTAGATATTTAAATGCCTGCAACAGACTCAAAGTTGGGAAAGAGGCATATTTACCCATGTTACGCTTTTCCTCTCATCATCAAAAGAACGCACAAAGTCGCACAAATAGTTGCACCCAGAAGGAATCAACCAACAGAAATAAAACTTTTTAGGTAGGTTTAACGTTGTGTACACTTTTATGCGCGGCCATGCGACGTAAGCAAAGACGGATCCTTCCACTGTACCTGACGGGACAAAAGGCACGACTGTGGACATTCAGCCAGCAGTGATGCCCTCCATAAGTCATCCTGCTAGTGGCAGCATCGGTAGACAGCTGCACAATGCTCTTCTACATGCAGATTGTTATGACGACTTCCCCTAAAAACCACGTCAGTGTCACACCATAACCTGGTGTCACCTGACCTCCAATTCCTCCACAAAATCTGCAGGAACTGCACAAGAACATTCAAGTGCATGGGACCTCATTACGAACCTCTACAATACCGTTCTAAGACGTTTGCATGTTGCGTAATCAAACATGGAGGCCTGATCCCATACTGAAAGACACTACTTCTGTACATGCAGCTTAATAAATATTGCCCATATCAATCTAAATTTTCGTAATTTATTGCTCTTGGTAACCTTAAGCTTCCTGCCTTATAGCACTGCAATCAGTAATACTGGAACTGGTGGTCCCAAATTCAATCGCCACGTTACATGCATACATAGGTAAAAGAACAAAGAAACAACACCAGTAGCGATGAATAAACAAGTAAACTGTAATGCTGAATGAAGTTACTCCATGATGCAAATGCCGCCAACAAGTTACTTAATGTCCATCAGTAATGTCAACGGCAACAAACTAACTCTAACCCTAATGATGCAAATGAAGCACATGTCGCAAACAAGTTGCTGAATGTCCATCAGTATGAACATTTTGTGAAATTCGTTAAATGCGATAATTTTGACTAAATAATAAAGGAAAAGTATGATCCGCGTGACTGTAGCGCCAAAGAAAAGCACTGATATAGGTCGGGAACAGGGCACGGCTTGTACCCGCTTGGTACCGGAGTTTCTTTTTCGCCTGCATCCAGACCCCTTCGATAGTTTGTGTATGTATGTCAGGGTGAATGGGAGCACGAAATTTTCCGCATGAATCACAACTTCGTGTTGGTAGACTCTGTTGTCTAGTGCATTTAACAGGCGTGTGTGCATGTAACGTGGTGATTGAATTTGGGACTGCCAGTTCCAGTATTACCCTGCAATCCAACACTTCCTTCTGGGTGCAACTACTCTTTTAATGATAAGTGTATGTCTTTTTAAAACCTCAAAATACAGCCATCTCATGCCTTTAAACATGTGCAAGGAAGGTATGCTGTGGGTGCTGATGCACCTCCCTGCCATGACAGTTGTGGGCATCTTTAATTGATAAGTCTGGATGGTCTATTTTGCCTTGGTATTTGAACTCCTTTGTCTTTTGAATCACGTGAGATGAGCTGAGGCCCAGAGAACATTTAAGCATAAAACTGATGCACACTTTTCTCCTTGTGTACTGTAAGCTGTGTTAAGTGACATAGGCTTTCCAACAACCTTCTGGGTCCATGTAGCTATATTTAACACAACAGCGTGTTTTCTCATGCAGTGCCATTTCTGGGATGCAAGGTCAAGCATATTCGACTGTGCTTTCCCTTCTTGAGCTACAGACTGAGATGTCTCTGATTTTCTAAATCTTTTCATAACATGTGCCCAATATGTTTAAAGATATACATTTTGTTTTAACTGTTGGACGATTCTCTCTGAACGTTTGGCACAAAGTAGTGCGCCACGATTTACCTTTTCCTGCAAAGACTAAGCCTTTGGTGGATGCACCTTCTATTTTCCTATTTTCACTCGTTTTTAAATCCCACTTAGTTACATCCCAACTTTTTGTTTGGGAGTGTGTTGCAGCGATCAAATTTATTAGATTAGATTTATTTACAAATTGCAATTAAGTTAGAAAGTCAAGACAAAGTTTCTTTGTATGTCATTAGGCAATAAATACACAGTTTTAAGTGAATTAACAAATCACTGACTAATTTTTACTGCATTTCCTAAAAAAAAAAAAAAGTCTGGATTTTTTTTATACAATGGCATGTTTATTGTGTCTACACAGTACACATATTAGTGTATATTGCCTGCAAGCTCAAGTAGCTTCTCACCTCATTACGAAGAGCTTTAAGTTTGTGTCATACACTCTTCCTCCAGGGTCTCTTTTGCTTCTTTCTTTCCGTCTTCCTCATTGAAAGTGGGGTAATCATCTTCTAGTGTTGTAGTTGATAAACTTACCAATGAGATCATAGACTCCTCAAGGATGCCTTTCTCACAGTCAAGTTTCTACAAACACAAGTTGTTTAAGAGCTGAGACACATACAAAATACTTACAAGTATAGCTTAAGCAGGAAAGTGACGCTCAGTGTACAGAGAGGAGTGATTAGTGCAAATGTCTGATATCTTACCAGTACTCTTTCCCACTGATGATAAGCTGCAGGCACTAAGCCTGAATGGTCATCTGTATTAAATCCAAGCTGTGGATTGCCAAGTATGGCAGAAGTCACTCCTAACCCTACTTTATTTGAAGTAAGCTCTGGTTCTATCGGGAGTTCGTCTTGTCGACAGGTGTTGGAAGCAGGTGGTTGTGGTGCTACGGTGCTGTCCGCAGACACAAGAGACTCTTTTTGTGTGCCATGACAAGAATCCTCTAAAATAAGAAGTTGCTCCATAGACATCTCCAAAGTATATTCGGACCGAACATCTGATCGAAGATGCTCAAGAGGGTTCAAGTACCCTGACTCAAGAGAGAGCTCTGTTTTGTCCAGCCACTGAGAAGCAGCTGGATCAGCATCAGTTGTGGAATCTCCCACTGATGGACAACAGAGCCTTACCTCCACAGGGAGGTGTTCTCTCATGGAACATTCTGCCATACTGTTGAATGTGACCTCAGGAGACAGATGGTGGAAGGTGTCTGCTTTTATGCGAAAGGAAGAATCAAAGAGAAATTTTAAGAATATTTCAGTAATAGTTTGAAGACAACACTCTATAAAGACTGTTTTGTCTGATTGTGTCGTACCTTGCATACTGGCGCTGTGGAAGTCCCTGCATACCACAGGACACTGAGTGGACATCCACCGTTGCATTGGCACATCGCACGATCCATTATCAGTGCCACTTTCTGGGCTGAAATGCAGAACTGTACTGTCCCCCTCAGTCACAGCAGACACACTGTCTCCTACAGCAGTTGATGAAAGCACATCTGTGGACATAAAGACCACAGCTCCCTAATTATTTATATGATTTCACTTGGCCAGTTCAACATGACTTAAAAGGAGTCCTACTTAACTGGCTTTCACTCTGCTATTCACTGCACCATAAGCATGGTTAAGCAGAACAAGAACACCCCTAAATAGCATGCTTGAACATCGCAATTCTTCTGCCAGGGCCACTGGTGGTCCTACATGAGTTTGACTGTGGACATACACACCGGTGTTGGTCTGGCTGATGTTATGTTCACTGGTGGAATAGCTGCCAGTTGAGATAGTAGGGGACGTCGTATTATCTGGCTCTGCAGCAGTTCCATTATGCTGTAAAGCCAGCCGCAGCTGAGTGAACGCAAAGATAAAACAAAATATGCAAGCAGTTATTTTAAGCATTAAGCATCAATTTTTGTGTCTTAAGAAAATTATATTTATATACATTTTTTTTTCTTAAGATATACATTTTGTAATAATTTACTCTGTAGACATACAGCAAAAATACAACAAATGTTTAACAAAATAGACTTTGCTTTCAAGTGGCAGCCCTGGTGGCATTTTCATATAGTGCATGCAGTTGCAGAGCGGTGGGATGAGTACCTCACTTTTTGAATAAACATTTTATTTATTCAAATATTTTTTCCCCAGACATACCAAAAGTCATAGGACAGTAGCATGTAAATAAATTATGAGGTGGCATTATGGGAATGGCTTAGGAATGCCAACCCTTGTATAAGTCGTGAGTTGTTACCGTGAGTTCTGCGTATGTACTTAGAATTTGTCATAGAGAGAATCATTACCCACAGTGGCCGGCCATGGGTGCTCAATGGTTATGACCGGATAGTAATGCCCATGTGAACAGACACCTGACTCTGGCAGAAATAAAAATTCACATTCAATGCTAAAAGGTGAGACACACATATGATGGGATATTTCTTAAGGATATACGTCATGCCATTGGGCCAAAGTTGTCCAGAACTGGATCAAGGATCATTCTGAAGAGTTCTGAGGAATGGCATGGTCTACACATTCGCCTGATTCCAACTAAGGCATTCCACCATAATGATTTGTCTAAACCTTGCCATGAGAACTTTGGCCAGTGTTCAGCCTCATATACAGCCGATCATATGACTACTTGTATGTCAGTGTACGTTGGATAATGTTATGAAGTACAGTTTTAACTGAATTAAAAGACTTAGTAGATATAAACAACTACCTTGTTTGTCCAGACCATCCTGCAACTCAAGAAAAACGACTTATTTGGCCACAACATTTGGCTTTCTTTTTCCTAGCAACAAACATTTGATGCATAGTTGCATACTCATACTCAGTATACTTAATACATTTTTGGCACGTAATGAAAAGCTCCTTGTGGTTTCTCATTTAGAATAATTTGAGCAACCATAAAATGACACAAATAAGGTTAGTTAAGAAAAAAACGAACAAACAAAAACACACTGTCATGGACTTCAGCTTTCCAGGACTGGACTTCAATACACACGAGTTATGAGTATAACATAAGAGGTCATTAGGGTCAGTGAGACATCTACATTTACATTTACGGTATTTAGCTGATGCTCTTATCCAGAGTGATTTACAAGGTTAATCATATTACAGGTAGGCCAATGTAGTGGTAGGAGTCTTGCCCACGGACTCTTATTGGTGTAGCACAGCGGAGTCACTCAGCCTGGGATTCGAACCCCAGTCTCCCACGTGTGGTGGTAGCTACTTGGCGGGTAGTGGTGTTATCCGCTGAGCTACACCAACCACTAACAGTAACAGTAGTGGCAGTGCTGTTAGCTAAGACACTTACCTTTTCTAGGTGCTGCTGTTCTATGAAACATTCACCTGCATAACCAAATTAGAACAGAATAAGTATCTAGCCTGAATCTGCACTGTTGGTGCAATGGTTAAATTAGGCCAAAACAACACTGCAATGTAAAATAAAGCAAAGCTTTTTTCTTAATGTGCCAGAATCCAAGAAGGTGCCTCTTAGAGCCCTGATGTAAACACATACCTGCATTAGGGCTTACCTTGAATGTTTCGCTTGTGGCTAAATTATGTGCTTACCCAGTGAAGCAGCTATGTATCTTTACCTGTGAGTGCTTAATCATGTAGAAACACCTATGAAAGCCTCATGTGTGTATTTATCTACATGTGTAAGGCTGTTCTGATTGTTTATTTGTGTAGCTTTACCTGCATGAAAATCTGCTGTTTCAAGTTGTAGTGTCTCTCTCCATGACAGTCTGCTGGCTCTAGATGTATTCTGTGACATCAGCTCTGAGTTAGAGCTTGGCCCTGACAATGACCACTCCACATCCACCTCAGCACCTGTTTTCAACAAGTAGAAATTGATTATGATGCAAAAAATGATGGCCATTCATTAACCAATCTAAAGTGTTTACTCATAGAAAGGTTTAGGCACCTACCTCAGAATGTAGATTTTTTAATCGCTTGAATTACGTTCATTTTAGTTACCTTTGAGTAGGACAAGCTTGTTCATGCAGTTTGTCTTATAATGCATTACAGCAATACTTTATAACAAAACAACCCTAAAAATAAGTAATGTATTATCCAACAGATTGTAACTTAATAGTTTTTCACCATTGAATAAATTAAATGTAATTTAAAAATATTTATTTAACACTGAATGTGTTTAACATCCCAGGAGACATGTCCACAAAGCACAATATGAATTAAATAAAATAAATAAAACCATCCCTTTTACAAAGAGCGCTTTCACTCCACGGTGGTTGCACTGAGAAGCTTCTGTCTGCGTGCCTCGTTGAAATGCTTGTTAAACCTTATGGTTCTTTTCTGTCATTTACCCTTTCATTCAAATTCTGTTGGGCTCGAATCCTTCAAGCTTAATAAAAGTCGGGAAACTTCAGCGTGCTCCGGTGTGGATGTTACACTAAAATGGTTAGCTCTAGCCCCGGAGCTAACAAGTAAAAGTTCCACTCTGGTTCACATTTATGACATCCCATCTTAAAAACATCTTTTAAATAATCTATCATGGAGAATAGCAGATAACTGAAATAATAAGATATAGTCATTTCCTCTGACTATCTTTTAATACTATTTAAGTTAGCTTAAAGATCACAATGCACTTATTTGACACCGTGAATTCCCACTTCATGGCACCTAAAATACAATCTTACATAAGTATTTTGTTAAATGAATATTAATCAGATATTATATTCAATAAATGTCTACTATAACAAAATACTACACATTTTTTCCCATTTAAGAGAAAGCTATTTCTAGCCAGCACAGTTTTGCCAGCATGTGCAGTAGACAGCTAACTTGGAGCAAGTGCTGCTCATTCGATTCACAGGAGTGTAGGGATCATTAATGATCACTGAAAACATTATCAAAGTTTCACAGACTGTTAATGCATTTTCAGGAAAAAGGAAGATAAAAGTAGGACCTATTGTTTTGACTAGTGATGCAGGATCTAGGTTTCTGCAGTCAACTACTGCGGCTGAAATCAATGGAACTGACTCATAAACGTAGTTGTCACATGTTTGAGAAGCTACAGATTCTAAAAAAAAAACTATTAATTAACAAAAGCCCAAGGAGCAAGGGGAAACCCCAAGTGATGTACTATGAAAATCATTACTGTAGTCAGAATTGTTTGAAAAATGAACCTTAATTTGTTTTTACAACTCTTTAAAAATGATGGACTTTCCAGTTCACCATAAGTGATGCAGCATTTACCAACACCAGAGTACTGCAGTACAATTTAAGTTAAGAAGCTGTGGCAAAAAGTTCAGGGAAAACTGTATTAAGGGTTTTGTTTGTTTGTTTGTTTCTAGTTACCTTTTCTAATTTATTGCATACCAAACCATAAAGAAACTAAAAAGGTTCTTGTCAAAAAAACATCTAAGACCCTTTATTCTGTATTGTGAGCACTTCACATAGGACTACTTAAATAGTGCTTCTTCTTCTCAGACATAATATATTAAAAGTCAGCAGCATAAAATTTAGGTACTATTGTAACATAAACAAAGTGTCTTGATTTCTTTAGAAATCTCTCTTGACCAACAGCACAAACCTTTCATGTGCATACCTGTATTTTGTGTAGCATTGGCTGGTGTGTCCACTTCTTGGATGGTACTGAGCTCATGTGGCTTCAAGTCTTGCAGAAGGCTTTGGACCATGCGAGGTGGGCGAGAGGTCGGTGGTTTCATTCGTGCACTATTCCCTGAGACATAGTTGCACAGTTCTAAAGATATTATAGCCATTAAATGTGTGGCATGATTTGTGTGTAAGAGACTCCCAATTAGCAGGTCATACATCAACAGGCAAACTAAAACATTTGACGTTATGTCTTTAATCTCTGCTCCTGCTGTACCAAACCATGATGTAGATGCTTGTCAATAGAAAAAAAAACAATATGTCATTTTAATATGTATGGACAAAAGACTCTTACCACTGGACTTAAATAGATGACTGGGAGATGTACAGTGTGGACCCAGTGAGTTACTCTCCTCAGTGGAAAGCAGGGTTTCCATAAGAGTAAGATGACTGGACCGCAGGTCTGACAAGCTGAATGACTTCAAACCCACAAAAAAAACGAAATACTGTTACAGAAATATGGATGCTTAATATACATACATTATTCCAATTTGTTCCCCTTTTCCCTGCTCTACCTACCCCTCCTCCAGTCCTCGTTACCTCTGTGTCCTCTGCTCTGAGTAAAGCCTTCAGGGTATTTCTTTGCCTCCTCATCTCCTCTCTAGCGCACTGACTTCTCTCTATCTCTGGGATCCTGCATGGATAACTGTGCAGATTATCTTCAAGACCTGATCTTGTGCAAGTCTGTCCATGGCTTGGAACGACAGCAGGAGTTCTTCCCACTAGAGGCACTTCAGAGTACTGTGGAGGGGCTGGAACCAGGTGTGTGGTCGGTGCAGGGGATATATGACTGGTACAGGTCAGAAAATGCTGTAGAACTAAGGGGTGATGCAGTGCAGTATCTCCCATGTCAGAATGGCCATGTCTAGAGCTCCTCTCTGACAGTAAGCTGGGTCCTGGTGGTAAAACCACTTCCATGCTGCTGTCCCCCAGAGTAGGACATGTAAGCAATGCAGGTACTGAGACTGAGGGGGGCTGAGGAAAGTTAAGACTTGAACAATGCTTTGGAATAAGGGAAGGTGTTTCTAGAACTTCACTAGGCATAGAGGTATATGTGGTTATGGAATGGTTGGGAATACCAGACAAAGTGATTAAGGCACTGCTGGTAGTATTTAAACAAGGCTGACTGACCAGCGCTGGGTTGGTGGGTGTAAACACATGATTGAGTGTTCCGTCCCCTGGTTGAGTGTCAGAAGGGACTAGGCAGTCAGCTTCAGTGACCAGCAGGGGTGTGATGGCAGGTGAGTGTTCCCCATCAGAAACAATGGGAAGGAGACAAGTTGTTTCAGTTAACGGAGGTTGCTGTGATTGTGGTGTCATCATAGGACCAGCAGAATAACGTAACTGCAGTTTCTTTTGGTATTCCTGCAGTTGCAAACAGGCATCTTCACCACGCTTTTCAACTCTGTAAAATACACACACACGCACACACGCGCACACGCGCACACACGCACACACGCACACACGCACACACACACACACACACACACACACACACACACACACACACACACACACACACACGCACACACACACACACACGCACACACGCACACACACACACACACACACACACACACACACACACAATTAGATTTTGACAAGACAAAATGTAAGGAGAGCTGCTCATAGTGTACACTCACAAACCTGTTCTGTTCCAGGAGTCTCTGCTGATAGTTCTGGAGTCTCTGAGATTGTAAATTATCTGACACAGGAGCCAACATCACCTTCTGGGGAAAAATAAAAATATCAGCCATTAAACCAGGTTTACATAACAAAGCTTTATTTTTTACAATTATACAACATTACTTAAAAAGGCCTTTTTAGGGTACATTTATATTTGTAGCAGCATTATGACTTTTCTCATTATTTCCCCTTCATATACACACATACATTTATACACACACACACACACACACACACACACATACACATATATATATATATATATATAGTATCATGTGATGAAATAAGACATAAAAGTAAAAATCAACAAAAATGGAGACGTTTTATTGTGGAGAGCGACAATATATATATATATATATATATTGTATCTATAATATCACGTGTTGTGAAAATGTCTTGGAAGCATCACCCACTCAATGTCGCAGTGCTGTATCCTTCAGTCGCTCACCTGCGATCCTCTTGAGGTCTTTGTGAACTGCTCCTCTTGCTCATAGATTGTAGCTGGCAGATGTCCGATCGATTCATCACTCCCCCCGAGGCCTGAGAAAACAGAAGAAAGAAGGACCTTACATTAAAATCGTAATCAAAAAAAGAGAAAAAAGGAAAATAGCTGACAAACTAACCACTTTTGTGTGACAGATCAGATTTGTCCTCTTCTAGAGTTGGAGTACTCTCAGACTCCCGGTTGCTCAGCAATCCTGTTTCAATGCTCGCATCCTCAAGCACAGCACTTTTTTGTTCTGCAGAAAATTCTCGACAACTCCACTGCTCCCTCTGCCTTCTGACACGCTCAAGCAGCCTCCTTAGAGCTGGTCGTCTGGAGTAAACTAGGGAAAAAGATACAGTGAAAGGTAGCAAAATATATGCAGGGAATTATCTAAAAAGATTCCATGCCAGCATTCAAAACCGTGAAACATAATAGTCACCATCAAACTGCAGAATCTTCATTTCACTGTTCTAAAATCATTTGATCTCCTCAGTGAAAACACAATTCTGTGACCACTATGAACACAATTTCTGCATGTGCTGCAACTTTCTAAAGCTACAAGTTCCTCATTGGTAGGTTTGTATATGAAAGTTACATTTTTATTATCTTTTGTTGGTATTGCACCTTTCATCCTTATGATTCTGCTTGGCTTTGTTTAGTCTTCAGGCCACATGCCCAAGGCTTGATTTGTAAAGTGGGACATGAATTTAAGTGGTAGACTGAGCAGGTGAAGCTCTGAAACTGCCCGCATACACCCTTAAGTATGTATACAGTGGGAAAAATAAGTATTTGATACACGGATGGAGAATGAGGTCTGTAATTTTTATTGTAGGTACACTTCAACTGTGAGAGACAGAATCTAAAAACAAAAAAATCCAGAAAATCACACTGTATGATTTGTAAATAATTAATTTGCATTTAATTGCATGAAGTAAGTATTTGATACAATAGAAAAACAGAACTTAGTACAGTAATTTAGTACAGAAACCTTTGTTTGTAATTACTGAGGTCAGACATTTCCTGTAGTTCTTGACCAAGTTTGCACATACTGCAGCAGGGATTTTGACCCACTCTTCCATAAAGATCTTTCCAGATCTTTTAGGTTTTGGGCTGTTGCTGGGCAACATTGAGTTGCAATTCCAAAGATTTTCTATTGAGTCCAGGTCTGGGGACTGGCAAGGCCACTCGAGGACCATGAAAAGCTTCTTACAGAGCCACTCCTCAGTTGTTTGTTTGTAGTAGTTCACAGTTTGTCTAATTCACATTTAATATGCATCAGCGCATTTCTGCTTTGTCCAAGTCTGTGTCTCATCGTTCGGTCCATCTCCATTTTTACTCTCATTTTATATATATATATATATATATATATATATATATATATATATATATATATATATATATATATATATATTACTATTAAAGTGTACAAAATGTCAATTTTTGCTCTTCTCTTTTATAATTGGCTTATCTCTCTTAAATAATATCTATAAAATTATATGTTTCTGCCTTTAAAAGAGAATCTTTGTGGAATTCACAAATTTGATCTTTAATGTTAACTTAAAAAATGTCATAATGGTCATATATTTTGATTGACATATCTTAAAAATCAAAACATATGAAAATAATAAGTGAAAAAGGTAAAAACAGCACATTTGCCAGAAACTGGAGCTAATGCATTCATTCATACCTACAGGGTGACTGTGAGAAACAGCACAGTCTTCCTCTGCCTCAGCCTCTGCATCCTCACAAGGAGTAGCCTTACTGGTCACATCCTCCTCACAAGAAGGGTCAAGGGTCACGTCCAGGTCCTCATCATTAGTTCCAGCAGATGGTGCAGGAAGAGGCTCTGGTACAGGTTGGAGTATTAAGTCACCTCTTACCTCTGTAAAAGAACAGACCCTAATTGTTTAAGTCACTTAACTCAAAAGTGTAGATGCCCTTCAAACATGTTAACTTTACTTCCCTGAAATTCCTCCTATGCAGCTTAGCTTCTGATGTAAAGAAACCACGTTAAGTACTAACAGAGAGAAATCAAATCGCTAACATTGCTCCATAACCATATTCTGCCCTGTACTGTGGAAACCAATGACCATTTTCTACACCATTCTCTGTCTGCACCATCTCCCGTTAGCCTGTATTAAACATAAAAAAGCAGTGAAAATACACTGTAGGTGCCAAATCACAGGGTAAAGGTGAGTGTGGATTCTGTCTGTGGTATAAAAGGAGATGACCTACCTCTTTCTGCATTGTACAGATCCTGGAAGGCAACCTCTAACTCTCTCTGTTGCTCAGCTCTTAGCTCGTCATGTCTGTAGAGTGGTTGAAAAATCTGTGCAGGTATCTTGTTTACAATCTGCCTTCTCTGTTGCAAATCAGCCTGCTGCAATCTCTCTAACTCGCACAGCAACCTTGCATTGTCCTGTCCAATTAACACATATAATACACAATATATATAATTTTAATTATAGAACATCGCAGAAAGTAATTACCATTACTATTATTTATTTATGTAAAACACTAACTGACTTCGATGGTATTATCACAATTAGACACCTGAATTGCTTTTTCCTTCAGAAGTGCATGGCCTCCTCTAAGCTGCGCCTTCTCAAGTTGCTCCTGAAAAACATGCCCTTTCTCATTCTCCAGCTCTGTCAATCGCTGAGCCTCCAGTTTTGCTGACTGATGAGCATCTGACTGCAAGAGCAATCAATAGTGTTACCATCAGTTACATGAGGGCAGTAATACAAAGTATTAGAGTTTTACCCATGCACCATGGAAACTGATTTCCTTAATATCTGGACATTACACATAGTGATATAAGCCTCTTTCAGTTTGCATCTACCTGCTCAGTTTCTGTTTCTCTGTCCACTGTTGTCTCTGGGACATGACAGTATGTGACGGAAAAACATTCAACGTTAGCCATACTGGGTGGTGGAGGACTAAGAATCCCAATAGTCTGACAAAAAGACAAGCCACAAAATGACAAATTATAACATCATAGATACAGTTCAAAGGCAATGCAGAATTTTCACTTCAAGTTAATTTTCCATAACTTTGTTGATGACAAACAATTGCACATTTCCATCCCTTCTGATTATCAAGACTCTGTTGAAAGGTTTACCAGGTTTAAGATCTTTCTCAGTAGAGGTCACAAAAACATTAAATACTAATCCTTGGTACTCAAAATTAAAAAATAAAAATAAAAAACTAAGTAGCTTAGTATACTGAATCATTTGAGGTCATGACTGAAATATTGGATGGCAATTCATGTGTTGCATTGTCCTGTTTTTGTTTTGTTTTTTTAACACCATGCTTGTAAGTATAGTGACATATGCATTACACTGTTGTTGTGTATTGTAAACATGAGGGCCCCTTAAAAAAACCTGTAGCTCCGTCTCAATACATGCAACATTGTTCTACAACAGACTGTACCTCTATGGGGTTCAGGACAGGTTGAGGAAGTCTGGCAACATTCATGGCCCTCTTCTTCTCCACTGCTAGAGCTTTCTTCCTAGCCTCGATGTGTCTGTATGAGACATTTAACAGCTGGTTGTTCCTTACCAAAAATTCACACTTCAGGGTAACCAATTGTCACCAGTTCATTGCCATTTTATGAAATATGCTTAAAACAAGCCAAATTACTTTTCAATATAGTAAATCAGTTAGCTTTTGTAGAACAAGCAATATCGCTTAAACAAGTAAACAATGTCTAGAAATATGTTTAATACCCTTAGACTATCTCAAAGAAGTATAACTAAATATAAGAAAATATTGTTTGCATCTGGATTTCACCAATACATGGAACGTGAATGGGATTTGTTTTGGTGAGCGCATATCACATGTATGTCATGGAACATACTAAACTGACCAATCAAGCACACAGACTGTTAACAAGTATCAGATGTCCTAACAAATGAATACCCTGAGAGTGAGGGAGAGTTTTTTAGCGTGTGTGTGTGTCTGTTCTGACCGATTGCGGCGCTTCTCTTCACCCTGTCTTTGGGAAGCGAGGTCTCTGAGCGCCTGCTGATGCCTCTCTGTCGCTCGCTCTCTGTTCTCTTCTGTTTTTCGAGCCAAAGCATCCCAATCTGGCTCCTAGAATGACATACAGACAGAGGCGCTTAGCTTCGCGTCACTTAGCTACCAGATTGATTAAACATCCCAATCCACGCAGGCCAAGGCCCACTTTCTTTTGACTCACGTTCTGTCTAGCGTTACGGTAGCCCTGCCCCACGGCCCAGAGGCTGTCCTTGTGAAGTTTCTCCAGAGTCTGGATCTTCTCGCTCCGCTGCTCTTGCCACTCATCTCGAAGCGCTGCCGTGATATTCTGCAGCTCTCTCTCCTTCCTCTCCCGCACCTCTCGGCGAACCTGCAGCGCAATGTGCCGCTCCTGTTCCCTCACCTAAGATACAACCACAAAATAATAACAAGCTCCACAATACACTGTTATTCAGCTCAGTCAGCAGACTCGCTAAACTCACCTGCTGAACTCTAAGTTTTCTCCTTCGGTCCAGTTCTTCTCGAATGTACTGCGCTTCTTCGTTCGGGCTCAATCGTAGACGGTTCACCTTTGTCGTTTTTCTTTTCATGTCTGGAGTCATAGCTTGATCCAAAACGACCACTGCTCTGCACTGACTTGCAGGTGGTCTTGGGCTGACGGTGATCCAGCTAAATTTAGTTTAGTCCTGGCAATACCGTGACGCTTTATTTAATCCTAACTGATTCAGGCCGGTGGTGTTAGTCAGCTGACTAAAATACGGCTGTGGCAGACATGTTTGAAGATTGTGTTTGCTAATTCCATGTCAACGCATCTCTCCGAAGACTCTTCCGTTTTGAACAGACCGCCTAGTGTTGTTAACGGCAATGATGGCGGCTAGTGACGCAAATAGTTCCGGAAGTCAGTATCCCAACACTTTAATGTACATAATAAAAGGTAATAAAATGCATTTTATATAAGTCGGATTTATATATATATCTATATAAAATTTTAAGTCTAAAATTTGAAAATTAGTTTTTAATATAAAGCATATATTATTAAAACTATTTTGTATGTTTAAATATAAAATATGATATTAAGCATGTATTATTAAAAATATATTGTTGTTCAAGAAGACCTCATTACATGTAGTCCTGTTGGTGTTTTAATATGTAAATGCAAGTAATGTAACCTAGAGTAACATATTTCTTTAAAAAATGACACCCCCTTCACCTGAATGTGTTGACATAAAATTGGCGATTTTTATAAAAAAAACAAACTGACATGAAAACTGATTTTGTATTCAAATCGGCTCTCTTTTGACATGGAGCCCTCAAGTGAAGAGGAAGATACCCGGCAAACTGATTTTTAAATTTTTTAACACATTTTTTAAAACATTAACTTTAAATGAACCATGTGCAAATATTACAATAGATATGCCATTCAACACAGTGCTGCCTAACTCTTTTTTCAGGTGGTAGTAGAGCTGGTTGGTGGTTGGTGTAGCTCAGTGGATAACACCACTACCCACCAGTCCGTCACCACCACCATACTGTTGTTATCTCTCTCCTGTTTTTATTTTCATTTTTGGAAGCTACATTTATCTTATTATTTATCTTATATGCTGAGCAGAGCCATGATCCTCCAACGGCACTTCACACTATTTACTCATTCACTGCTTCAGTGTAATGTTTGCGTGTGGCAACACAAACTACAATGTTTAGTTTTTTGCCAAAAACAAGGAGAAAAAAAAAACCTTTTACACTGAAAATAAATTATTTCTATTAAAGATAATAGCTTAATAATAATATTGAAAGAAATACTTTGTTGCAAACACTGCGAGATCAACCATTGTTGTGAGCTCACACTAGTGGAATGTGTTCCACCAGAGGGCAGTGTTTTATACCCTATCTGTGCCGTCAACGTAACAGTACTGCTTAGGGATCCTGTACTGTATAATGGAACGTAGCCCAAGTCCCACTGTTGTATCCACAACGTGAAAAAGGGCTCCTCAGTTTTATAGCTGACCACGACATTGCCTGATTTGTTTAGGATAAAAAAAAAAAAACAGACGGAGTTGACGGAAACTTTAATAGGCATTTTTTTCATATAAAATAAACTATTACGTATATTACTCACAGACAGAAACGCTTTAGACACAATTCTAGCTCTTTTTACTAGAATTTCCTTTTGAAACAAAGCGCAGTGCCCAGACTAAACGTTAAATGCAATTTTTCTGTTGTAGAATATATTTGTCAATGACTCCATCGTTCTCGTGGCTTTGATTGCTCTATCCTGTCATAAACTGTGTGGCGTAATTCTGAGGCAACAGGGCAGCTAGCCGTGTCCGCATCTAATGTTCCGTTCGACCGTTTAGTGAAGGCAAGCGTAGATGAAACAACAGCCGAAGACACGAGCTCTGAGACAGGCTATTCGTAGGAGACAACAAAGGCAACAAGTCAGCGAGATGCCTTCAGTTTCGGACACAGCCATAATCAGCTGGACAATATGGCTTCTGAGCAATGACGAGTCATAGCGCTGGCTTCCGAAACTTGGATATTTAGAAACACATTACAAATTAACGAAGCTCGATAAGTCAATAGGAAAAAACGTATATAATAAATATATTTAAAAATCGATAGCGATGGGTTTAACGCAGAGTGGAGCCGTACCAGAAGGTGGAACTCGTGGCTATCATGTTCATGGGGTAAGTATACCGTATTACTGAAAAATGGACTACAATAATAATTTCTTCATCATCATTATTATTATTATTATAAATACGGTGAATAATACGGTGGTGTCATGGAGAGAACCGAAACAGAAGAGAGCAAGCGGTAGCTGGGGAAACAGGACAGCTGATCCGTTTTAACCTTATGGAAACCTAAACCTCTATTCTATTTTACTTGTATTCTACTATGTGTGGAACACAGTTTTTGTCAGTAAGACGCGAGCGTTGTTTGTGTACTTATTGGCAGAAAACCAATGAGGAAAATAAAACATGGATTCCCCTGCGCGGAATCCCTTCTCATTAGACTGTTTAGCGAGAGTAGCCGGTTGCAGTTCAGGGGAGGAGTTTAGAAAAGAGTCACTAAGTCAACAGTCGCTACGTGCATCCTACGTGACTATTTAACACTGGTGATCTCGCGGCTTTAATCGTAGCTGATAAAATGGAAACCCCACTGCTGTTGCATTAAATCGAGTATGGTGAACAAGGGGAAATGTGATCATCTGTTGGATTACCAAAACACTCTTAAGCGTTGTTGCAGGTTACTCCCAGCGTATATTTTCCAAATCCACAGTGGTGACTCTAATAGGTGGTTAGAGGTGGTAAGTACATAAAGGGTCTCAAAGGGAGAGAACGGGAATTACATTTTAAAATAAAAACCAACGTCAAAGTTATCAGCGGAGCTTCTGGCCAAAGTGGATTAAGGTCATCATCAAGCCCTCTCTCAGCTCGCGCAGCCAGCGGTGAGCACCTGCACGACCGGCTCTACAGCCTGCAACCGCGACAAAAACGATGCTGCCGCTGTCATGAATGCCCATGTTGGGTGAAGGAGTTGCTCTTCGGAGAAACTACCATCCTGCTTTCAGTTGAAACCGTGGTGAAACACAACTGCTTTCACTGATCAGCTTTAAGCCTACCTCCTCTGTGAGCTCTATTTATCACAAAGGTGCACTTTGTAGTTCTAAAATCAGAGACTGTGATGTCATTTGTTTTTCTTTATGCTTTGTTAGCATTTGTTAGCCTTTCACCCTGTTCTTTAAGGCAGGAACCCACACAGGACCATCACAGAGCAGGTATTATTTGGGTGGTGGATCATAGCCTACTCTGACTAATGTGTACAAGTGGATCAGATCCTGCTTCTGGATATGGTCCAAGTCCACTCTAAGGTATGTTGTATGTTGCTGGTATGATGTGCACAAACTATATCAAAGGCTGTATTGTTTTTTTATTTATTTAGAAAACCATTGGGGCCAATCCATGTGTTAATAACATTGAGAGCTCTAGTCCAACATAGATATACAAAAAATGTCCCTAATTGTATACCTACATAATGAACCTATATGGTAAGTAAAGGATACAGAGATAAATAATCAGGCAATTCACTGTATATTGGAGAAACAGTAGGTACACCCAGGCAATTTCAGATTGAATTTGCTTAAAAAATTAGGACTAGAAGCATTTAAATATGGAATATATATTTACTGAATTATGATATTGTTGACACACATATTTATTCTAAACTTTTGAACAGTAATTTAATTTTTGAAATTGTATTGTATATAGGGCTGACTTGTTCTGTAATGGTTAATTACTTTAAATAATTATAGTAGAGAGTTTTGTTGGTCTCAGTGAAGTAAAACTCTTTCTTTTAAAATGTGTTCTCTGTGTATGTTAATCATGTAATGCTGTTTTTATTACACATGTATGCTAAATGTTTGCCATTTTTTTACTGTTGTCCAACAGATTCAAGAAAACTCACCTGCAGAGAAGGCTGGTTTGGAACCATTTTTCGATTTCATTTTGTCCATTGGTAATTCTCGTCTAGTAAGTACACAAATTTGATTTTATTGTGTACCTTTCACATTTTGGTGCTTTAATTTTTTTTGCTGAGGTTTTAGTGTTTGGGTTGAAAAGACCCCACTTTGGCATGCTCACATAAAAGACATAGTATTAAAAGTAAAGAAAAGTATTGTGTTTTTGTATTGTTATATTTTTGTTGTTGTTGTTATTATTATTATTATTATTATTATTATTATTATTAGTAGTAGTAGTAGTAGTAGTGCTAGTTTTATAGTAGAATTCGTAGTAGGATTACTTGTCACCAGTATTCTAGTAATGCCATACCGATAAGCAAATCTCCAGTGGATTGATGTTAGCGGCCCACAGTGTAGCACTGCCAGGGGGGAAATTACCACCAATAAGGAAATCTCCAGACGGCTGATGTGTTAGCCCACGTTATGCCCTCATTGGTCCATGTAGGAATTACGTCCTAATCATTTTATACATTATTTAAGTAATCGTCCTAGACCTATGAGTCATGGATAAGTGATTAAAATAATTGATTTTGTTTATTAATTAGATAATGTAAACACTAACCATAAACAGCACAAATAATACTAAAATGGTAAAATTATTATACTAAAATAGTCATTACATTTAACAAGTCTTAATACAATTGGAATAAAACATAACATAAACCTTCTCTTATTGTCTCAGTCAAACTGCTGAACAAGCTGCTGTCTTCTGCCCCATCTCTTACTCTACTTGCCTATGTGTCCTCAGATTGGCATTTATTTAAAAAACGGGGTCCTTGCTTATGTCACATGCATGGCCAAGCATGAAAGTTCTATCATGACTCCTTCTGGGTGCAACTACTTCTATGACAATTAATATATTATGGCAAGATTACTAACTTCAGATTTGATCATTTTACTTTATGTGGATTTAATACATTTGACTTACAAGCACCAAATTAAGAAAAGGTAAAACAGTTCTAGAAAAAGAATAATAAACCTGTCCTCAGGTCTGTATGCTTTTTAAAGAGGAAATACATTTGTCCATTTAGTTTCCTTAGGTGAATTACTGCATCTGTATGTGATACCTATATTATTTATCACCATGTATTTTCACCAGTAAACAGTTTTTGTCCTGGAATATGTCTAACTGACTGGGGCATAAGAATGAACCAACCTTTGATTTCCATAGTTTCAGTTTGATTTTGATTTATTTCTATATTGGTGATATGTAAAAATATGCTAACCCTAATTTTAAATGATGCTCACCTTTTTGCCATACAGAACCAGGAGAATGATATGCTGAAGGACCTGCTGAAGGCTAATGTGGAGAAGCCAGTGAAGATGGAAGTGTTCAACACAAAGAATATGAGGATACGAGAGTTACAGGTTATCCCTAGCAACATGTGGGGAGGTCAAGGGCTGCTGGGAGCCAGTGTTCGTTTCTGCAGCTTCCAGGGAGCAAATGAACATGTTTGGCATGTCCTTGTAAGTCTGTTCTTTATATACATATATATATTATAAGAGGCTGCAAAATTTTAAAACTCTATATTGCAGAGCTCTGGTAAATCAGATGTTTATGTTTTGCTTCTCATTCTCTGAGGAAGTGGAGGTAAATTCACCAGCTGCAGTGGCTGGACTTCAAGCATATACAGATTTCATTGTTGGAGCAGATCAAGTCTTGCAAGATGTAGGTAACTAAGTCTGACATTTGTGTGTCTTCTTTTCCAGTTAAGCACCCAAATGTTTCTACTAGTTATTCACCTAAAACTATACTGTTTTTTTTGCATGGGAAGCCTGTTATCAAGAATTAAGGCAATAACAAATAACCATTGGTATCAGCAACAGTGGCAATCAAAACCAAAAAAAATCCACTTAATCTTGTTTTTAGTTGGTTAGTGAGCGTGCTGATGTTTGCACTATATTCTCTGATTGATGGAGGGAAGGTACAAATTGCAGAGACTTCCATGTAATCTGCATGGCTAAAAAATGTTTTAAAGATAATCACCTGAAACATCTGGCGAAAGACAGTAAATGGGTAGGATTACACACAATACACAGGTGAAAGTGATGTTTAAAGTCTGGAGCTAGGATGGAAACAAGACCAAACTGAACACAAATTGGCTGGACCCTGACTGGAGAAAACTATGACGAGCTGGAGCAAGAGAGGCCCAGAAAAGTTGCAGATATGTGTTTTATATAAAGATGTTTTTATAAAAGTACAGAATCTAAAGGAAGTATCTAATAATTGCTTTGAAAAGAATCAGAAATAAGAAAAAAAAATCTATATGGTGGTTACGAAGAGCATAAAAAGGAGTTATTTAAACAAATTCTATAACAGTGTGTGCTTCTGTGCATATTTTAATAGGCAGAGGATTTATTCTCTTTGATCGAAGCCCATGAAGGAAAGTCATTGAAGCTTTTGGTCTACAACACAGAAACAGATGCCTGCAGAGAGGTGTTAGTTACACCTAATGGAGCATGGGGAGGAGAAGGCAGGTAATAGCAAAACAAAGCAACCCGCAATCATACAAATGATTATGCATTATTTATTTACAGATGCTAATAAAATTATACGTTACCATTTTCAATGATCTGTTCTATGAGCAATCCAGTGAAATATATTTCCATTCCTCAAAGTCTTGGCTGTGGAATCGGATATGGTTACTTGCATCGAATTCCAGCTCACCTTGACAGCCCATCATTTAAGAAAGATTTCCATACCTCTTGTGTAGAAGAAAGGCAAGCCGGAATACTGCCAACCAATGGAGACACCAACCAAGTGGGTGGTTGATGGTTGAGATAAAAATATAAAACATAAAGCATCATCAAACCTTCATTTGACATAGGAGTGTCTTGAGTAAAAATAAATGTAGTGCTTCTTTTCAGGTTTCCCCAATGACAACCTCAGATCAGTCACTGAATCAAGACACTAGAGACCAGAATTTGAACACACCACTTCCACCACCTATCCACAGGGTCATGGATCCAGGTAGGGAACATGCTGAGACATGTGTAGATCTAAAAATATTTATTATATTTTAATTCTATTTTACTTATTTTTTGTTTGAGAGAATGTGTAAGCATCCTAATTCCCCTGTTGTTAAGTTCACCGGTTTTCTTAATTGGATAGCAATACCAGGATGGAATTTTTGTGTGGTTTATCAGCAGATAATAACAAATAATTAAGATCTCACAAAGGGCATTCCTTATATAGAATATTTTTAGGCACATTTTAAAGAAGTGTTTCTTAACCCTGGTCCTAAAGGTACCCTGCCCTGATCCGTTTAGTGCTTTTCCTTCTCCCAACACACCTGATTCAACATCTCAGCTAATTAAGCTCTTGCAGAGTTGCAGCAGGTGTGTTAAAGCAGGAACTTCACTAGAATGTAAAGGACAGGGTACCTGTAGGACCAGGGTTGGGAAGCACTGTTTGAGAGAGTAGTTATTAATGTTTTATTGGTGAGTGGAATTACCAGTTCTTAGCATTTTCCTACCAAGGATAAAAGCAAGATGTCTTTTTTGTGTACTTCAGGTTTCTCAGATGAGTTGGAGGTGAGAATGAACTTTGAGGTGTCTGACATGGCTGAGGGGAGGATGGATCTTTCCGTTTCTTCTTTTGACATGAAAAACACATCCCTTGACATTCCAGAATACAAGGACAATAAACTTGTGGATCTGGGTGAGTTTGCATCACTGGTTGTAATAGACTGTTTTGAGCAATAAGAAGTTTTTACTGACGATCAGCATGAGATATGAAAGTGTTTATTTGACTTTTGAATTATTGTAATGCTTCCTTTTAGCAGAAGACAATGAGGAGCCCCTAACATTGCCAGATCAGCAACCTGATGGATCTACAATCTTTGGAGCAGAGGACACATCTATAAACCTAGTTTCCTGCGAATCCCTAATACCGTCGACATTGGTTAAAGATGTTTCACCTTCCAGTCTCCCACTTCACTTAGACTCTCAGGTTCTTCATTCTGACAATTTAACAGTGCCAACTGAAAATCCTGAAATCCAGTAAGCTATATACTGGAGCTTTTTAAGTAAGCTATATATATATGAACAGGGTGAAAAGGCCTAACAAAGTATCTCGAGATACAGATGGACTTCAGTCTGTAACTGTAGAACTACAAAGTGCACCTATGTGGTAAACAGAGCTGATAAACAAGACAATAACAAACAATAAAAACAAAAAGATAGTTTTATTGTTATGGCTGATCAATGTATACAATGTATCAATGTATATACAAACAAAGTTGAGACAATATGGAAATGCAAAAAAACATCAGCACAGTGTTTTATACATTTAATTGACTTGTATTTCTTTGCGTACCCAAGATATTAAATTTTTTGTTTCACTGTGGAAATTTGAACTTATTAACATTCATTCATTCTGGCTCCTCAGGCCAATAGCACATTCCAAAAGATTTAAAAAACGTTTTGGCACAGAGGATAGCAAGTGATTAAGTTTTTCAGGTGTCTTATTTTTCCTGCAAACTCGTCTTAAGGTGTGCAATGGTACATGGTCGTTGTTGTTGCATCTTTAATTTCAAATTCTTTAATTCTCCACACACTGTACTGGCAACAGACCAGGACTTCAGGCAGGCCAGTTTAGTACCCATCCGTACCCTCTTCTTCCACAACAATGCTTTATAATGCGCGCAGCATGTGGCTTTGCATAGCATAGCATATGTTGCTAGGTCTCAATATACATTTCCATCATACCATGACAGACCCTGGCTTTTGGACTAATAACAATGATGTTATTTTTTCCGATTTTTTTCCATTTTTTCCAAAAATATCTGATTTGTCTGAAAACAGTAAACGTTTCCACTGTGCAATCCTATGTCCCAGATGCCTTCGAGCACAGAAAAGCTGCATCTGGACATGGTTAACATAAGGCTTCTGTTTCGCTCTGTAAGGTTTTGTAAGGCATTTGTAAATGCTGCTCCATACTGTAATGCTTTACAAAGGTTTCCCAAAGTAATCCTGGGAACATGTGCTAACTTGAGCTGTTGCTGAATGATGATTCTTGATGCAGTGACTTTTGAGGTTTCCGTGGGCAACGGTGTTCATACTTTATGCAATAAATAAAAAAGTAAGAAACGTACATTTTTTTGGCTATATATTTTCCATATACTCTAACTTTTCTGATTGGGCATTGTATTCTGTATATATACTAATTGGGGACTTTAAGCTGCTTTGTTAGTTAAATATTTGTTAAAAATACTTTTTCTTTGATTTTACTAAATGTCTCAAATCGACACAGAAAATATATAGCCTAGTGCATAGTGCAAATACTGTCTGTTCTTTACTGTATTATAGATGGAGCAAGATGAAAAAACCTTCAGAGGATTGACTGCTATTAAAAGCATATCAAACAGAATAAAAAGAATAAAATGCATTAAAAATGACTACACTTAAGATGCCTATTATTATGACACGTCAGTATGAGAAACAGTCGTATACGGGATAACAGCACCTACATCTCGGTGCTTTCCCATTATTCTCTATGTTCTAAAGCTGTACTTTTTAACTAAAAAATGACCAAAGGCTTGACTGAACGCTTAGATATTTAGTCTAAATAGCATTAAGAGTTACTTAGAAACTGAATCTGAACGCTGACTGGAAGGTTATTTCAAAGCTTTTTTTTTTTTTTAAACAAAAACATGCTGACCCCTACTGTAGCTTTTTCTAGGTACTAATAATGAGGCAAGACCTTGTTATCTGAGCAGGTGTGATGCTTAATAATAAGAGTTACAGTGGGGCAAAAAAGTATTTAGTTAACCACTGATTGTGCAAGTTCTCCTACTTAGAAATATGAGAGAGGTATTCAATTTATATCATAGGTAAACGTTAACAGTAAGAGACAAAATGAGAAAAAAAATCCAGGAAATCACATTGTAGGATTTTAAAGAATTTATTAGTACATTATGGAGGAAAATAAGTATTTACACAAACAAGCAAGATTCCTGGCTCTCACAGACCTGTAACTTCTTCTCTAAGAAGCTATTCTGTCCTCCACTCGTTACTGTTATAAATGGCACCTGTTTGACCTCGTTATCTGTATAAAAGACACCTGTCCATAGCCTCAAACAGTCAGACTCCAAACTCAACCATGGCCAAGACCAAAGAGCTGTCCAAAGACACCAGGAAGAAAATTGTAGACCTGCTCCAGGCTGGGAAGAGTGAATCTACAATAGGCAAGCAGCTTTGGTGAATAAATCAACTGTGGGAGCAACTGTAAGAAAATAGAAGACATACAAGACCATTGATAATCTCCCTCAATCTGGGGATGGTTTTTCTGCATTATGTAAGAATACTTCAAAAGTTGCACCTTAGCAAGACTTTTAGGAGATGAACATTATTTAATGCTTTAACACATTTTTAAATACATTTAAGTTTTTAATTCTTGCTAAATATTTTTAAACATCTGGGGCAGTAGAGCATTTACCCTTTAACCATTCCTTTTCATAACATTTCAGTGATGTTATGTGCCTGAAGACACCAAGTGTTTCACTTTTACTTTTGTAGCACTCTTACTGTAAAGATGTTTAAGGTGTGCGACAGTATGGGATTTTCTTTGTTGCATTTGTCTTTAAATATCCACAGGCATGCCTATAATAAGGCTGGAAAGCAGCCTGTGTTGTTTCCAGTGTATTTTGCAGCATTAACGCTACATCACAGGGGCACTGAGACTACTTCATATTATGACAGATCCTGACTTTTGCCAAAGTAATTGTAAGCCCATGTAATTCTAGTGCTTATAGATGAATGATCAGATATAGATAATGTTCCTGATGCGGGACTGTTTGGGGGCTTGGAGAGCTCAGTTATTCCGTTTAGGCTTGCGCCCCTGTCCCTATTTGCCCTGAAATTCCTTGAGATCCCTTGCATCATTTAATTATGTTATGAACTGAAAAGGATGACACATTTCTTTCTACCTTACTATCTCTCTTCGAAGAACACTGTTTATTGAGGAACACTGTTGAACATTTCAGTGATTTTCAAGCACATTTGTTGGCCTATCTTTGCTCCTGATGGACTAGGCTTCCCGGATGCTGCTTTTGTTCCAGATCATAATTACACTCCCCTTTTTATAACAAATTACATTATTATTTAATTATTTTACCTCATTTTTAGACCTAATTTTACCCATCACATGTTTTTTGTAATGTGTTGCACAGCTGCGATTGCAGATGTTTTGAATGAGCAGTGATGCCCTTGGCAGACAAATGCACGGCACAAGACTATATGTACACAGACCATTATGACGACTACCCTTAATTCCAAGTCAGTGTCGCTAAAGACAGTGGTGTCATGCCAAACTGTCATGGAATGACTCAGAATAGTTGTGGGTCATCTTCAGTGATGAGTTTCTCTTTTGTCTTGGTGGAGACGACCCACAAAAAGTACACTATGGAAAATATGGTTAAAAAAAAACAAAAAACAAAAAACTAAACATGGAGGGTTATGACATAACATGACATTTTTCCAATATGTTACACTCAGCTAATAAGTAGAACTGTGCGCTAAAAACTGCAAAAATAATTTACTTTGCTTCCAGTAAATGTGTCAACACACTTTCATTTAGAACATCAATAAACTTTGTTTGACCCAGAGTGTTTCGGCTTTCACATACCACGGTATGAGCATCAGAGGACAGATCAGAATAGTATTCTAGAATTATTCATGATACTTTAAATCAAAAGGGAGAATTTGGAGCCATTCTGTAGACTGCTGGAATGGGATTTTTTTGGTTTTTTTGGATATGACATGCATCCAGTCATGAAATTTCCTCACTACTAAATATTCCACAGTCAACTATCAGTAGGATTATAACAAGTGGAAGCAATTGGGAACAACAGCAACTCAGCTATGAAGTAATAGGCTACGTGAAATCAGCAGATGCTGAAGCTCATATTGTGGAGAGGTCGCCAACTTTCTGCAGAGTCAGTCACTACAGATCTCCAAACCACATGCGACCAGATTAGCTCAAGAACAGTGTGTAGAGCTTTATGGAATGGCCGAGCAGGTGCATCTGAGTCTTACATCACCAAGCACAATGCAAAGCATCAAAGGCAGTTGTGTATATATCGTTTATTGTTTATAGTTAACAGTTAATAATACTGTTGCCGGTACCGACCCTTTTAGGTTTTTCATACTGCACAATACTGTTTTTATTTTTTAATTTGTATTTGTTTTATGTTTTACTGTGCTGTTTTTATGAAACCGCTACTGGCTGCTATATTTCCTATATATATCTATCTCTCTCTATCTATCTAAAGCACCCTGCCACAGGACTAGAGGAGTGGCGATGTGTTGTGTGTAGTAACGAATTATACTTCAGCGTCTGGCATTCCAATGGACAAGTCTGACTTCATTGCATCAAGTTTAAATTTTGGTGGACGAGGGATTATGGTCTCGTCCAACATCATTGTCTGACCTCACAAATGTGCTTCTGGAAAAATGGTCAAACATTCCTAAACCTTGTGGAAAGTCTTCCCAGAAGAACTGAAACTGTAATAGCGGCAAAGGATGAGCTGACATTATATTAAATCCTATGGATTAAGAATGGGATTTCACTCAAATTCATATGTATGAGAAAGCAGACGAGCAAATACAATATAGTGTATATACATATATTTATTTATGGTGACAATTCATGGGTCCAAGCACTGGCATAAAGATTAAATATGGCATCCTGCAGCACATTTGCATTGCAAAGCGTTGCAATCTGGGGAAACATTCCTAGAAACATTTGCCATGTGTGGGCAAGCATTATCTTGCTGAAAACTGCCAGTTGGAAGCAACTGAGAGGCAACATAATGTGGCCAGACGGTGTCCTGCACACATCTGGACATCCCTCATTTCCCTACTAGGGATGAGTGACTGTCATATGCGATGCCTTCTGGCTGGCTGTCAATGGCAGGACACATAATGGGTACAGTGCCTGGGAATAGTGCACACAGAAACAGGGTGAGTAATGAAGTTGCCACCTGTGTTAGGATGGTGGACAAGGAAACTGTGGGAGCTGGTCATGCGTGCTGGTGGATCGAATGATCGTCTTTACTGCTGGTCTGTCTGGGCCGAAGTTTAGTCCTAAGAAGTATTGAACTCGTACATTGACATTAGAATATATTTCAGCTTAAGTTTGCTTAAGTTAAATAAAGTGACCTTAATAATGAACTAATGTTTTTTTGTAAGGGTATACTGCCTGATAATCTAACTAACGTCTCAATCCAGGCCGTTTGTTCACACAGTTTGTGGTAATAGCATCACACAAAATCTGAGAATTAATTATGGCAAACTCTCTTATTAATTTATCAATAATCATGAAAACCTTCAGATAGATGAACTTCAAGAGAGGCGGTGTAACCGTGTTTGAGAGGCAAGCAAAGTTTGAGGGCTTTTCCCAGAGCAGTCTGTAGGGTTTACATCAAGGATGTAGGTTTGCCCATTATACTACATAATAATTACAAACTACAAAGTTATAACTAGTAACTATTGCAATATTGAAATTATTTAGAAATAAATATTCATAACAACAAAAAATGGTTTATAAAGTTTTTAGGTGTGTTGTGTTATTCTATTTCTATTCAGCTTTGATCCCCTGTATTTCCTATGGGTAAAAATGGAAGCATGAATATAAATCAATGTGGTCAAAGATATAATTTATCATGAGGGTTGCTACACCAGACTGAGGTATACAATTCTTCCTATTGTCCACATAGACCTTTCATTTCAACATATTTTTATTGAATGTTGAAGGCCGGATTGGGAGGTATAATAGGTGCATGCTTCAAGACAGGTCATTGTATGCATTCTCAGTGTACATGATTTGTGTTTTGTTGAAGTTGATATGCAATTATTAATAGGTTTGCAACTGGGTTAAGATTTTACTGTAAGATACTGTAAGTTCTATGAATGTGTGGGTGAACAAACAACAATAAAAGCTTTAGACTAAGCACTGTCCTTGGTGATCCTAGGTAGAGTAAAGGCTGGTATTCACAGACTAGTGCTCAGCTTAAAGTCTGAACATGCATATCAAATGACAGCAATAAGAATCTGTCATAAGCACTTATACTTCATAAACAAATACTACATTCATCCATAGGCTATATTCACACATCAGCAAAGTAATATCATCTCATATCCTCATAACCTTGTTTTTATAAACATCTTTGCTCACCCTAACAAAACATCCAGTAGTTTTGCTTTTAGTTGTTTTTGTGGGCCAAGATGGTGAATGCTTAGTTTAGTGGCAAGAAGAAGCTCTGAATAAGCTTGCAAACCGATATACAAATCAAATATGTTGCATACCGAATTTATTTCCTGAACAGCTGTATGTAGCATGTGGGGATAAAGATCTACCAAAATTACATGGTTATATGTTATGTGGATATTTTGTGTTTTGTGTTGTAAAGTAAAGTAAAGGCAAGCAGATTAAGGGGCTGCTCATAAATCATACTCAGACACCCAGACACTGCACACAGTGTCTGTTTGCACACTACTCAGACAGTGTGCTGAAAAGCCTCTCTGGCCAGTGGCTAATGTTGGCTTTGCAATGGAGACCTTTCCTGATAACTTGATGAGAACCATCAACACTCTGTAGTGCCTCCACTTCACGCATGCCTCACACAATGGGCTTTTAAGGCAGCGTCCTATTTTAAATACACATTGCTATCCATGAAAAAAAAAAAAACAATATTTGTATCCATTTATGGATAGAATTTAGATATTGTAAAATAAAAAATCCTCATGAATTATAAAGTTTACTTTGTTACTGCAAAAAAAAAAAAATGTGAGAAACTGTAATAGACTGTAATAGACAAATTATGAATTTATCCATGCACATGTTTTTTTTTTAAAGAAACACTAATAAACACTGCCGTACTGTATCATCTCAACAAAATACTTAACCAGTACACGTACCAGTATATTAAGAAAAAAACAGAGACACAGCAAAATGCTAAGTCTCAGAACACAATCGGTGCAAAAGTAAAATAAGGCAAGATTTCACAGCCTGCTTATAAGATTGATTTACTGTGAAGTAGCCTTCTAAACCCCCTTTTCAAAAAAGGTTGAGATGCATCCCACTCTAAGAGTGAAAATGGGGAGGGAGGTTAACACTTTGTGACAGAATGTAAAATAAAAAAGAACTTAAGGATTTTATCTTATAGTTTTAAATTTCAGGTTTATTTGTCATTTGGACAACAGGTCAGGACATTCACGCATTGAAATGCCTGTGGTGAGGCTAACGTAATATTCCACACAACAGGGCAGTTAATGTACTAATATACAGTTTAATATATAAATATACAGATGTACATATAATATATACAGAGATATATTAAATAAATGTTTTTTAAGTGACTCATTAATAATGTCCATATCTTGGATTTAATAATAATAATAATAATAATAATAACAACAACAAAGTGTGAAGCTCATAGCTTGTACAGTATTTACTATCATAAAAATAATTCATTCATTTGGGTAAGAGAATCCAGAGAAATCTCTGCATTCAAAAGACATTTGTGATACAGTTTAGATTGGGTTTTACTTAATGAAAATCCATGGCATGACAAGCCAGGCCCCAGGTGAGTTGCTGTGGAATGACCCATAAGTGAGTGCTAGATGAATGGCTAGAGAACTAAAGATACAAAGCAGATATGTAGCATTCCTGGCTGTCAGCCCACACATTCAATATGGCATCTCTGAGTGCTACAGGATCTCAGGCTGATGTGTTTAGCGAATAAGCATGTGCCGTGGGTGGAGTCATAAAATAGTTGTGACCTTATAGGGACAGGGTCGTATTCATATTAGATATATATTCCTAAAAACCCACAGACTACAGCTTCCACATTTCACCTCGGGTGAGTTTTCTCAGTATGGATACTGTTGATTTTCAAAATAGCAACTTTACAGGAGAGGGCAAAAACCAAATTGAATTTTAATGGAAGACTCTTGCTGCTTACTGCTGATTTCACAATGCTTCTGTATGTGCTAATACATGGTAACAGTGAACTTAATTGCTTTTGACTTTTTTCTCTTTTTTCTTGTCTTTTCTATAGGTTAACACTAAAGTCCTGAAGCTTTCATCATTCTCTGCATCCTGTAAGGCATAAATAGGTAAATTCTACTCATATCCTCCAGTACATATGCATCTTTATCTACCAGGGAAATTATGTGAAATTTTTGTTTGTTCTATAAATGTATCACAAATGTTATTATTATTTTTAAAATCCTGTATAATTAACGTTTTTTCCTCTAAATCCTTTAAGAATAATCATGGGAGATGCTGAAATGTCAGTGTTCGGAGCTGCAGCTCCTTACCTGCGGAAATCAGATAGGGAGCGCCTGGAGGCACAGACTCGCCAATTCGACATGAAGAAGGAATGCTTTGTGCCTGATCCTGTAGAAGAGTTTGTTAGGGCCACCATCACCAGTCGTGAAGGAGACAAAGTGACTGTGCAAACGGAGGCAGGGAAGGTCAGCCCAAAAATGCAGTGTGTCTCCTTTGCATGTTTTTGTAAAAACTAATACAGCTTAATATATAAAGCTCACCTACATTTGAAAAAAAAAATATATATTTTACATCATAAAACAGGATATCAAATTATATCAAAAGTCCAAAGTACTGAAAACATCTAGATTTCTTAAACAGGAGCATTCCTTCAAATGTGAGGAATTTAGTAAAGTCTAGAGCTTTGTATTTAGGTTTTAAGTTAAGTTTAGAGCTTTAGTCTAGGAAGACTAGGTTTTAGAGTAAATTAAGAAATCTTGTTGCTGATGAACATATCTGTAATTGTACAATCTTGTGCAGTATAAAAAGTCAGATTCCACTGATTGTCTATTCATTTTTATTTACTGTCAAAACAGTCGATAAGTACAAGTTACCAATTTTCAGTGTCAGAAAAAACATTATAATATTAAATCTGTCTGTTTTTAATTTGTTCACCATTTAGATATTTGCACTATACTTTTACAAGAGTGAAACTATAAGCCACCAACATGCACCCCAAAAAACAGACTTTTTGCTGAAACTGGGTTATTAATTAATATATATAATGATATATAAATATGGATATTTTAATGATTAATATTCATAATTATTCAATAAATATTTTAGCCTTATGACTGTCTTTAATTTGAAAAGTGGCAAGACATGTATGCTCTGATATTTAAAAATATTGTAGAGTTGTACTATTAAATATATTTCTCTAAAACGATACATTAAGAGATAACCCCGTTTGCACTTCAGTAATCTACTGGATGCTTTGCCATTTTCAGACACACACATTCAAGGACAGCCAAATTCTGCAACAGAATCCTCCAAAGTTTGACAAAATTGAAGACATGGCCATGCTGACGTTTCTTCATGAGCCAGCTGTGTTGTTTAATCTCAAGGAGCGTTATGCTGCATGGATGATCTATGTAAGTACATGAATGAAGTTGCTTCAATCAAACTAAACATTTTTTATATTATTTAAAAAGTCTAACAACATACATTTATTTCTCTTTAAGACATATTCAGGCCTGTTCTGTGTCACTGTCAACCCCTACAAGTGGCTGCCAGTGTATAATCAGGAAGTGGTTATAGCCTACAGAGGAAAGAAGAGGAGTGAAGCTCCTCCACACATATACTCAATTTCTGATAATGCCTATCAGTACATGTTAGCAGGTAAATGCTTAACAAAGACCCAAGTAACCTCTTTTGTATTCTATTGTATTTGTGCTTATATACTAATGAACATTTGCTTCTGCTGAATGTAAAACATGCTTACATGTTTATAACTACAATCGATAAATATAGAAATGAACTACAATAAAAAAAACACCAAAATACTGAACTGATGACTTATGAATCCTTTAATTGTTAAACTACAAATCAGTTACCTTATTACAGATATTAATTTAGATTTAAATACATATTTTAAAATATATCATAACTAAGCAAGGTGGTCCATAGCAGTGGTAGTTTGCTCTTGACAAGCAGATGTGTGTAAAACATGTAGTTCCCCTAGTCACATAGGTTTTATTAGTAAGTATGTAACAATTTGGACTGGGCAAAAGAGATGGAAACCAATGCAGTAAGGTTGGATCATCAATGTACAAGCAGCAATAGAAAGTCAATACACAGTATTTTGTTTTTCTCATTTGTGTTCATCACAGGAGAAAAAAAACTATCACACTAAATTATCCCTACACTGACAGTCAAATTCAAAGTACCTGGTGCATATTATGGCTTGTTGAACTTGGTGATTGGCTACTACTACTGATTGACCAAGATGATAAGAATAAAGATAAAGGGGTTTCACCAGAGTACCCATGACCATATATAAAGTCCTTGTTTGAGATTTTTGAAAGTTCTTTCAAAAGATTCTCCATCTACCCAATGTTGAGGTATGCTTAGCTCCAGTCAACATTGGTCCCCGCTTGTAATAGTTGCAGGTTTTCCTGCTATGCCTGGTCAAATAACTTTTTGGGACCTATGTTAAGTCAGCTGGTTCTAAGGCGAACTTGTACTCATACATGTTCACGTGCTATCTTCGCCTAACCTTTTTTTGGAGGGGGCTGTGATGTAGTGCTCATACTTATACGAAAATATTCACTGCAAAATAAATATTACATGTGACTTGAATTCCATTATAGTAATGTGTTTATGCATATGTGACACATCTGGTGATATAGACAGGCCTATAAATAGTGTTTCTGCCAACACAGCACATGACATTTAACATTTAAAGCATTTAGCAGACACTCTTATCCAGCACGATGCATAAGTAAATCATTTTATTTATCCAGGATCTGTCAGTCATCAGTTCATTGATATATACTGCATTTAAGTGATCTCAAATAAATATATGAATTAGTTAATGTTTCTTTAATTTTGCACAACAAATTTAAGAAATGCCTACTGCAATGTGTAACAGATGACTCCTTTTCTTTCTTTGTTTAGACCGTGAAAACCAGTCAATCCTAATCACGTAAGTTATAAAAAACTCTCAGTGCTAAATCTCTCATTTTCTGTATACTTACAGTAATACTAGATCGATTTATTTAATAAAGCAAGGATACTTTAGTACTATATGACTTTATGACTCTATTCATATACAGGATTACAGCATGGGTACAATAAACAGGAGCTTAAATATTTAAATAATACATATATTACTAGTCATCCAAAGAAGCAGTCGACTGGTTGCCATTGCAGTCTTCCAGACATTATATTGTATCCAGACAAAGTATTTTGTTAGTTTGCTAATAGGTGCTAGTGGTAGATGCTGCTGTTAGAAGTATGATATGTGCTCTACAAGTCTTCTGTGGTACCTAAGTAAGTTTCAGCTTCAGGCACTCTCCAGACGTAAGTATACAGACAGTCTGAAAACTGTATCCTAAAATCATCATGCCAAACAGTGTTAGGTTGTTTTGTATGAGAGTCTATTGGCCTTTTCTTATCAAAGTCTGTACTAGGAGCACAGTGTTACACAGATCGCAGGGAAAATTGTTTAACCTTATTTTCACAATAATAAATATTTTAAGATTTGTGTTTTTTAAGTTGCTGTACTTCAGGAACTGATCTGATCCAGGTGACTGCTGTCCACAGTGTTACAGTGTATTCAATAATCATCTAGTTGGCTAGTCAACCCCTAGTGAAATCAAAATAACATTCAAGCAATCAATCAATCATTCCTTGTTTTAAAGTATGTTAAAAGTAACCTCTTATTTACAATGCAATTGAGCAAGTTAAGCAGGGATTCAAAAAGTTAATTTAATTACATTTGATCAAGTAAAACATATCAAGCAGGATATTGTTATAGCATGCATTAGACAATGCTGGTGGTAGTCAACATGCTGTACTTGAGCCCATGTAGCCCACACCTAGTACTGCCAATGCCAAAACAATTACAGCAGCTCTGACATAACAAGTTAAAGTCACGTTAAAGTAACTGAATTCTCTTAATGTTGAGACATTCTTAGAATTAACACACCTAACCACCAAAATATGTGCACTGACCAAAAGAAAACAAAGACTGAATTAAAATATCATTAGGTAAAAATCGCTGATGTGCTTTCACATGAATACATAACTCAACTTTCTCACTCTTGTCTCAGTGTCACTGTGGCAACATGGCAAAATAGCATGCTTAGATTCAAGTTCACTTTAAATCACCTACAGCCATTCATGAATCGTGAGTAAATGGATCATCATCAATTCCAATACTTTGCTATATGCAGTTTATTTTAATACTGAGGATGATAATCTTTAGCTTCCTAAAAAAAAATTGAAATCATGAACTTCACACAAACATATATGGTGTGCCACACTAATTTACATATTAGCTAAGTAAAAACGGATGTCCATATGATCTTTGTCCTTGTCTGGCAAGATGGCATCAAACAAACGTTAGCTAATTATTTTTTAACATTATAGCTATATTAAATTTTATTACTAAATATAGCTACTGTACTATTCTGAAGTTAGCATTACACATACCTGAACAGCATTTTAAGACATTTTGCACTGAGGCTGATTCTAAAGATTGACCTAACGTTAGGTCTGTGAAGTCACGGCACCTTAACACGGCTAAAATCGACTGCCTGCCAGCTTCTTATTAGAATTTTCCATTCTACCTTAAATGGTTCAGAAGTTAGCTTGTTGGGTGCCAAAACATAACTAATGTACCAATTTCTTATTCAAAGGTCCCAGTCTGCCAAAAATAGAACTGGTGCATCATTTAAGATGAAACATATGAAACAGACAGAAAGACTAGAGAAGGAAGCCAACAACTACCAACTTGCTTACTGTATACATGTGAAGTGCAGTGAATGAGATACACGATTTCACTGCATGCAAAGAAGCAATACTAACACAACTTCCCTATAAGTCTTAACCAGATCTGCTCCAAGGCAAGATTGAATTAGGCTAATGAATAATTGATATTGATTTAATGTGTAGACATGTACAAAGTGGTTAAAATAAATAAATAACAAACTGTAAGAAATTATTTATGTATGTGGCAAGCACTTAATAAATCAGTGAATAAGTTATATATTTATTGCTTAATACATGAATGCCCATTTAAATACACTATTTATAAACTGTTTTTGTTTATCCTCTTGTACTTGGATTACAGTGGAGAATCCGGTGCTGGGAAGACTGTCAACACCAAGAGAGTCATTCAGTACTTTGCCAGCATTGCAGCAAGTAGCTCAAAAAAGGATACTTCAAATAAGGTTTCCAGTTATCACCATAATCACAAAATAATTTTTATGCTACACTGACAAAAACTATTACTAAGAAACACTAGTTATTGTCTAAAAAGTAGCCTAATAATAATAATTTAGAGAAAATACAAATAATTAATGATCGTATATACATTTTAACTGCTCTGTTTATTTTTTCCAGGGAACTTTGGAAGATCAAATCATCCAAGCTAACCCTGCACTGGAAGCTTTTGGCAATGCCAAGACAATCAGAAATGATAATTCCTCAAGATTTGTAAGGAAATGTTTACCCATATGCATTCATTAGTTCACTAGGGCTGCATCAAACGGTTATCTTGATTTAGATCATTTGGAATATAAATTACTCAGTTACCAAATAGTGCTTATATAACTACCAGCTTTTTTAACTTCCAAGTGTAGTAAGTGTTAATTTCTTTAGTCTGTCCATTTAGAGCTGTAATGTGTTGATGAGCATAAAGAAAGTTTCTGCTCCTCCTCTGCTTTGAAAAGCTTGTCACAGCTGAGCTCTGTTCAGCTTGGTGCAGCAGACATGCGCTGTAATACAAAGTTTTAACTTTTGTCTGATGCACTTCAGCCATCTCAAACTAGCCTTTTGTCCATGTTTCTGGGCTTCCAAACATATAAACTGTTTTTGGCTATGCTGAAACCCAATGTAGAATTTTAAGGAAGGCTGAAAACCAACAGGTGCTCTATTAAAGAGCGCAGGCAGAAGTTAATTAATACAATTGGATATTATATTGTAGACAGTGAGACTGTCTGTCTACACTTTGTTGCAACTAAAATCCACAATCAGAGTGCAACTGATGAAGTCACCAACTAATCACCAATTAAATTAGTTGCCAACTAATTTGGTCATCAAGTCAATTAATAATTGCACACCAAAAATCCACAATATACCAATTTGAACATGCTGGCCTGCAATATACCAGTATAATTGCAAATGCCAAATGTTTATATTAATGCAAACCATCTAAAATTATTTTTTTTTATCTGTGACCTCAGGGTAAATTCATCAGAATCCACTTTGACACCAGAGGGAAACTGGCATCAGCTGACATTGAAACATGTATGTTATTTTTGAATTTATCTTTTCAATTTGTCTCAAACGGTGTATCGGTGTAAATGCCTAGAAATCTCCATGACCTCTACAGGCACATACCTCCAAATTATATATATACACTTCTTTTGCTTTCGTTGTTGTTTTGCCTTAAATGCATTTATATCACCTATTTATCATTAAACATTTTTCATGAAATTTTCAGGCTTCTTCAGTTGATCACTAAATCATGCAGAAATGTCTTTGGGAAATATTTACTGGAGACTGCATGAATCATACATCATGTATCAAAGCTTTTACTGGAAATTAGTAGACATAATTTGTTTTATTTTAAGATCTCCTGGAGAAGTCTCGTGTGATCTTTCAGCTCAAGGCAGAGAGAGACTACCACATTTTCTATCAAATTTTGTCAAACAAGAAACCTGAGATACTGGGTTAGTAAGTATAGACATTTTAGATTCACAGAAATGAAGTCAGTGCACATATTTATGTGAATGTGTTTTTGTCCCATAGAGATGCTCCTGGTGACACAAAACCCCTATGACTATGCATTCATCTCTCAAGGAGAAACTACAGTTGCTTCTATCGATGATGCTGAAGAGTTAATGGCCACAGATGTAAGTCCCTATTTTTAAACAGGTTCTCCTGCCTTTAGACTTATAATCATACGAAACTAGCTAATGATAACGAGGTAAATTATTCCCTACTTTAATGTATATAAAACTGCACTAATAATAGGGATTATCCTGTGGATTATCATTCTGGAAGTCACAACCTGACACAGGAAGCAAAATCTTGCTAACTCTGGATTATAGAATTTATGTCACTTGCATTTATTTTGAGCATTCAAAAAGTTTTTTTTTCTTGTAGTCAGATGCCCAGGGCCATTAATACTTATCTCAAATGTTTACATTTACAGAATGCTTTTGACGTCTTAGGCTTCACACAGGAGGAAAAAAATTCTGTGTACAAATTAACTGGAGCCATAATGCATTATGGTAACATGAAGTTCAAACAGAAGCAGCGTGAAGAGCAGGCTGAAGCTGATGGAACTGAAGGTGTGTAAAACTATTTTTACAAGGGCTGACACAAATAATAACAGACTATCTTAATAGTCATGCGTAACTTTTTTGGATTTTCCAGATGCAGACAAAGCTGCCTACTTAATGGGCCTGAATTCTGCTGACCTTATTAAAGGTTTGTGTCATCCACGGGTGAAAGTAGGAAACGAGTGGGTCACCAAAGGACAAAATGTCCAACAGGTAAAACAAAGCAAAAAACAAATATAAAACAACATCAACCAATAAATAAATAAATAAATAGATAGATAAAACATCTCTTCCAACTATGTATATGTTGGATCTATCAGGTAAACTATGCTGTCGGTGCCCTGTCCAAAGCTGTGTATGAGAAAATGTTCCTCTGGATGGTGGCAAGAATCAACCAGTCCCTGGAAACAAAACAACCACGGCAGTACTTCATTGGTGTACTGGACATTGCTGGCTTTGAAATTTTTGATGTGAGTGCCTGAAAACAGTATGCTCATAAAAATGTGTATAGTTACTTGGTTACATTTGTAGTTATTGTATACTGGTGCCATATAATATTATCATATTTAATCCTTCTGTATATTGCACCCATGTTTTTTCCTTTACTTCATCTTGCAAACACAAGATCAAAAGATTTAGTTAATTCAAACCAAATATATAATTTGCTAAAAGGAGAGAGATGGCCAGAGAGATGTGAGCAAAAGCTTGGGAATTTTAGAACAGCTGTGATTCTGGGCTGCCACTCTCATGTAGTTTTTTTATGACTGTCTGTAAATTGTAAAATCGTGTCCTTAATTGACAAGACCATATCATTTATTGTTTCATTTACAGTTTAACACATTTGAGCAGCTCTGCATTAACTTTACAAATGAGAAACTGCAACAGTTTTTCAACCACCACATGTTTGTGCTGGAACAAGAGGAGTACAAGAAAGAAGGTATAGAGTGGGAATTCATTGACTTTGGCATGGATTTGCAGGCCTGTATTGATCTGATTGAGAAGGTGAGACATTAGCCATTTCAAAGGCTTGTAGTTTTATTCTTTGTGCTAGGCTATTGTTTATATACGTTCTGTCTAAGATCACCTCTAACATACCCAGTTCATGTATTTCAGCCAATGGGTATCATGTCCATCCTTGAAGAGGAATGCATGTTCCCCAAAGCCACTGATTCCACCTTTAAAGCAAAGCTCTATGATAACCACTTGGGGAAATCTGCCAACTTCCAGAAGCCAAGGATTGTAAAGGGCAAGGCAGAGGCTCATTTTGCTCTGGTTCACTATGCTGGCACTGTAGACTACAACATCAACAACTGGCTTGTAAAAAACAAAGATCCACTAAATGAAACTGTGGTTGGGCTTTACCAAAAATCTGCACTGAAGCTACTTGGCCACTTGTTTGCAAACTATGCTGGTGCAGACTCAGGTATGTCGAACAAAAAGATGATTATCTTTAAGATAAGATGACACTTTTAAATACGTATGTGAGTTCATATTAAATTGTGCCTTATGGTTGATGTTTTATCTTCCTAAATGCAATTATGTGTAATAATTTAAGTAGCCAATAGATTTTGTTGTTTGACTGAAACCCTGGCACAACTATGAAGCAGACTCTTGCTAATGTACTTAAAGGTACACATTTGACCTAGCTGATAGTATATTTGTTGATTAATATTGCCAATTAACTTGATGAGTTTAACTGGTTAAATTGGTCAGTGAAGTTAAGTAGAAAGGCTGTGGTTTTAAATGTTTGCAAACTAAAGGCTCAAAATAAATGTTAATTGATTGGCTGTTATATGTGAGATTTTACACCTTTACCTGCATAAGGTACACACTACTTTGCAAAGTAGTGTGTATCATGTAAGCATCAATACCCAAATATCAAAGTGCTGAAGACTAATGTCATGGATTAACTGATGCATACTATTATTATTACAGCTATGACTGAAAGTGCTGGTGGCAAGAAAGAAAAGAAGAAGAAAGGGTCATCTTTCCAGACAGTGTCTGCACTTCACAGGGTATGTACAAGACTACTAAAGTCCAATCCTAACATAATAGCAATATTCTACATCTCCTTGCTGATGGCTAAACTGCCATTTTTTTAACTGGCAGGAAAATCTCAATAAGCTAATGACAAACCTCCGCTCAACCCATCCACACTTTGTGCGCTGCATCATTCCTAATGAGACCAAGACTCCTGGTGCAATGGACAACCCCCTAGTTATGCATCAGCTACGTTGTAATGGTGTGCTGGAAGGTATCAGGATCTGCAGGAAGGGTTTCCCCAATAGAATCCTGTATGGGGATTTCAAACAGAGGTATGTGAATATTACCAACGCAATATACAAATTAACAAAAGACACTCAGAAGATCTATTTATTTTTTAACCTCAAATTTAACAGATATCGCATCCTGAACCCATCTGCCATCCCGGAAGGTCAGTTCATAGATAGCAGGAAGGGGGCAGAGAAACTGTTGGCTTCACTTGATATAGATGTCCAGCAATACAGGTTTGGGCATACTAAGGTAAGAGTTTTGTTGGGTTACTTTATTTATCATTCAAATAAATAAATAAATAAATAAATGAATGAATTAATTATAAATAAATAACATATTAGACATATTGTTTTTTCAGGTGTTTTTCAAAGCAGGTCTGTTAGGTCAGTTGGAGGAAATGAGAGATGAGCGACTATCTAAAATTATCACAGGAATTCAAGCTAGGTCTCGTGGTCTTCTCTCAAGAATTGAGTACCAAAAAATGGTGGAACGCAGGTAGGAGTTATAAATATGTTTTCCATAGATCTTTACTGTTGAGTTTGTTTTTAAAAATCTTTTTTGTTCTTGTTCACTTATTCTTTCTTTGCTACCAAAAGAGATGCCTTGCTTGTTATCCAATGGAATGTGCGTGCCTTTATGGGTGTCAAGAATTGGCCATGGATGAAGCTGTTTTTCAAAATAAAACCATTACTGAGGTCTGCTGAAGCAGAGAAGGAGATGGCTAACATGAAAGAGGAGTTCTTGAAACTCAAAGAGGCTTTTGCCAAATCTGAAGCTCGTAAAAAGGAGCTTGAGGAGAAAATGGTCTCTCTTCTCCAGGAGAAGAACGATCTCCAGCTTCAAGTTCAGGCGGTAGGTTTGAAGAGCACTTCAAGAAAAATCAATCACTTCCAGACATTCATATGTCATCTTTTGAAATTCTCTTAATATGCCAACAGGAGCAAGACAATCTCTGTGATGCCGAGGAAAGGTGTGAAGGGCTGATAAAAAACAAAATACAGATGGAAGCCAAAATCAAAGAACTGACCGAGAGGCTGGAGGATGAGGAGGAGATTAATGCAGAGCTAACAGCTAAAAAAAGAAAGCTGGAAGATGAGTGCTCTGAGCTCAAAAAAGACATTGATGATCTTGAGTTGACTCTGGCTAAAGTAGAGAAAGAGAAGCATGCAACAGAAAATAAGGTTTCTATATTTCATGAATAGATTTTTTTGTTTACTGATATTAATAATGCATGGAAATGTTTCTCAAAATGTGCTGCATTTCAGGTGAAGAATCTGACTGAAGAAATGGCAGCTCTGGATGAAATCATAGCCAAGCTAACAAAGGAGAAAAAAGCTCTGCAGGAAGCTCATCAGCAAGCCTTAGATGACCTACAGAGTGAGGAGGACAAAGTCAACACCCTCACAAAAGCCAAAGTTAAATTAGAGCAGCAAGTGGATGATGTAAGTGCGCAAAAAGAAAAAGCATCAAATAGGCTTATTCTCAAACTCAAAAGTTACGTGTAATTTTTCCCAACAGTTAGAAGGATCTCTCGAGCAAGAAAAGAAGGTTCGTATGGATCTTGAAAGGGCCAAAAGAAAACTAGAGGGTGACTTAAAGCTGACCCAAGAAAGTATAATGGACCTGGAAAATGACAAACAGCAACTGGAGGAACGACTTAAGAAGTAGGATCAAAAGCTTTCTGATTCTGCATATTACTGTACATTTGACAGTGTCTCAGCTGAAACTAACTGTTTTCACTAGGAAAGACTTTGAAATCACCCAGCTTAACAGCAAAATTGAGGATGAACAAGCTGTGATCGCCCAGCTGCAGAAAAAAGTGAAGGAGCTGCAGGTAGCTTAAATGAAATTTTATTGGGAAAAAATATGATGCATATTGTTGCAGTGCAGTGTGTAAGCTCTTCTTTGTGTTAGGCACGAGTTGAAGAGCTTGAAGAAGAACTTGAGGCAGAAAGAGCTGCCAGAGCCAAGGTAGAGAAACAGAGAGCAGACTTGGCCAGAGAGCTGGAGGAGATAAGTGAAAGACTGGAAGAGGCTGGAGGAGCTACTGCTGCCCAGATTGAGATGAACAAAAAAAGGGAGGCTGAGTTCCAGAAACTACGTAGAGATCTTGAAGAGGCCACTCTGCAGCATGAAGCCACAGCTGCCACACTGAGAAAGAAACAAGCTGACAGTGTGGCAGAACTGGGAGAGCAGATAGATAACTTACAGAGAATCAAGCAAAAACTGGAGAAAGAGAAGAGTGAGCTGAAACTGGAACTAGATGATGTGGTGTCCAGTATGGAACATATCGTCAAATCTAAAGTAGGTTTTTCTTAAACAACATTTAACATTCATTTTGATATGCACATATGTCAATGACAGTTTTCCAGGGATGTGTCTAATTTCATCAAGTATTTTACTTGACATTCTACAAATGGGCAAAAACATGTGGCATACCCAACTACCTGAAAAATGTCAGTGCTATAACCCCCTATTTACATTTCCAGTGCAAAACAGTTATCAAGAGAGCGTTGCCACATTTAGAAAAATGGTTCTGTAAATTATGCATTGAAAGGTTGTTTAGTTAACCAAACCAAAGCACATTTCTTGTTCTCATCAAACAGATGAGCATATTTCATTCCTTAGAATTTTCTATAAGATAGTATATGTCAAAGGAACACCTCAGTTTGACAGTTGTAGTCCAGTAGGAGACAGCTACAATACATTTGGAAGAAGCACTGACTAAATAGAGACAATCAAACAAACTGTGCACATAACACAATAACACAATGCGTCATTATTTTAACTTTCGATAGACTAACCTGGAGAAGGTAAGCAGGACTCTGGAGGACCAACTGAATGAATTTCGTAACAAGTGTGAAGAAAATCAAAGATCTCTGAATGACTTTGCCACTCAGAAAGCAAAGCTTCAGGCTGAGAATGGTAGGCTGAGAATAATATGATTATTCATCTCAATCTATTACATATGCATAAAACATTCAAACCTTAATATATTGGTTCAAATACCACAGATGAACTTTCAAGACAGATAGAAGAAAAAGAATCTCTGATCTTTCAACTGACAAGGGGAAAACACTCTTACAGCCAACAGCTTGAAGATCTGAAAAGGCAGCTTGAGGAGGAAGTAAAGGTAATATTTCTTGTTCTTTTTATATTTTTATATAAATTATAACTCTAATTCAACATGGATGCTGAAGGTACAGCACTGTTTAAACCTCTACTGTTCTTATACTTTTCAAAAGAAGGTGTATTGCGCTGTACAGGTACAGCATTGGATAGCATGTTACATCCATTTTATATCATGTTTGCATTACTTTAGAAATAAACCAATAAGAACTGCAGATGAATGAGGCTTGTAAAATGAGGCAGATGCTACTTTAATGAATGAATTTTTGGAGTTTTAAATGATGTAAAATGTTTCAGTGTTTCCTTTTAGAAATGAAAATTTAAAATAAATCAATACTTCTATACATTCAGTCAATTTAGTCAATATTTAAACTCACAGTACAACTCTTACTTACAATGTGTCTGTGCCAATACAGGACTAGAGTTCACATGGTCTAAAGTTTTGATAGTAGTTTCAGATGCATATCTATATATCACATCACCTTGATAAAAAAAAATACAACAGTGCTATTTTAACACCCAACACAGTTACTTTAGATGGGTACAATTCAATAAATAAATGAATTTAATAATGTAATAGAACCAGTTAACTTAAATTGCTTGTTCCTTCATAAACTATTTTAAACCATTTTTAGTGTATATTACAGAAAATAAGGCATTTCTTAAAAAAAGTAATAAATAAATGTAACGTAGCTATCAATAATAAAATCAGAAGCATTGCATTTAATTTCTCAATCGCTCTGTATTTCATTATCCTTAGGCCAAGAATGCGCTTGCCCATGCAGTTCAGTCCAATCGGCATGATTTAGATCTGCTCAGAGAGCAGTATGAGGAGGAACAAGAGGCCAAAGCAGAACTCCAGCGTAGCCTTTCTAAGGCTAATGCTGAGGTGGCTCAGTGGAGAACAAAGTACGAAACTGATGCCATTCAGAAGACAGAGGAACTAGAAGAAGCCAAGTAAGTCCTATAAACTGTAATCCACACAGATTTAGTCGATCCAGAGAATATTCATAATTGGAAAAAAAAAAAATAATAATAATAATAAAACAAAAACACAACAGCAAGATTGATGAAGTAAATGATGAATTATGTTTGTGATCATCAAACACCATGTCTGTGAAATAACCTTTCAAGATTAATCCATCAATCACTTGGTATAATCCAACGCTCAGCTGAATACTAATTGATGCTAGAAATGTTGGTCTGTCGGACAATAGGCACACAGGTATACTAATAGGAGAACATTTTGATGAGGTAGCACAATTTCTCTAAACAAGCCAAAATTGAAAGTGAGAGGGAGAGTGACAGAGCTGACCGGAATCATCATAGGTTTGACTTTTCTGACATGGTACCAGCTCAGAGACCTGAATGGACTCTAAATGCTGAATTGACTTGTTTTATTGCTGGAAATTATGTGGATTGTTTGCTAGTTAAATACCAAAAATAGCTGTTGTGAAATTGAGCGTAATTAGCTGTATAGCTAATGTTACTGGTTAATTTCGGTAATATTAACCGAGAGCTTGACTGGCGGTATTTTTTTGCTTCCTATTTGTACCCATAACAATGTGTGTAGGTTTAGTTGAAATCAAAAAGAATTTAGAATGAAATTTAGGGCTTGTTTCTGTTGTCTACAGAGTAAACAACAAGCTATTCTTTTTAGCACTTTTTAATTAAAGTGCTATACATTAATTAATAATAGAAAACAACATTTAGAGCACATTAAATATGTCTGATTTCATTTTTTAAATTATTTATGAATTATTTTAATTATTTAAAACAAATTTAAAACGTGTTTTTGTTTTTCAATCATTATACAAAATCCACTTTTGAAACTACAGAAAGCTTGGTGTCCAAACACTACATAAGGACATGACAGACACTGATAACATACATCTCTCTAGAGTCATTACATATATGGAATAATCATTGCTCAAATGAACAACAACACATGTCTTTTACATTTACACTTTATTATTATTGTTATTATTATTATTACTATGTACACCTTCCTTTTCATATAGGAAGAAACTGGCTCAGCGTTTGCAGGATGCAGAAGAGGCTGTGGAAGCAGTCAATGCTAAATGTTCTTCTCTTGAAAAGACAAAACACAGGCTTCAGAATGAGATTGAAGATCTCATGGTGGATATGGAGCGATCTAATGCAGCGGCTGCAGCCTTGGACAAAAAACAAAGAAACTTTGATAAGGTATTTCCAATGAATTATGTTTAATTAATTGCTGACTATACTAATACTGTATTAATAATTAAACTGAATCTACCATCTTACATATTTGTGGTATAATATCATCATGTCAGTTAGGTCAATCATGTTTGTCTAAATTGGATTACATTTTATCAGGTCCTTGCTGAGTGGAAGCAGAAATATGAGGAGTCTCAGTGTGAGCTAGAAAGCTCCCAGAAGGAAGCCAGATCCCTGAGCACTGAACTTTTCAAGCTAAAGAACTCATATGAGGAATCTTTGGATCATCTGGAGACCCTTAAAAGGGAGAACAAAATTCTTCAAGGTGTAATATTTTAACCATGTTACAATAACATGCACTTCATATACAATAAGGCATTGCTTCTTTATATGTTGTTTATGTCTCTTTTTTTCTCAGAGGAAATTACTGATTTAACTGAGCAACTTGGTGAAAGTGGGAAGACAGTTCATGAACTAGAGAAGTTCAGAAAACAGCTGGAGCAAGAAAAATCTGAAATCCAATCTGCCCTAGAGGAGGCAGAGGTAAGAAAATGAAACAGAATTTAACCCTAGATTATAAAGCAGTCACAGAATGATAAATACAAGCCTATTCTTTTACTGACAGGGCTCTTTAGAGCATGAAGAGGGTAAAATCCTAAGAGCCCAATTGGAATTCAACCAGATAAAAGCTGATATTGAACGTAAGCTAACTGAAAAGGATGAGGAAATGGAACAGTCAAAAAGAAACTTAATGAGGACCATTGACACCCTGCAAAGCTCTTTGGAGGCAGAGACTCGTAGCAGGAACGAGGCTCTTAGAGTCAAGAAGAAGATGGAAGGAGATTTGAATGAGATGGAGATTCAGCTAAGTCAAGCGAACAGACAGGCAGCAGAGGCTCAAAAACAACTCAAGAGTCTACATTCCAACCTTAAGGCAAGGAACTTTTGGAAATATAGAAAACTGGTAAATAAAGTATATATATAACAAGCACATAATAACAAACTTCCCTTATGCAGGATTGCCAGCTTCAGCTGGATGACTCTCTGCGTAGCAATGATGATCTAAAGGAGAATACTGCCATTGTAGAGAGACGTAATGTTCTGCTGCAGGCAGAACTTGAGGAGCTCAGAAATGTACTAGAGCAAACCGAGAGAGGGCGCAAGCTTGCAGAACAAGAACTTCTTGATGTCAGCGAGAGAGTACAGCTTCTGCATTCGCAGGTGTTGTATATTTTTTGTTTATTTAGTTTTTTTTCCAACAAAGGGTTATCAGTCATGTTAATAACCCTTTAACTTACAGAACACCAGCCTTCTGAACCAAAAGAAGAAACTGGAAAATGATACATCCCAACTCCAGACTGAAGTGGAAGAGGCAATACAAGAGTGCAGAAATGCTGAAGAAAAAGCAAAAAAGGCCATCACCGATGCTGCCATGATGGCGGAGGAACTAAAGAAGGAGCAGGATACCAGTGCCCACCTGGAGCGCATGAAGAAGAACATGGAGCAAACAATCAAGGACCTGCAGCACCGTTTGGATGAAGCAGAACAAATTGCCATGAAGGGTGGCAAGAAACAAGTGCAGAAGCTGGAGGCCAGGGTGAGTGTGTTAATCATCTACATAGGAGCTGAACTGAGAAAAGGGGATAGTTGTTTTAATGTAATGCTTATAACCCTTTTCCATTATGTGTTAAATATACAATTACCATACTATACAATTACCAAAAAACATACCATAATGACTAGTAAACTTTGTAGTTAATGTGTATGAAATGTAGCCACAATCATTTTAGAAAATGTTTCTATAAACAGATAGCCTCCACATTCTGATTTACATTGGTACCCTTTGAAAATTCTTAAATATTCTTTGAAAAGTCTTAAATATTGCAAAATATCTCCATGTTTGTAAATGTTTCATTTCTATTACTGAGTACTTTCTAGTTTGATGTTGCTTTCACTATCCCTTTCAGCAATAATGCATGATAGACTTTATTCCTCAGTCTTCTAAGAAGGATTTCTGAAACTGAGTTTTGTGTACAGTGAGCTTATGTGAATTTGTGCCCATTTTATCAATAAGCATTTGTGAGTTCAATAACTGGTTTCGAAAATATAGGTCTGGCACACAACTGACATTCCAATTTATCCCAAAGGTGTGAAGTGTGGTTAAAGTCAGAACTTGCCACAAGGTTCTTGAGTTGTTGGGATGTAATGTCATTTTTAATTATGGCGGTTAATAATCATGGGACCTGAATGAGACATGAATGGTTATACTGATGTTGCTAAATAAAAGCTGCATGTTAACATTAAGTTAAATTTTTTTTCACAGTCTGACATACAGAACTACTACTTGTAATCAACAATCTCCAATTAAGTTAAACTCTATTTTTTATCTAATATTCTATGCATGCACAATATCATCTCATTTCTGTCAGATAAAAGAGATGGAGAGTGAACTTGAAGCAGAGCAGAAGAGAAGCAGTGAATCTGTGAAGGGAATTCGGAAATATGAACGTCGCATTAAGGAGCTTTCCTACCAGGTTTGATTAGAATCTATTACACTGTTCAATCAACAAAATTTCAGACTTGTTCCTCAAAAGGTTACTGATGAATCAGAAAAATATACAAACAGAGAATTTTTAATATTTTTAAAAGAAATATATATATAAGAAATAAATATATTGAATTTGATGTCAGCAATAGGTTCCAATATATATTTGTTCAGCAACAGTTTGGAAGCTGTTTGGAGTTTTCTGTTTCATAACGCACCAAATGTTTTCACTGATCTAAGCAGCCGACAGGCCAGTTTAGCCCCCCGGGACTTTTACAGTCCATCTCTTAGTCCAACTTAAACGAGGCTGGGCTCAGAAAAGGTAGCAGTATTTCTAAACCTTGTTTACATATGGTTTCCTCTTTGCATGATAAAGTTTAAACTTGCATTTGTGGATCTGTGGCCAGAGACCGTGTTTTTTGAAAGTATTCCTGAACCCATGCAGTGATTTCCACTTCAGAAACGTGTCTATTTTTAATGAAGGCCATCTGAGGCCCCAAAAATCACAGCCATCCATTATTGGTTGGAATATTTTAGTGATATAATGCACTGTACATGATAAAATCCTGTTATTTGCTATTTTACATTATTCTTAATTTGCCCACATAAACTTTCACAGACTTGTGAACCCCCCATCTTTATCTCTGGAAAGACCCATGTTAGAATATTCCCGAACATGACCGGTCGCCAAGATTTTTCACAAGGCATTTTTTTAGAAACATATTGCCATTATCAAATTTAAATTCTAGTATTTTGTAGGTTAAAATGAATTCTAATGTATGTTATTTGTGTAGGTTTAAATAATGTGCACTATGTTGTGTTCTGTTTTTATTATCACATTGTATGACATATAGACCGAAGAAGACCAAAAGAACATAGCTCGTCTTCAGGATTTAGTGGACAAGCTGCAACTTAAAGTTAAGGCCTACAAGAGAACTGCCGAAGATGCTGTAAGTAGTCTCAGTCACATGTAATTTTACCCTACAAGTTGTAGTATTTGCTACACTGTGTTGTGCACCTTTGTATTTTAGGAGGAACAGGCCAGTGTCCATCTTGGAAAGTTCCGCAAATTGCAACATGAGCTAGATGAAGCTGTGGAGAGGGCTGACATTGCTGAGTCCCAGGTCAACAAAATGCGTGCAAAGAGTCGTGAAACAGGCTCAAAGGTGTGTTTTTTTAATCCAAATTTTCCTATTGTTATCAATATACTTTGCTGACTAATATATGGAATTTATGTAAATGTACAATAATCTGTAATTAGCAACTGATTGCATATATCCCAACATTCTCTTTACACAGAAAGGGTTTGATGAAGAGTAAAGCTGTGGACCTTCTCTGACATCACTTGTCTCTGCAGCCTGTATGCAGTAATTGCTCCTTCTGCTATACTGTCCTGCCCCACACAATAAAGTCACACAATGCAGAGTGTTGTGCTGTGTGTTTTTTAAACACGTCATGTGTTCTATGGTTGAGTCCCTAGTGAGCATGAACCCAACATAAAAAGAAAGAGAACTGGGTTATGAACAGTTGAATCTCTCTTCCAAGTTTAAAGAATTCCCCTTTATAATTCAGATTTTTTAAAATCTAAATGTGTATATTTCTCCTGAGTAGTAGTTAAATTAGCATAAAAGAAACACAATAGAAACACTGGTAGATCAGTATAAAGGAATGCGCTTTGGATCTTCTATTTACTGTGACAGAGGTATAAAAGAAAACATGTTCAGTTTTTAATGAATGTTATCCACATGAAATGCTGCCATATGCTTTGGGTCAAGGACAAATTTAGGATTACAGGATTTAAAAATCTTAATGTGATAGAATAATGTAGAGCTATTTGTGTTGATGGATAAACAGATTGTGACGGGAGCTGAGCTAAAATCAAGGCTAGCTTTAATCAACAGATTTGTATTCAACCACACAAGCAAACATAACAGAAGAGCAAGGCAGGGTCGGAGTAAAAACACAAGCAAACGTCAAAAGCCAGGCAAAACAATCAGAACTGCAAAAGTACTAAAAGGGCAAAGACAAAAGAGTAAACTAATAAAACAAAACAACTTCAAAACCAGAGTAGCAAACAAGAGTAATCACAGAAGGAAACTCTCGGTACGCACAGACTGGCAATACTTCACAATGGGTCAGTGGGGGAGAGGAGTACATATACAAACAGACTAAATAAACAACAGATCTCAGATCTGGAAAACGGAACGGGATTGAGAGATGACGTGTAAAGTAAAGTCATCGTGTGGTGGGTTATGGGAAATAGAGATCGGGGGTGAGAAGAGAGCCTGTGGGGGTGAGAAGAAAGCCTGCAGGCGTGACACTGTTATACTTAAATGTGTTTTGGGCAAACAAAATTTCTACCAAACAGGGTGGATTTGGTTCAATAAGTAATCTTAATCAAAATCACTGGGTTAATGTTGGAGAAAAGGTCAGCCTGCCCCTGACTTACACATTCTTCTTGTCTAAACTGTGTAGAACTACTTGACCAATAGAGTGATGGCTGCAGCAGGAAAATACTTGCTCGGATCCTATCATCACCAGCCCTGACAATACTCCTCAGTTATAGCATTATAGCACAGAGAAAATACCCAGCAAAGCATTTGCTGCTAACAACCACATGTATGGGAGGCCATCAACTATAAATTCAGAAAGACTCCTCTACTCCTGAATGTCTACAGATTTTAACATACAAAGGACAATCTTTAGTCTTTCTCCTCCAGTTAACTGCCCTCCTTCCCCACCCTGGCTCTCTCACCTGATTTTTCCATCAGTGAGCAGAACGTTAAAAGGCAGAAGGTTATAAAAGCCCCGGGCCTGACTTAGTCTCTCTATCCACCCTAAAACACTACTGTAACTAGCAGCTATTTTCACAATTATCTTCTGTTCTGTACTGTTCCCACATGTTACAAAACCTCTAAAGTATATAATACTTTCTTCAACAATATATTGAAACCCTGTACTGTACTGTACTGTTGCTACATGCTACAAAACCTCTACCATCTTATTATTCCCATAAAAGAGAACATCACTGAACTTAATGACTACAGGCCAGTCGCCCAAACCTCTGTAGTAATGAAGGTCTTTGAATGCCTGGTTCTAGCCCAGCTGAATCGTAACCATCACAAGTCTTCCAAGGAATCCCCAGTAGTGCACATACACAGATTTCAGTACTTAACAACATAGTGCCAGAGCTGCTGTGGGTCAAACTGTCCCAGCTGTAGGTGCCAATTTCCATGCGCTGATATACTGTGGTTTTGTTGGCAAACAGGAGACCACTGGATCCTCATTACCAGAGTACCACAATGTTGTGTGCTCTCATCCCTTCTATACAATCTCTATACAAATGATTGTGTCTCCAAGGAACCAGCTGTGAGGATTCTAAAGAAAGTAGATGACACCACCATGGTGGGCCAGTGGTGATGAATCTGCCTATAGAAAGGAAGCTGGGCAGCTGGTCTCCTGTTTCAGCACCAACAACCTGTTGCATGACACACAAAATATACTAGAGATTTTAGTGTAATTAAGGCACAATCCCCTCCCCATCCCCACTCTCACACTCCTGGGCATCATCATATCCAGCGATCTAAAATGGGACAGCAAAGAAAGTTATTCCTGAGACAGATGAAGTAATTCAACAGGTAGCAAAACCTCATGAGTCCATCCTCACATCATCAGTAACCATCTGCTTAAGTTCCACCATCTCACAAGAATGAGCCAAACTCCAGCACATAATCAGAACAACAGAAGAGACCACTGGATGTAATCTTCTAACAGTCCAAGAGCATGGTAATGAAGTGCACTGGCAAAAATTCAGCTGACCCCTCTCATCATGGATCACCTTTCCCAGCCACTTCCCTCTTGTAGAAAACTCCATCATAAACAGCACAACCGAACAGGCCAAAGCTGTAGGTGCTCATTGTTCACAAAGGACACCTTGCACTTGAAGACCTTGCACTTAAACTTTAAAATTGAACTGACCCAACGTCATTGTACTTTACTAAATTACAGTAATTACAGTAATTACGTTTACATGTCTGATTTAAATAACTGTACAGACATTAAATGTTGCATTGTATATCATTTTGTAATATACGATAGTTTTGACATGTTTGCACAGACCTGCATGCATAGATATCTATACACCTACACATATTTACATGCATCACATTAGCTCTTTCTTATTCTTTATTTAATGTAGTGTATTTTATTATTACTAGTATGTGTGCTTGGCTGGTCTATTCAGTATGTCACATGTCATACCTATATGCACTAACCAAGACAAATTTCAATGTGTATGTGTAAAGAGATTCTGATTCTAAATACCAATCTGCAGCAGTCTTAACTTGGATATATTATGGAAAGAGCCGTAAAAACAGTAGTACTGACGAGTTGAAGACAAAAGAGAAAGAGGACACCAAGCTACAAGATGGATGAACACAATCCAAAGGATCATGAACCAGCCATTTAGAAGCCTAAAATCTCCACAGAAAACAGGACATTCTGGAGAAACACTGCCCAAACGGTTACCAGAAGTCATAAACAACTTGTCAGCACTTAATAATAATAAAAGTATAAAAAAGGTAACGTAGATAATTTTGAAAGGGGTGTCCATCTGTAGAAGAATGTCATGACCTGGAAATACCATACTGCTAGACACAGTAGAGTGTGGTGAAAGCTGATCAGCGTGCTAACGAGAGAGAGAGAGAGAGAGAGAGAGAGAGAGAGAGAGAGAGAGAGAGAGAGAGAGAAAATCATCTTGAATCTATCAATTGGATCTTCAATCTATTAATTGAAATGTATATAAAACGAGAAAAATACAGAAAATATTATAAGCAACATTTTGTTAATCATTTAAAATAAATATAACATTTATGTATTTTCAAATAAACAATTATGCAAATATACATGACAAATGTATGTAACTTTTATTGTCTTGTTTATTTTCTTTCTTTCTTTCTTTTTGTTGAATCAACAGAGATGTGCCATACCCACAGAAAATGTTCTGCATAAGCTAGCCAATATGAAAGAAGACAGTTAACAAGGACCTTAAGCTAAATTTGTAGTATGCATTGTAGGTATGTTTTGTGCATTTAACATGTACATTAAATGCTAAATGAAAGTTATTTCTTTCTTGATTTTTTTTTTTTTTTGATGCTCTAAAGTTGCCCAGTAAATCATTCTATCGGATCGCTTCATTATTTTAAATCTCTTGCAGAAGATTCAATACTATGATTTTACAGGACTTTTATTTTGAAATTCATCGCCATAACGCAGCCGGTAGTCCATACCGCTCGCCTCGTTTCACGTTGCATTGCTTACACGACCTAAGAGGTCGCGTAAAATACAAATACCTTTGGCTGAGATTTTCTCTCTGGCCTTTTTAGGGGAAATGAACATCATACGCTCAGCATGCTTACGCTTTCCAGGAGCGAGAGTTTTTTGTCGGTAAGTGTAATATCGAATCGTCTGATTTTCATTTTTAATTACATGACCGACCTTTTACTGACATTTGGTTGGCGTAAAGTTACATGGCCTCTTTATAATGACAGTAAACCTCAACAAACCATATTACATTACTTATTTGTTTAACTGTGTGATTTTAACAGTAATAATCAAATACATCACGGTTTACTGAAGCTAACCATGTTGCTGTTAATGCTATACGTCGCAAGCCTCTGCAAGGGCGTGGGACTCGAACATGCCAAAACTGAAACGTAATTTTGTGTTGATACGTTACTATTCGATGTTAACACGGGAAACATGTTAACGCTTAGACATTTGGCGTGTTAATGTTTGGATGTTGTTGCAGTTGAGAAACCTTTCTGAGCTATTATTCTTTACCGCCACCTGCTGGTTTGGCGTTATTGGTCATTGCTTAAGTGTTGTAATATATGTACGTGTGTGTGCGTGTGTTAATACAGTGTATTAATACTCTAGGTAATCCAAAAATTTGAATTTGCAAGTTTTTTTGTCTTTTAAAAGTTATTTTTTTGTTTAACAGTGAGTCAACAAAAAATAATGAATAGTGACTGAACTCGACAGCAGTCAGTGTTTATTGCATTCATTGCGAAACAAAATGGTATTTAATAATATGGTAGGTCACATGTAGTGTAGTGGGCTTTGTAGGCTATGTGATTTTGTGGACTGGAAAAAAACAACCATCTTTTAGTTCATTTTATTATATATGCATTTGTAGTGTGGAACCTCTGCCATATCCTTGGTGTAAAAAGTAGGTGAGTTGATCTTACCCGTGATTACATACACCAGGGTGTCAAACGGATGGGTTGGCAACACTTATTGGTGACAGTGCAGTTTTTCCAAAACCCTTTTTCCTGATAACCCACAACGTTGCATGGTTTCAAGTTATTGCTTGACTTAATACACCTCTTCCAGCTCTCAAACTGATTATGGAGCCCCTCAAAAAATGTAATTAATGAATTAATTAACTTCAGTTCTAGCCCTAATTGTGGCCCTAACTGGATTGCAGGCCTAAAGTGCAGGAGTGGATGTGTATTAACAAATTTAAATAAAGATGACCAGACAAAACAGAAGATTTCTTTCTCCATCTGCACTAAACAAAAATAAAGTAAATGTAAGAAACATTGCAGTGTGTAAATGAGACAAATACAAAAAGTATGTTTGTGACAGAATTGGATGGATTACTGAATGTTTTCTTATTTCCAATTTCCAGAAGTGATGGTGCATCATCTTGCAGTCATCTGCAGTCTTTCAGCTCCTGGGTCTTATCTACAGAGCAAAGAACAACAGTGTCCAAGGCAACGGGTGTTGGGATTGTTCCATTACCATCATGGCATTGCCAGCAGGTGCGCACTGGCAAAAGGGGTACTGAATATCAACCAAAGAATATCAAGCGAAAGAGGACCCATGGTTGGATCAAAAGGATAAGCACACAGGGTGGCATTGAGGTGATTCTACGCAGAATGCTTAAAGGACGAAAATCTCTTACACACTGAAGCCGCGAGGATGACTTATTTAAAAGCAGTAGAATGGTCTTGAGGAACTCTGCTCTTTGTTTGTCTTGTCTGCAAGCTGATCAGAATAAAGAGACATACAAATGCTGCATTGCTCCTGGTAATTTTTTTACACAACATCATCACATCTCTCTACTAATGAAGCTCCAAAACCTACCATTTTAACGATTATCAACAAACCAAGTGGAAGAAGTGCAAATGTTCCTGGGGGGCTGGTCTTCAAAAATCTAATAAAACAAAATCCATGCAATGCACTTCTATATTGTTTGAACTGGTGGGGCTTTCTCCCAATGCATAAAGATAGGTGATATGAATGCAAAAAGTATTCTTTATTTTCATTCCTCTAATGTGTCTAGTATTAATCTGAAATGCCAACTCCATGGTGCAACACCTACCAGCAGCAGCAAGTTACACAGTTTTGAATGTAAGGTGTTTAAACTGTCCTTAGCCTTTTATTGTGTTTGAAGCATTTTCACATTATATATTAAACACTGCCTGTCGTTGTAAAAACTGATGTTCCAACATAGGAAAATTGTAGACATCAAGCTATTAACATACAATTGTACACCAATCAGCCTTAACGTTAAGACCTCCTCAATGAATCTACACTCTTTATCCATTTTATCAGCTCCACTTACCGCATAGGTGCAACACAGAGCAGGTTTTATGTAGGTGGAGGATCATTCTCATCCACCACCTACATAATACACTGTAGTGACACTAACGTGATGGTGGTGTTAGTGTGTGTTGTGATGGTGTGAGTGAATCAGAGACAGCAACGCTGCTGGAGAATAGTCCACCTACCAAAACTATTGAGCCATCCTGTGGGCAGCGTCCTGTTGCTACTGATAAAAGACTAGAGAATAACCAACACTGCACTGTGCAGCAGCTGATAAACTGTCATCTCTGACTATATTAAACACTGTGTCCACTTACTGTCCAAGCTATAGAGTTGACAGTAAGTGGACACAGTGTTTAAAAACTCCATCAACACAGCTTTATCGGATCAAGGCTAGACTACTGCAGCTTGTTCCTGGGTGGTGTTCCTCTATCCAGCTCAACTCATCTTTAATCTTCCCAAGTTCACCCACGTCACTCCACTGCTGCACTCCCTTCACTGACTTCCTGTAGCTGCCCGCACAGATCACATCAACTCTGATGCTCGCCTACAAATCCAAGAATGGACGCTTTGAGGACAAGTATCCAGACTCTTCTCTGTCCTGGCTCCCAGATGGTGGAATGAACTCCCACTGTCTGAACAGCTGAGTCTCTTGCAGTCTTCAAGCGCAGGCTGAAGACCCATCTCTTTGTAAAGCTGTTAAGTGAGTAAGCACTAAGCACTAATCGATGTTGAAATGTGTTGAAATACTTTGGTTTTGCACTTATACTCACCATAACCTTTCTTCTTCCTAGGTATGAGCGAGTTTTAGACTCTGACCTTGTTCCAGCGGGGAAACATTATCCAACTGATCACTAAGTAAGTCGCTCTGGATAAGAGCGTCTTCTAAATGCCTCAAATTATAAAAGTATATGATCCACTTACACCAGCACCATGTCAGTGTCACTGCAGTGCTGAGAATTATCCACCACATATTACCTGCTCTGTGGGTGGTCCTGACTATTAAGAACAGGGGCAAAGGGGGTTAACAAAGTATACAGAGAATCAGAGGGATTACAGTCTATAATTGTAGAACTACAAAGTGCTTATATATAGTAATTGGAGCTGACAAATTTGATGGTGAGTGTAGATAACATTATGGCTGGATTTCCTTTTGCCTTCAAACCTTTGTTTTTTTAGCTAAGATCAGACTTTGAATCTCTTCAGAAGAAGACTTCTGTAACATGCGGCCATCATGCTGTTATAAAATCTCTGCTTTATTACTTTACCACTCAGACAACAGAGTTGACCCAGATTAATGTATGAGGTGTACTTCCAGACCATTTGGTTTCAATTAACTAATTAACAAATCAATTTATTAGTCCCTAATACATTAACATGCATATTACCTGCTTATTCAGAGCAGAGCATGAGTGTAGTTCAGCACAAAAAGTGAGAATATTATAGAGGGGTCCCCTTAGAGAAGGCCTAATGATAACAAACAACCAAAAAAAACTAAAAGCAGCTCTGCTTTTATTCCCAGGAAAAAGATGTCCCAAACTGATTCATGAACCTTACACACATACCTTCTTTTTAGTGGTAATACATTGTAGATAATGAATAAGCTCTTAACAGAGTATACACATCAACAACATATCAGTGAAGTAGCAGTAGAGAGGCATCTGAATACATTCAAGTACAAATCTCCATGTAGTATCAATACATTATTTGTATTAGGTAGATGTGCCGTTGATATGTTAAATTAAGTAGTTTTAATATGTTACTTCTATCAAGCAAAACCTAACCTTTACCAACCCTAACCCTAACCTCAAACCAAACCTAATCTATACTGTAACCTATCCTTACAAACCCTGAAGATGTTAACATGGTCTATATTATACCTGCTACATGTTCATTGACATATCAGGTTGCCATTGACAGATATGAACTTGGACACTCCGCACTGTATTTAATTGCTTTACGACTGCTACATAACTGATTGTCATGCTACTGAGTCTGTTGAGCATCTGTTTCATCTAAGAAGGGACACCAAACAGTATATTGCCTGCACACATTAAATGAAGCCAGCCTCTTCAGAAAAAAACAGTTTTGTTAGGAAGCCCTAGTACTGGGAAGTGCTGGCTATGAAATGTTCCCCAAGGAACTCAAAATCTGTTCTGTCACCCCATACTCTCAGTGGAAAGATCATTCAGTACTTAGGACTGCACAGCAGAAAACATTCCACATGAATAATGTCCACAGACACTGGATTAACGTTTAAGTGACAGGTGACAGTCAGCAGCTTTCAAGTGATCTGGGTGGTGTCAAAAACAGGACTTTGATCAGTGCAAAAACCCTTTTGTCAGTGGTGCTGTGAACCTGAATTACATTAAGGGAAATAAGGAGCACGGGACAGAACGCTTGAGGTAACAGGTAACTAAAATTCTTTATTTGTTATTACAATTTCGTTTCTTGATTTAATGCATGCATGTCTTTGCTTCCTAAGCATGCATGCGCTACAATAGCATGTAGCAGTGTGTACAGAATATTATGATCAGGTTTTATATTTGTACTTAAAATAGAAAAAAAAACAATTATCACAAATATTTACTTCTTAATTTTAGTAATGCAATAAATATATATGCAGCAAAAAAAGGTTATTTCTACAATTTTTGCACATCATACCAAACAGTAAGTAGAGTCTCTAAGTGCTCCAATCAAATGGAAAGTAAACATTAACAGAGTCACATGAAAGTTGCAGTGACACACAGGTGCAGTATCATGTGCCTTCTGGATTTTAACAAATGTCTCTCTTTTTTGTAATGTGTCAATGCTTACTGTGTATTCAATTCCTGAACTTCACAAGCATGTCTGTGGATGATTGGCAGTCAGTAAAATTGGCTTTTATCCAGTAACATTTATACATTTTCTATCCAGCACCCCCTTATTCTTTAACAAACCATATGCTTCTTCTAGATCTAAAGAAAGGCCAATGAGGGTCACTTAGTTGACCTGGGCTATCCATATTATGAAGATTTGAGGTTTTAGCCAAATAGTAATAGTTAACAAAGCCATATATGGCCAAATGTATGTATTATAACAACAGATTTGGAATATTTTGTAAAGGCAATAAAATAAAGACCTTTGTTGGCATGTCCTTTGTTATTTCTTTTCAACCTTTATATAACTGACAAAACAAAACAGGAATTTACTTGTTGGTTAACCAATTTGATTGTATTTTGAAAAAATAAACACATTTCTACAACACATTTGAATAAATTGGGGCAGAACATTTACAGAACATTCCAGGTCAAAGTACAAACTTTCCACAATGAGTTGGGATGGATATAATTAGGAATTTATCAATAACAATATCCATACCAATACTGCTTACCAATATTGTTTGTTGTATCCATATTAATACTGTTCTCTATAAATTGGTGCAAAAGAAAAGCAACATTAAAGGATGTGAAAAGGCTGTAGTCAAATCTCGAACATTAGTTAGCAGCTAGTAATTTAGGCTTAATCAAATTTTTTAACCTTTAACCATTTTTCAAACTTTAAAGTTCCTCCCTGATAAGCTAAACAAATTTACTCAGTTATTCTTTTAAAGCTGGCTACATTTTCTGTTGAGGACATTTTCCAAACCTCCACTTTCCATGCGCCAGCTTCAAATTTTACTGTTCTGCCTTAAATGGGGCAAAGAGTTACTATAACCCTAAAGCACCAGAAAGTAACTGCTTCATCATTTAAGGTGAGACAGGATGGTAATGGATATAAAGCTGGCTTTAGGTTCACATTTTGAATTTATTAAAAAAATATACCTACCCAGAATTTTGTTATTTTATGCTACAGTAAGACATTTCGACAAGGTAGCATTTGTGACAATCGCCCAAACAAGATCTGCAAGTATCTTAGCTGGCTGTCAAAGATGGACATATAGATGGAAACATAGTCTATCGTAAAATATTAAAGAAAAGTGTCATTTTTAACTTTATTTATGCATTTTGGTAATTAGAGCCATATCACAGAAACCTCCACACAGGGCAAAGCTGGCAGACCACTGGTATGTTGCTCAGCAGTTTCTGGAGTGATTAGTGAAAGTATTAAGCAAAATGTTCATTTTTGTTGTTCCTTTTTAACAAGTCCAATTTACTTATTCTTCCTTGATTTGTTTCTTTTGTTACCCTTTTCAAATATATTGAGTAAATACATTTTAGTGTCAGCAGCAACATTTTCAACAAAATAATTATATTAGACCTAGTTGTTATTTTTTCAAATAATAATATTATAGTAATATTAATAGCAATATTATATTAATATTAGTAATATATCATAATAATAACATAATAGTAATATTTGTGTTATTTTATGTTGTAAAATTAAAAAAATCAGTTTCATTTCCTTATTATTATTCTTGCTAATAAAGAACCACACATGCACCTCTGTATTCCACCAGTATTTACATTTATGGCATTTAGCTGACACTCTACATGGTAGCCCAATGTATTGTTAGGAGTCTTGCCTAGGTGTATTGGTGTAGCACAACATTCAATTTGGGATTCAAACCCCAGTCTCCCACATGTGGTGGTGGTACATTTGTAGCGGGTAATAGTGTTATCAGCTGAGCTACACTAACCACACAGTATTCAACATCAACATCACTGCAATATTTTATCTGAGGAGTTCATAAACACACAAAGATAATTAGAGGTGACCGTGGTGACTGTGGTGGTCTGAGATTTTTTTAAAGGCTATGAGAGAAACTCATTATATTAGTTTTGCTGCCTCTCGCTGAATAAAACAAGAGAAACAAGACAGTTAAAACAGAGGTTTTCGAAGCTATAAATATGTACTTAAAAACCTTTCTGTAGTGCACTGTAGATATGTAGTGGCCTCCATCCTAAACTCAGTCTTAACGGACAATATAGCAGATAGAAATATATATAAGAAGTTTCAGTAAAATGGCCTAAGATCATCATTCACTGCTTAGCCATTCAGAACAGAATTTACAGACTTACCAGTAAATCCATAATTAGAAGTAGATATATTGTTGAATAACAAAAGCAAAAGTGAATATATTTTACATTAATTGTCTGAGTCAAATGTACCACCTGATCTGTGATCATAAATACTGTGTGAAATTCGGTGACAATTATTAAGAAAAGAGCAAAGGCATTTGAGTGTTATACAGTGTTTTGTCGGGATTCAACATTGTGGTAAGCACCCTTAACATTCTGAATGTGAATAATCTACCACATTCATTATTAATGAAACATAATGGAGCACTGCATGTGAACAAATAAGTGGCACTTTTACTTTGGCTACTATGGTGGATTTAAATATCAATAATAATAAATATCAAATATAATATTATATATAATATAAAAAATATAAAAAAACAATGATCATGTGATAATGATGAAGAGGAAGAAAAGGAAGAACAATACATATTCACATAATAAAGAATACTTCCAAAGGTGGAGGTCTTGCAAAAAAATCACAAGCTTAAAATGGTCCATTGCAGTTAAAATAATGTCATATAATCTTTTTCCTCATTAGGATTAGTGCCAAACACATGTCTATGGTGATGAGATGAGCAGCACCCTGACAAGAAGCCAGTCTCTAAAATACCTCCCTGGGTGTCATAACACCTGGGTCACAGCTTCAGATGGCCCCGCATGGGACAGAAGGACAGTTTCTCAGCTTGTCCAAAAGTGAGTACTAACAGTATAACATAGCTTCAAAGCTTTTAACCTGTCTATATTATTAAGAATGCAACACAGTTCCCAAAAAGCACTGCGTAAAGGCCCATGTTTAAAGAACTGCTTAAAGAAGCTTTTTTAGAGGTCTGATTACTTGTATCAGATATTTTTGAGGAGAATAAAACATATGGATTGAATTAGAACTAATGTTGTAATGCAGGCTATGTAGACAATGCATTTGTATTTGTTAAACACGTTTATTTAGTCAGTGTGCTACAAGATTATGTTCTAATGTCATTTTGACAGGTATCAAAGTTGTGCAGAGCTCAGAAATGTTGGAACAGAAGGGGAGTGTGTCAAGGTATGTTAAACAGTAAAAGTCGATAATGCTTAAAAATAAAAGTTTATTTAATTTATTTTCTTATTATGTGAATTTAGTATAATATATTAAAACTCTACTCATACATATATCTAAGTATATAACCCACTGATCTTCCTTTCCTTATCCAACAGCAATTTAGAACAGACCAACCTCTCACTCCAGCAAAGAAGGACACAATTTACACGGTGTGTTATTTAAGTGTGATGTTCTCTGCATTTGGTGTGTTTAGGGCTGGCATCCTAAAGTTATTTGCCAGTCATACCCACTGCATTAGTACGCTTTATAGGTATATGATATTCTTATTGTCGCACAAATTGTTAGCCACATTGTAGTCCTCTGAAGATCAGACCAGACTATTTGGGCGGTGAACAATGCTTGGGCAGCAGCAACACCAACATGCTAATGGAACGTTAGCGGGTGTTTCGCTGGCATGAGTAGAAACAATAGTGCTTTTATGGTTTTGCTTTACCTTACAAAGTGTTCCTATATGACACATATGTCTTGTGATTAAAATGATTAATCAGTGTAGGTACAAGCTAAACAATTCAGTTTGTATTTATCACTTACAACTAAAACTAATTTAAAGCTATTTTATAAGTCCTGTCATATCTGAGGAAGGTTCACCTCAGATCATCACATTCAGGCTTGAATATTTAAAGGCATTCGGTTTGAGCCATCATATTTTTGTAGAGTTTAGACTTCTAGATTTCTTAAATTGTTTGATAATTAATTGTAATGTTCTCTCTGAATTCCTTACATTTATCTCTGTAGTTGAAATAAGTTAAGAAAAGGACATTGCAAGTATTAAAATAACATTAGAAACATTGTCCAACATTGTCTTTTAGTACTTAAGATACACATCAGTACCTAAGATACACTTTACCAAGCTACATACAACAGCACCTAAAACCAGACAATATCCATTATAACATTGTCTTGGATAAATATGGAACTACAATGTATATTCAGTTGATATTTAAGCATACTGTAATGCAGCTTTGAATTATATGAGCAAATATGTTATATTACATTTGACATGTTTACTAATCATACAATAAGCATATAAAGTCACTTTACTTCAGAAAAAAATATTTTAATTATTTCCATTACAAAAAAAATGTAGCAAGGTTGCGTTTCCCATACTACGACGGAAGTTCGCACTAAACTAACATCGTACAATGCATTGTTAAAATAACCAACATCTGAAGTACATACCACAGTAGTTTGTTTGTACCACCATGGTTATAAATGTGTCTGACTTTCAGGAAACAGGAAACATGTAAAATCTTGTAATATAAGACCAACATATGAGAATCAGTATACATAATTAATCCATTATTTAGACAACTCAATCATTTACTGTAAACAGAATTTTCCACCATCACTACCAGTCATAATTATAAAGTCAGCAATTAAACGCAACCATATTGTAAGAACATAGTGTTGTTTATTTAGTTTTAGGGTGTCCAGCTTGGCAAATAGTTATACTGTAAATAGGTTTGAACATTTATGAAGGATTCATTGTAACCTGAAACATATTTTGATGATAGATCTCTCATCAGTATTAAATGGGGTACATGCACACAGGGGTGGTGACGTATTTCCGCTAAAATCTCAGCCAGCTCAGCCACTTCCGCTATCCACACTGTTGTGTTGAGTTTAGGGAAATCGCGATATTGTCTCAAGCAAAGAAGTTTAAGTTTCAGCGAACTGACAGCGCTACACATGAACATTGCTGTGTACCTTTATGTCAGGCCTCCAGTAAGTACAACAAAGTACCTAGTTTTCATACGTTTCCCTCCGATGCGGAAAACCGGCATAAATGGATTGTTGCTATCCGGAGGGAGAACTTCACAGTCACTCCGCATACCCGCGTGTGTAGCCGGCATTTCAAGAAAGAGGATGTGCGTGAACCAGAGTCCAAGTCAGGACGGCGACTGTTAAAGAAGGGAGCGGTGCCGATGTTGTTTGAGGGGAACAATTTCCCCGTTCCACTTTCAAGACCGGGGGTTTGGGAGAGGAGAAAGCGACTGACGGAGGCTGACACACCTGTCAAAGAAGGCTGATACACTCCCCGGGGACCACGACTACGCTTCGGCTCCGGATCCCGCTGCTGTCTGATTAAAATTCGTTTCCTGATTATAAATATACAGTGCAACATCAAAAATGAGAATATGGTGAAAAGGTTTTTGTTAAAGGGTCATATTTTATATTAATCACAAAGTTTATCGTTTGAATTTAATTATTAAAAGTGAACTTTTTCCATGATATTCGAATTTTTTGATGTGGTACTGTATGTATCACTACGTTAGCATTGGTTAGTAAACAAACAGTTTAGCCAAGGGCTAACATTACAAGACCGGATCTTACCTTAACCATCTTTGTGTATGGATCTTACCATAATTGTGGACGTAGCTTGAAATGTAGAGTTTGAAGTCCTTCTCTTTCATTGTTGCTGACGTCTGACACGATGTCTGAATAATACGAGTGACGTCGTTGACCGTAATCCTGGGCAAATCCTGAAGCGAGCGAGTGAAAAACGCCATAGCTGCGATGTTCACTAGCAAGACAGGAAGTGATTAAGCTGGCTGACTCGGAATGCGGAAGAGAGTGTGCATATAGGCTATTATAAAGTTTCTAAACTATGGAACAGTGTGAAAGAGAAGGTTAGAAATGTTTTAGGCTTTTATAACTGGTCTCTGTCTTTAATAAATAAATGTACAATAAGACAGTCCAGTGCAATATGAACAAAAATTTGTTTTTATTACTTTTTGGAGATAGCAAAATGTAAGCACAATTACAAATTAAAAGCACAGTTACACATTCAAATAGACACAATTAAACAAAAACAAACAGTAATTTACTCCTTACTTAAATTCAGAATGTTTTACTATTATTGTAACATTACATTATTATTAGATTTTTATAATTGCAGAACCTATTGCTTTCTCACATTGTTGCAAAATCATTACTCAGAAAACTATAACAAAGAAATGTGAGAGAAAAAGAGAGAGGCAGCGTTTATAAGGATCACCATACTGTTGTTCAGCAATTCTTGTTGCTTTAAAAAAAATTAATACATACAATATTTTGGCTATTGGCTATTGGTTATTTTGACAGAGGGACAACACAGACAGGTGGAGACCTAGAGTATCACAATCTGTGGACAGGGGTACCATTCGCATCAGTGGTAAGTAAAAAAGAATACTTATCACTTGGCATGAGTTCCCGTACAACGACAGAATGTAGCACTGAACTAATGTGGTACGATGCGCCATCAAACTAATTAACATCTGAAGTTCACACCACTGTAGTTTGAACCATGTCGGTTTGAACCACTGTAGTTCATAGTTGATAAAGAAAACTTTTAGTGATTAAGAACTGATTGTTATCATGCTGTAACATTTTCTATGTTCTTTTTTATGATATGTTTGTAAAAAAGATTAACTTGATGACATCTTTTTTCGTTGGCCTAGGGTAACGTTACACAGCTGACCCACACATGAGTTATAGCAACTTGATCCAACTATACTCATAAACGCAGATATATATCAGGACAGACATAAAACTACATGTTTACAATATTTGATGTTCTAAATGTACGTACCAGAAGATTGGTGAAAATTATTTTAGTTTACTGACTGTCTCCCTCTACTACTCATTGATGGTTCAACCATGGTTTTGGGACACACTTGCATCGCAGCTGTATTGTTCCAACTATGTACTTTGATTACATAGTTTTGGGAAATGCAAACAGATCAAATTACTCTTCTTTGGATTACAAGAGAAACCTGCTTTCCCTACACAGGAAGGTGAATTACCAAACACTGGAATTGAATAAGAGGCCACTTAAAAGAGGTGTGAGAGGAGTCTGTTAGTTGTATCTTCCTCTGTAACAACTAATTATACACTTTTTATGACAAAAAGGGCATAGCAAACCCTCCAGTAAAATGGATTGCCATGCTACTCAATCCAAACAGATCAAAAAGTGCCTTGTAAATACACTCACTGAGCACTTTATTAGGTACATCTCCCATTTTTTAGACTTTCTATGTGTTAATGTTATTAATGTTTTTCTAGCTTAATTTATATTACACCATTACCCCATTGGTTAATAGTCAGGAGCTCCACAGGACTGCCTCACAGTAGGCTTTTGGTGGATTATTCTCAGTACTGCAGTGACATGATGATGGTTACTGTATGTTGCGCTGGTACAAGGGCATGGTAGTTAGCGGCCCCTGGACACTGAGCCAACTGGACTTTTCAGCAATTCTTCCCTGACGCACCCACTAAATCTTTACACCGATCAATACAAAATAATGTAAAACCAGAATATTAGTTGGAATGCCACCCATGCATTATGGCACCCTGGTCAATCTCTCCCCATCTTTACTTCTGAAAGGCAATAACATTACTCAGTTTTAATATTTGATATTTTGTACAATTCTAATTAAACCCAGGGTATAAATAAATGCTCATCGTTGCATTCTGTTTTTATTTACATTTTGTATAGTGTCCCAGCTTTGGTGGAAACAGGGTTGTAAATGTGTTTCAACCATCATAAAGAGAAAAATACATAAGCATAGCACACATTTTTTCTGCTGCTGTGTACCTGCTATGTGTCTGCTCTTATTGGAGTTTTGAAGAATTTAATTTCATTCCACTTGGCATAACAAAGACCATTTGCCTTATTTATTGTGTTCATATTTAAAATGAATTGCATAATAATTAAAATGAATTTGTTATGTATACATGTGTTATTTTCTTTTTTCCACTTACAAGATTTGAAATCTTTTGGTTTCCATTAAACGTCCCACAATAATGGAATAAGAGTTGTACTACAAATACAAAAAATACAATAAAAATAAAAAAAATAAAGTAAAACTTACAGATATATATTTTTCAGTGCCCAGAAACCACTAGACTTGCTCTAAAGCCTGGGATCCCCCTCTGAATACCAAACATGTGCTTATACGGAAAATGTCATTTTGAAATGTAAAAATCTAAATAAATATACATTTACCATTGTGATAGAAAATGAAACACAAAAACTTGATAGACACAGAAATGACAAATTAAATATCTTCAAACAAAATAATATTATCCTTATTTATAGTTTATTTATTTTGCTGTTTTTAAGACCAATATGCAGTTTTTTTTTTTTTGCAGATGAAAGAAGGTCTTTGCCATTAACATCTGGTCAAAGTGTAAGCAGAACATACTCAGACTCTTTTCCAACTGTGAAGGCTAGATCAGCTCTCTATCTGTCAAAAGTAGATGCTACAGACTCCTCAAGATCCCCTACACAATCCACCCCTCGAACAGTAAGTGCCCATATTTTAACCCTTTTGATTAGTAAAGTTATGACAAAGTAGAACAGGCTTTTAATTTGTAATTATAATTGAAAATATTTTTTGCCAAGAATATTATAATTATTTAGTTTTTCTATGGTAAATGAATCATATATGAATCACATTAAAAGAAAAGAAATAAATAACACATGTAAGCTGAAATTATTACTGACATTGACACAGCGACAAGTGGAAGAAACAAAAACATAGATAGTGCATGTATACAATATATTGTGCAGAGGAACAGTAGGTGAGCTTTTGCACCCTATTTATTTCAACAGGAACAACATTTGCAATTTACGAAAACACACCCCCATAACTTAACATAGTGGGTTATTTGTCAACTTTTGAAGTCCAAATAGCTTAATAGTGGCTTGTTTAATCAACATTTAATTTACATTTGTAAACCTTGTAAAAATAGTTAATATGGGTTAAATGTATGAAGTACTTTGTCCTGGAATGTGTTAGTTTGGTTCCTGCTAATTTATTTCTTTAAGCAATCTTAGTTAGACTAAGATTTAGGGAAGCTTTCCTGCTTTCTCAGAAACTGCTCTGATTCTACATTTTATTCTGATGCTGTAATGGGTTTTCACTTTCTAACAAATATTTGAAAAGCAATTTTAGTCATTTTTTACAGATCATTACAGTTATTAATATAGTGCTTACCTTTTTAGAGTTCAGTGAACCAAAGCCATACCAATAACTCAAGAAAGAAGACGACACAAATCAAGGTATGACCAAGGTATATTTTTAGTATATGTGGGTATTTTTTGTACCATCTTCACTTTTGTTTTAATGTAAATGGAAAAGTGTGAAAAATAAATGTTTAAAAGGCTGATTAATTTAATTTAATGCCTAATTCATTTAATAGGTAATAAGAGAAAACAGAGTTCGATTTGTTTTAAAGTTAATACCAAAACTTTGCATCAAAGTAAAATCTTCTATAAGAGAAGACTGTGAAGGATGCTCTGATACACTCATCTAAAGTTTCTAATATAGGTTGCATTTCTCAGCAGTATTCATGATTAGAACATCCTTATGATTAGAACAGAATGATGTAGCAGCCCAACTGGACCATACATTAACTTTTGGAATACAGTTACTGTGTAAAGAAACATACACATTGTAGAAAGCCATTCATAATATAAACCATCCAAATTACTTCTAAATCTTTAAACTATCTTAACCCATAAGAGCCCACAGTGACGTATGTGTCACAAGTCTTTAAAAAGTTCTTAATACAGCTTTATCGTTCACCTAAACACATGGAGTCCCTGAGTGACCTATACCAAACATCCCTGATGCAGTTACATGACAGTTGGTGAACATATGACCTAATTTAGAAGATGGTGACGTGCTTGGTTAGTGCAGTTAGAGACAAAACCAGCTGAAGTCTTGATTGTCTAGCTATAAGGTTTCAACCCATTTAAGAGCTCTAATGTTCTGATAACTTGTTCTATATTCTATATTCCCATATTCTATATTACATATCCCCATATTCTATATCACATATATCCATATTCTATATCACATATACCCATATTCTATATCACATTTACCCATATTCTATATTACATATACACATATACACATATTCCATATTACATTTACCCATATTTTATATAGCATATATCCATATTCTATATTACATATACCCATATTCTATATTACATATGCCCATTCTGATGCCATTTGACAGATACCAGTTATGAAAGTGGTGTTGTTGTGACACATGGTACCAGTATTATGACTCTGTAGTACTTACAGAAGACGCCATGTGACCTCTTTATCACAATAAGACTGATCTTTTATGATCTTAAAACTGACCCTTCATTATTTTCCCTTAAGGGGAAATGGGTCTGGGCTCTTATGGGTTAATAAACCATCAATATATTTATTGTGGCTAGGCTTGGTTAGTGAAGGAATAGATTGCTGCTACATTACAGAAACATTACATGCATATGATACCACTTAACACACAAATATTTTTTTTATTACAGTTCCTGTCATCTGTGAAAGAAATATGTTCTGCCTGTCAGGGTCATGTTTATCCAATGGAGAAAATTGTAGCTGACAAACACATATTCCACAGCAACTGTTTCTGCTGTAAACACTGCAAGACCAAATTGAGGTGAGTGTTTATATCTGTAAAATACTTTAATTAAAATAATAGAAACATAATTTTATGATTATTAAAGAAACTACTAACATTTAAATGATTCCTAATACATTGATCAATGATATTTATCAGTATTAGCATTTCAGAAAGCAAACATCTTTCCCGTATTAGAAGGTGACACTTATCAGGGGAACATGAACATTATTTTGTTTTGAAATAAAACATTAATACTTAGCCTTAATACATTTTGTGCTATTGTCTAAATAAATGCTTGTAATATATGCTTCTTTGCAGCATTCATAGTTATTCTGCCCTTTATGGAGAGTTCTACTGCACATCTCACTACCATCAGCTGTTCAAAAGAAAGGGGAACTATGATGAGGGATTTGGATACAGACAGCACAAAGACTCCTGGATTCAAAAGGCAGAAAACCCCCAATCTGAGGTCAAGATCAGTCCAGAACCCAAATGTGAATTAAGTGTTAACAAATCACCCAGAGCACTGGTTGGTGTCACACATCTACATAACAGGGATAGAGATTTTAACATGAATAGCTATCCTAAGGCCAAAGACAAACTTAGCATCAAGTGGCCACCAGAAAAAAAGGGAACCAAGCATATTGCTGATTTACAGACTACTCAAAAAACAATGAACATAAATAAGAACAAAACCCTCTCAGCAAAGCTTAGCTCTGGAAATGTGCATAATAAGAATACTCTTGAGTCTGGTGTGTATAAAATGGGCAGAGTTGTCCAACAACCACCAGCAGTGCAAAAAAAGTCAAACCTATCCTCTACTACTTTTGCTAGACAGCACATGGGTGCACCAGGACAATCCAAATCTGAGCATGAATTTTATTGTGAAGGTTCAAATTCATCACTAGCAGCTGCAGATTCCCATTCGCCCCAAGAAATCCCAAGGAAACATCTACAAGGTGTTGATGAGAATGATTTCTCTAATTTATATTCTGCAAAGAAGGAAACAACTGCAATCAAAACTAAAAAGGTTGTTCATTTTGCTTCAACATTGTGTTCTAAAAAAGGGGACACACCCATTACTGAAAACAACGCAGTCACAGAAACAGACGATGATACCAAAATGATCTCCAGTAATCGCCTCGTTGATGGTGAGATGACAGTTAGTCAAACTGGTGGAAACAGAGACTTGGTGGAGGCAAAGGATGAAAAAGAGGTTTGTCCTAAAACAATGAGTGACACTACTCTAAAGGCATTCAGTGATTGCAATTTGAACTCTGATCTGGATGAAGATAATAAGCATGATCTTTCTCAGTTTAACTGTACTGAAGAACTTCAAGAAAGATCTGTACTAGTGCCACCAGAACAATCTGGAGTGACAACAACTTTACCAGATATAACAAATCCTAACAATACTGAGAAAATAATAGTCAATGAGGAGAATAATGTCCAAAGTCCACGTATATCATCAAACACTGATGAACAAATTTTTACCATGGACAACAGCAAAAGCACAGTGGATAAAACCTCTTCTAAAAAGGGGTCCTCGTCTAAGGGGAAAAGCCCCTTAAAAAAACTCTTCACTAGTGGCCCAAAAGAAAATGATTCAACTGAAGAAAAAGTGAGGAGAAATGAGCCAGGAATGGAAAACAAGAATCCTGACTCCAAACCAAGGAATCTCTTAAGCAAATTGTTTCACTCTTACACAGATAAAGAAGCAGACTTGAGGAAAACTCAGGGGACCAAGCCAAAGAAAGTAAAAAACAATGATACAGAAGAGGAGGGTGTGAACATTGTTACGACGAAAGAAAATGATGGAGAATCATCTCTACCTAGAACAGATAGCCTTGGAGATAACTTTATCAGTGATACCCCTGGCGAAGATTCCATCTTTATGCCTTTAACAATCACTCCATTCTCAGAGTCTGACATAGTTAAGGGAACAGCATCTAATCAAGATAATGTTCAGGATGCAGAGAGCATTTCTGTAACACCAGTAACCACAAAAATACATGTGACACCTTCCGCTTTGATAGGAGAGGCATCTTTCTTTGATCATTCATCCGAACAACCCACATCTCAAATATTGATCTTGAGTACTGACCCCAAGCCTTTCTCAGATGAAACAACATCTCTGAATGTAGGCAATGACATTTTGAAAGAAATGAAAAGTTTTAAAACAGCGTTGGAAGAATCTACAGCTGAGGAACACAGGATTGAAGAAGCAACAGAGAATAAACAATTTCAAGATTCTACACTCAGTAATCCCACAGACCCTGTGGAACGGAATGTTGATGCTTTTGGATCAATAGAAAAAACTGAAAAGAACTTTAGCGATACAGAATTCTTACTTAATGAGAATAACAATAGCTTGCCCTTGGATGTCCCTGTCGTGGAGGATACACCTTCCACCCTGACCCCTGACCAAATATACAGTCCAAATGATAACTTTGAGATAATGACAACCTATCAGAACCAAAGTCCAGATCCTCAAGGAAACGTGCCTGTTCAGCCTGCTCAAAAAGAGGTTTTTGACATTTTTAGTCTAGAGAGTGATTCATCAGCACAGCTAAACACCTCTCATGTGTTTGACCAAAAGTTCCCAGAGCATGAACAGAGCCAGTCAGTACAAGATGAAGTTTTTGACATATTCAGTTCTGGGCATGAGCCGTTAACACAGTTGAATGTGTCAAACGTGTCAGACAAAAACAAACCTGCTGCAGGAAAAGACGGATTAAATCAGACTGAGGTTTTCGACCTGTTCAGTTCTGATGATGCTTCATCTGCCACTGGACTGGAGCAAAATGGTTTTGATCCCTTTTCAGACCCCTTCCAAAATGATATATTTGCAAATACAGGCAATGGAGCAATTTCAGATGCATCCACTGTGCAACCTACAAACCTGAACTCTGGTTTATTTGATGACTTTATTGGATTAGAGAGTCAAACTGGTGGTTATGAGATAAAAGAGAGCAGTCTCTTTGCAGACGACACTTTTGCTTTATGCTCCACCGAGCCTACAACACAGGCACAGAACAGTGTAAATAGCAGTAATGACTGGACATTTGAGCTTTTGGGCTAACAGTACCATTTACCAGTCATTACAGAATAAAAATCTGTTGAGTAAAAATTTCTGAGGGTATCATAAACTAGTTGATTACTGTTCAATTAACTTTCTGCATCAACGATAACTAAGCTAAGCAAAGATAACTAAGCGACATTCCTATAATCAAAGCTTTCATGAATGTATAATATTATTATATTTTTATAGTATTTGAAAATGGCTTATGTAGTAGCTCTTTAAATTCCTTATTTACACGTTATGCCAACACAAGTTATTTTATAGTCTTTTATGTGGATCATTAATTAGAGTACAACTTTGTGTAATTAAATATTCATTCATTTAAAAACAATATAATTCACAAATGTAATTATTGTAGAAATAAAATACTAGCTTGAAATTAGTGGTATGTTGGAATTACATATACTGTAATTATTACCATTGTATTGTACAATCAATTTTTGTTGCATATATTATTCTATAATCATTTTAATTACATAATAAAATACAGTTTTCAGATGATTTTCCAGATATTAACTGTATGTACGAGTGTATGAATGGTATGTTTTATAGATTTTTAAGTTTTACATTATACAATAAACAAAATAAAATTTTCAATTTGTCTTATTAAAGACAAAATTCTAATTAAAATGTAGAGTGTCTGTTTATCTAATGTGTATAGTGCACATAACATGGCAGAAAAAAAACATGCCTCTATTGAACAAAAATGTGTTATTAACTTAGATTACACATTTGCATAAGGGAAACAGCGAAGTAAAGAATGTTTCCACACCAAGTCCAGCCAAAACACACCAAGTCCAGCCAAAACAGCGGAGTAAAGAATGTTTCCACACCAAGTCAATCCATTTTGACAGCACAGGTATGTTCATACCCGTGTAATGTCCTCAAGAGATAGAGACTCGCCTCAGCTGATGGAAGTATGTAACTGGCAAACTGAAATAATACTGGTGGCATTTTCCCCTTTTGATGGTGTACAATGACATAATTAGCTTGCTTGGCCCCTGCCATACCAGTCAAATCAAGTCAAGTCAACATTTATTTATAAAGTGCTTTTTACAACAGATGGTGTCACAAAGCAGCTTCACAAAAAATCTGGTGTCCAAGCTCCCAATGAGCAAGCCAAGTGCGACAGAGGCAAGGAAAAAGTCCCTTAGTTTGGAAGGAAGAAACCTCAAGAGGAACCAAGACTCAAAGGGGGGAACCCATCCTCCTCGGGTCAACACCAAATAACAAGACAGCAAAAGAGAGGAGCGTATAATGTTTGTAGGGTAGAATAATAAATGTTTGAATAATAAATGTCATACCAGAACATTACTAGGTTCCTATTCCTAATGTGCTTATTCAGGATACTGTGTATTATTTACATGCTAATGTTATCACATACTCCAGCATGATAAATACTTCAACAGACATTAAAAACAAGAATCTGTTATTTGTACATTCTCTTGAACCTTTATTTAACTGAGCCATTTTTGCTTGCAAGAACTAAACCTTTGGTGGTTGTTACTTTTATACCCAATCATGATACCCTCACCTGCTACCATTTCATCTGCTTGTTGCAGTATGTTTCAAAATGGTATCATTTTAATACTCTATAAACTTTCCACTCTTATTATGCCCAATTTTGTTCCATGTTTTTTTAATGTGTTTTAGACAACAATTCCAAAATCTGTTTATATTTTCTTTATACATTTGTCATTTAAATAAAGGTTCAACACAATTAGGAAAATGAGTAACTGGCTAATGATTCTCTTTTTTTAAATATTAGAACAGCTAATTAATAATCAACTACAGCTAGTTCTTCATGAAAACTCTATGCTTTCAGGAAAAGGGTAAGTACCGTAGAATGATCTTGTTACTGTTCTTGATAGAAAGATGAAATGTGCTGCTCTCTTTGTTAACTTTTCTTTAAAAAGCTTTTAACACAGTTTGTTTATTCTCTGTCAATAAAAAGATTATGCAACATTGGTTTTGACCACAATGCCATTAAACGGTTTCAGAACTACCTTTCAGGCAGGTGACAGCATGTTGCCCTGGAAAGCTGTGATTCTGGTTTCCTTTCAATAATTAATGGGGTTCCTCAGGGTTCAGATCTGGGTCCAGTTCTGTTTTTAATTTATAGCAACAATATTATATTCATGATGACAAAATGTACTTTTGTATTTTATACTGTACTTTAAACTTAGGAAATCCAGCTTTTGAAAAACTTGCAATGCTTCGTTAGGTCCTTGCAACTTCAAAAGCATAAATTAGTCTTAAATGCAGACAAAACTAAGATTATGCTGTTCAGCAGACCTGGTGATATTAATAATACTGTAGTATTTTAAGTGTTTCTACTTTATAGGAATCCACTTTGAAAGAGTAGCTGAGTACTTGGCATTTGGCTTGATGAGGAATTTGCTTTTAAAGCTCATGTCTCTAAACTTACAAATAAGCTCAGGCTGAAGCTTGACTTTTTTTACAGAAATAAATTTTGGTTGCTTTTGCATAGCACAAAGGTGATTGTGGAGGCAATTTTCCTGTCAGTTCTGTTTTAAGATAAGAAAACACGTTATTGATACCAGGGGAAAAAGCAGGGTGTTGTAATAGTGATGTGTTATTATAATAATGTGCTGTGCAGGACTGCTTCAATGAGCACTCTGAAGGCTTTAGACCCTGTTTATTACTCTACTCTTAGATTTATTATTGGAGATCCATGCAACACTTATCACGGTGCTTTCACTGTAATCTATTATTTATTATTTATATTATTTATTTATTCGATTTTTTTTGTTGCTTTATCATTCCTTTGAAATCTATGTTTTATCGATTTGTAATTCGTTTTATTTTTCCTGTGGCTCTTGGCTACATTACAAATAAGGGCCGCCATGTAAACCAGATTTTAAATAAATAAACAAATAGCAAAACACAGATTTTTATTGCTTGTTACAAAATTTCCCAACTTTTCCAAGAAATGGGGTTTGTATATAAAACGTCAGTAAATAGAACAATCACAAATAATTTTAATGAAAAAAAAATTAATGTAGCAGATTTTTCTCAATAAATCTTTAAATACAACAAATAAAGGTATACAGTAAAACAGAACAATCATGCAGAAGCTTGCATAAACATGGTATTTAGATGAAGTTCATCGGGGGTGCAGCCATACCAGTCAGAGGGGCACTGAGTTTTTTTTTTTTTACAGGATTATGCTAAATGCATAATAAGAGGCTTACTGAAGTATGACATAATGTGCATAAACTGCTAAATACAATATTATTATTAAAGTTCATTCTGACAATGGAATGCAACAGTTTTTTGTTTTTACAAACATAACAATGTATTTTTATAAACAGTAGAAATGTATTTAAAACACCAAAGTGTGCCACATAAAAAAACGGATTAGCAATTTTATTGTGATATTTATGAATTCTATTTATGAAAGCATCAAATTTACAAGTTAAAGTTCTTCTTTGTAATATTTAGTTTTTATTTTTACCAGTTTGAAAATTCTTTCACTGGTCCAGCTTTATGAGACAATACAAATATAATTTATTTTTACTAGCCGCTGTATGATTTTATTTTTGAAGAAAGCCTCTCCTGATAATGACTGTAAATTTTGGTGAGTTCATTATACAGCTAGGGTTGCTATATTTCTCAAAGGTAACATATTGGATTGTGTCATTTTTCATCACACAGGTACTGTGTTTACATGCGGGATAAAACTAAGCTCAGATCACGCCCTGGTCATAAAACATTGTTCTCTGATTCTTAGTATCAATATTTCAGTTTTTTCTTCATTTATTTGTAAAAAATTCTGTGACATCCACTGAGAAATATGTGACATACAGCTTCCAAGTCTTTCAACTGAGTCTAGATCATCCAAAGAAATTGAGATGTATTTTTGCATATCATCAGCGTAGCTATGAAAGTTAACATAACTAATGACATCACCCAGAGGTAACATTTACAAATAGCGAAACAGAGGCCCTAAAACTGACCCCTGTGGTACTCTTTAAAATTAGACTGGATTTTTTTAACCTTTAGATTACAAACCGGATTCCAAAAAAGTTGGGACACTAAACAAATTGTGAATAAAAACTGAATGCAATGATGTGGAGGTGCCAACATCTAATATTTTATTCAGAACAGAACACAAATCACAGATCAAAAGTTTAAACTAAGATAATGTATCATTTTAAGGGAAAAAATATGTTTTTTCAAAATTTCATGGCGTCAACAAATCCCAAAAAAGTTGGAAAAAGGAAATTAAGCATATAACGAACAGCTGGAAGACCAATTAACACTAATTAGGTCAATTGACAACATGATTGGGTATAAAAAGAGCTTCTCAGAGTGTCAGTATCTCTCTGAAGCCAAGATGGTAAGAGGATCACCAATTCCACCATTGTTGCGCAGAAAGATAGAAAGAAGAAAGTGCAGCAATACCAGAATGGTGTTACCCAGTGTAAAATAGCAAAGACTTTTAAGTTATCATCAGCCGTGCATAACATCATCAAAAGATTCAGAGAATCTGGAACAATCGCTGTGCGTAAGGGTCAAGGCCGTAAAACTCTACTGGATGCTCGTGATCTCCGTCACTGCACCTCAAACAGGAATGCCACTGTCAAGGAAATAACAGAATGGGCTCAGGAATACTTCCAGAAAGCATTGTCAGCGAACACAGTCCACCGTGCCATCCGCTGTTGCCAGCTGAAACTCTACAGTGCAAAAAGGAAGCCATTTCTAAGCAAGCTCCACAAGCTCAGGCGTTTGCACTGGGCCAGGGGTCTTTTAAAATGGAGTGTGGCAAAATGGAAGACTGTTCTGTGGTCAGATGAGTCACGATTTGAAGCTCTTTATGGAACACTGGGACGCCATGTCATCCGGACCAGAGAGGACAAAGATAACCCAAGTTGTTATCAACGCTCCGTTCAGAAGCCTGCATCACTGATGGTATGGGGTTGCATGAGTGCTTGTGGCATGGGCAGCTTGCATGTCTGGAAAGGCACCATTAATGCAGAGAACTATGTTCAGGTTCTAGAACAACATATGCTCCCATCTAGACGTCATCTCTTTCAGGGAAGACCCTGCATTTTTCAACAAGATAATGCCAGACCACATTCTGCAGCAATCACAACATCATGGCTACGTAGGAGAAGGATCCGGGTACTGAAATGGCCAGCCTGCAGTCCAGATCTTTCACCTATAGAGAACATTTGGCGCATCATAAAGAGGAAGGTGCGACAAAGAAGGCCCAAGACGATTGAACAGTTAGAGGCCTGTATTAGACATGAATGGGAGAGCATTCCTATTTCTAAACTTGAGAAACTGGTCTCCTCTGTCCCCAGACGTCTGTTGAGTGTTGTAAGAAGAAGGGGGGATGCCACACAGTGGTAAAAATGGCCTTGTCCTAACTTTTTTGGGATTTGTTGACGCCATTAAATTTTGATGGCAACATATTTTTCCCTTAAAATGATACATTCTCTCAGTTTAAACTTGTGATCTGTGATTTGTGTTCTATTCTGAATAAAATATTAGATGTTGGCACCTCCACATCATTGCATTCAGTTTTTATTCACAATTTGTTTAGTGTCCCAACTTTTTTGGAATCCGGTTTGTACAACCGGCCATCCTGAATCTAATGCATCATTTTTAATTGTATTTTTTATCTCTAAAAGGCCTGATACGATTGAACATCAGTTCCAAAGATAAAAAGAAAAAAAACTTCCATTGTTCTTTTATTTTGTACCCAAAACGTTTAAAAAGATCAACCGAGGGATACTTAAGGCTGTTGTATCCATCATTTTAATAAGGGTTGTTTTTAACTCGTTATTTTTTGTAATGACTTGCACAGCCGAGTGGACATGTGCACAGGCTCACATAACGTGCTGGTATGGGATGCTTATTGTAAATAAGTTGTTGCTGTTAGACTAGAATATGTTGCTAGTATTGCTATGCGTTGGGCTAGGGGTAGTGTTGTGGGTATCTAGATATTTCAATATATTAGTGTAATCAACAGCCTAGTAAACTCTTACATTTCCAAAACAAACCTTGGGGTCATGGAATCTAGCTTCAAACATAATTTCTCTCCACACTATGAATCTTACATACGTTTTTCCAGTTTCATGTACTACAGTTTAAGTTTATTACATTCACGTTAACTGCTCTTTTTGCTTAGATCAAAATAAATGATTTAAATCTGATTTAGTCTTATGTTTTTGCAGAGAGATTACACTTTATTTTTCAGTATTTAGCATGCTTGTTGATATTAATGACTCCATGGTATTTCTTGTATTTTGTAATACAGGCTGTAAACATATTTATGATGCTATAAAATTAGTATCACTGTTACGGAAATATTACGTTTGTGTAGATCTTGTATGTTTCATAATTCAGAGAGTAAAAATAACTCCAGGCCTATTTACGTTTAGAATTCTGAGTCCATTTAAAATGTTCATCTTTTCTTTTTTCTCGTTGTTCGTTTTCTATCATCATGACATTTGAAATGTTGCTTCATAAACTGATGTCAAAAAGCGGCATGTTTTTAAGTAAGATCACTTGAACTCTTCTGCTTCTTCGACACGGGAGAGGATTTAGAGGCTCTCGCACGACCCCTTGCGTATTTCATATCGCAATGTTAAGCATTCTGGGACTTCATTGGGGCACGCCTCAAACTCTGGGAGACCGGACAGGGACGTGGCCCTCTTTTCAAGTCGTGGGCGTTTCAGAAGTTTGCGTTTCCGGTTGAAATCACGGCACAGAATGTTTTGCATTGCAGGAGGAAGAACCGGCGACGCGCGGCTGCGAAAGTGCTAAGGGAGGGAAGGCGCTAGCGAAGCAAAGCGAAAGAAATTGAAAAACCAGGAAGCGAACCAGCATTGTCACCTGCGCAGCACTATTTCGAAGGGAATACTACTGGCGGAACGTGAACGTGAACGTGACGCTCACAGGCCTGCGCTTTTCTAGGCTTCTTGGCAGCAGATGAGACCTTCTGATTCGGCTCGACGCAACTTTTGATGTGGCTATTTCCGCATAGGCTTCGAAGTGTCCTAACGCTTCCGACATTGCATCTCGAATCAACTGCCAGAAGGTGAGTGCTCGCCTGTAAAAGTGTTGGTGCGGGACCGAACAAGTACGATTGAATATTTAGAATGGGTAAACTGCGGATGTGTTTATCTTCCAAGAAGCTTGTCCCTTCGTGTGTCTGTAGCTTTCAGCTTGACAAGTCTTGATCAAAAGCCTTTGCCATTTTAGATGGTGAATCTGCATAATTTCTGTTACCAGTGACAGAAATAAATGTTCAGGTCTGTTGTAAACTCATTTTATGATCGGTCTTAGGTCTACACCTTGAGGTGGTGTTTATTTATGTATTGAGTTTTTGGTCAGTCATCCTTCTGTTTTTGCCAAGTGTCAGAATAAATTCTGTCATGGCAAGTAGGCTTATTTTATGTGTTTGTGTTATGTAGTGACTGTGGGTTTGAACTAATAGCACCTGACACTGCGATGAGACAGGTCCGTTTGTTACAGATGTCTTGTTTGTTTGCGCTGACCAGACAAGAGGCTATTCAAGTTTCAGATCAGTGCTTGGTATTATCGGAATAGGCGTTTGAACGGACGCGCAGTGGATATGGAGCATGGCGGATCGATGTTTTCTCACTGTGCTTTGTAACCAAACCTGAACTTGTACAGACATGACGTGAACGTGCAGTGGTAGCTATGGGCCGGAAGAGAGCATGCCGGCACATGAGCATGCACAGTGGTGGGGGGAAACAGTGGAGCGGTGGATTTTTCTAAAAGCAGGTGGTGTGGATTTGGTGGTGGCTGTTAACCGTAATGTATATTATACCCTTTTTGTGTTTAATATAGAGAACTCATCTTTATCAGCAAGCTTTTCTTATAATCACATTATAATGCCCATATGCTGAGACCGAAGCACTTGGTAAATCTAACATTTAAACTTGACATCACAATTCATATAATGACATTGTAAGGAAAGGCAGTTGGCTTACTTTACAATAAATAGACAAACGGTTTACACCCACTATGTTAATGAACATTAATACATAACCAGGCACTCATTAACAGGACAATAACAAATGCCTTCATTTCTAAAAGTGGTGGGAGAAAATGTTATTTGGTGCTTAATTAATTCTGGCCTGAGCCAAGTTATATGGCTCAAGTGTAGCCCAATTTATTGTGGGGCAAATCCCGACCAAACCCATATAGCAGCATGTACTGCACTAAGATCATGCGATCAAACTGTTCAACACAAACAGACAAAGTTCTAGGTATGAAAAAAAAAACAGATTAGGCAGATTAATTTATCAGTTCTATCAGCAGCATTCAGGCTGTTGCTTTGTGTGATCACATTATACTAATACCTCACTGTTAAGGGCAGGGATGGCATTGTAATCTGGATCTTCATCTCTAGCAGCCTTGATAACAAAGGTATTCAGGGCATGCAGTGTATTGCAAAGATCTTAAGTACAGTCAAATCCGTTATCCTCCTTATTGAATTCCAAAATATAAGTGAACAGATATGTAAATATTATATGTAAGTTTTGTTTACTTTTTAAATTCATGTATTTTTAAATACAATTCCCTAAAAATCTTTTTAGATAAATCTGTAAATTGCTCATGTATACACACCCACTAACTTTACTAAAACTAAACTATAACTGTATTTATGTATTTATGCTATACAAACAAACAGTCAAATATTGCTGATACCTCAGTGGACTGAATGGCAGGTTAGGGCTGTCAGGGCAGATATATAAACAATCAAATGCTAGCACAGACAACAAGGTCAGTAATTCATTATCCTTGTTGAATTATACATTCTCATAAACTGGGCATCAGGAACAGAGTGGGACCTGCTTTTAGACCAGGAGTTATGATGCTGACCAGCCCATTTTTAACTATATTTCTCATTCTGTACAGACACAGCAGTATCTTTGTGCAACAAATCTTTTTCTAAAATCTGTACATTTTCAACTTTCCTTACTCTGAATTTTAAGGCTATGTGCAGGCCACAGGCAAATCGATTTTGTATCTTTTGAAGAAGATTTTTCTGCAGTCTTATTTCTAAAAGGGCAGTTTGGGTTTGTGTTCAGACATTAAACATTAAAACCACTTCCTTGTTTCTACATTCATTACGTGTAGTTTGTAGTTTAGTCCATCTGTTTCTATGCGAACTTTTTAAAACCCTTTTAAACATGTTCTTAAATATTTAGAGCCCCTACCAGGACAACCATAGAGCAGGTGTTATTTGGGCGTGGGTCATTCTTAGCACTGCAGTGACACTGAAATGTTGGTGATGTGTTAGTGTGTTGTGCTGGTAGGAGTGGTTCAGTCACAGTAGTACTACTGCCAGCCTCTAAAGGCTCACACATGTGATGTTATCACATAAAACTTTTATGGATACTCCCTAAATAATACATATTTTTCAGGTTTTCTACTGTTTTACCATCATCATTGCATAAAAATATTCAGAGACCACATGTAGGTTCACTTGTGGTTTTAGATAGTAAATAAAATGGCTGTATATGTCTTGTAGACATCTAAGTTTCTCAATAATGTTAACCTTGGTCTTTTGGCAGTTCTTGTTGCCAAATTCTGAAAGCAGTAGCTAATTGCCTGCCTGCCTGCCTGCCTGCCAGTGAACACCACATTGTTACCCTGAATTTGATATCTCGAGGCTGATGTTTAGAGCTTCTCATTAGAATTTCTACCTTAAATAGTGCAGCGGTTACAGGCTAGGACCCAAACAGGCATCTGAATATGACATTGTTTAGGGTGGAATAGGAAATAAAAATAAGAAGCTAACTTCAGCTTAGTAAAAACTTTTAGTTATAAACTGAGTTACAATCAGTGAACCAGGGCTGTACAACTTGAGCTGGGGCTGCTGGTTAAACCCTTACATTGTTACATACACTGTAGATGTAACAATAATAATTTGAATGTGTTTTTTGTGCTTAGGCTTTTTTTAAATAAATCATCCTCACTGTTCGCTGGTGACTAATGGTCACTTGTGAAAATTTTTACCACTGATGGTATGGCAGAGTAATTTTTCCCTGGCTAAATAATGTTGGCCATGTCAGAAGTAGCTAGCTGTTCAAGGTTAAAAGCTATCATTGCCTAGCTAATATATAGCAGAGAGCTGACAGAAAACGTATTGGAAAAACATACATCATTTGGTACATTTGGGGTGGTACCAAAATGCTTATCTATACCAAGACAAAATTCTTACAGAAAAGGGTTTAGAAAGGTATTGTGACACACAATCACCAAGAAATAGAAAAGGCAGCAAAGCTTTCTTTTCTACTTCTGTAGTTTGAATGGCAGTTGGCGGCCACCTGTTACAATATGGCTTCCTTGAGGTATTATTCTTAGACTGCTGGCACACACAGAACCTAATAGTCATCCTAATGTATTTAACATTACAGTGCTGTTTTTTATTTTTTTTAAAAATGTCTGCCAGGCTTGGTGGCCCTCCATGCATGTGCTAGCTGTGTAAGACCGAAAGAGAAAGATCAAAGCATTGCAGCAGTGAAAACAAAAAAATAAAAAATTCTGTAGATATTCAAACAGCTTTGGATGGCAAAAGAACTTGTCTGGAGAAAAAGAGGACGCATGGTCACCATACTCATGACTAACCTGCCTTTCTTTTCCTGCCAGAGTTGACTCAACAGTACTATCCTTGTGTGCAAGTCACAGTAAAGTATACTGAAGCATAATTTTAGACCACAAATAACCATAACAAGTTTCTGGTTCTGTATTTTGTAATCACTGGTAATTAACTGTTAATGCAACCAATTTGCCAAGTAAGAGGACTTTTATCAGCTTCTTTCAGCTATTAAAAATCCAGAGCCAGAAACTGGATTCACTGTGAATTTGAAGACCTCTGTGCTACACAATATTACAAATTAATGCAGCCGTAGATTTACTTTTACATCTGTGAATTGTTGGTAATTTTATCTAAACTCCAAAGTTGCATACCATCATACTCTTTTCATTGTATGTGAGCGACTCTACGTCCATGGAACCCTTAGTCAAAATCCTGAAGTTTGCAGATGATACAACAATCGTTGGCCTCATTCAGGATGATGACGAGCTTACAGACGGACGATTAGTCAGGTAGTCCTCTGGAGCAATCCCAACAACTTGGAGTTGAACACAGTGAAAACAGTGGAGATGACGGTGGACTTCAGGAGAAGCCCCCAGCTTTTCCAGCTCTCACTATCCTGGATACGACAACCACATAAACCTGAGGCAGGTTTTAGGTGAATAAAACCCTAGAAACAAATCTGTCTAAAATCTGTCAAAAGGTTAGGGTTAGGGTTAGATCTGATTTTCATTAGATTTGATATTTAATTTGAACCGTGGCAAGCCAGCAATCCACTTTTGTGAAATGCATGCTCATTTGGGTTAAACTTTATTTGTTGAGGCTACAACTTTCGTCTTGTTCTACCTGGTGCTGTCCTTGTTCACATGTTGTCTGTGTGTTTCGGATCATTGCCGTTCTGAATTGGTGCAACTCTATTAGACTGAATGCATTTCTTTTTCCAGTACTTTTGGAGAAAACCGTAAATCCCAGATTTTGCAAAAAGTTTTCAGTGTTTTAAATTTTGCCACTTTTTCACCATTGTTTTAATTAAATAGGCTAAATCCCAGATAGCAAGTGGATGTGAGCACTGCTGGCTTATATGGCACTGCTGGCTTACTGTCGGCACAGGCATACTGCTGTGAGCCAAAGGTGGTGCGCATGCCTTTGGCCCACCTACCAAAAATAGATCTGGCCCACTTCTGGCACAGATACAGCGTAGTTGCCTACTTTTTTGACTTTAGGCCTGGCCCTAATATGCCCTCCCATAAGCCTTTCTTCTATATCTTCTGGCTCAGTAAAAGTGGTGCTGAAAGTTCATTCGCATCCAAATTTTTCAAGTTGTCTCTCAGGTTCACTGGTACTATAATCAGCCTCAGGCTTAAATATTACTGTAAATCTAAAAATATTAATAGTACTAGTATTACTAGTAATACTAATAATACTAGTATCTTTTTTTAGACTAGTATTTAGTCCACACAGTGTAGTTGTAATGGGATACTTTGGAAATGTGGCTATTCTCAAAAGAATTGTGTGTATCCACCCAGCACATTCTATAGTTCTGTTGTCTTTGGGGGACAACCCTATTCAAATGCCATATCCTCTCTTTTTGTGCCCTGTGCTATTTATGTGCTCATGGCACTGTTGTTCGTAGGCCAATTCCCTTCTTCCCGCTTCACAGAAAATTCTACATAAATAATATTAAATATAATATAAATATTCTTTCTCTTCCTATCTTACACACAAGAAGGCACAATTTTGTAGACTTGTGGCCTAGTACGTTCATAGCATTATTGTTAATGCCATTTTCTTTCCATATTATTTTTTGCTAGAACATAAACAAAACTTTGCTGTGTCTGTCTTAACACGTTTCCCAGCTTCAAGCATTTAAGCCGAATGGAACTCCAGTAAGAACAGAACAGAGCCTTTAGCTTTAGCAAACATTACAGTGAGGCAAATGCTGTCAAAAAAAAAGAAAAGAAAAAAAAGCCTGGCTAGTTTGTATATTCGGACTGAACATATCTACAATATATTAAGTATCTGCATCAGTATATTGGTGTTCTTGTGTGATACATATTTAACCAACTAAGCAATATATTTGCTGGCGTCACTACTCTTCTTTGTTTTTTTTTTTTAATTGTGTTTTGTTGGCGTGTATGCAGGGATGTTCAATAAATAGTTGTAAACTGGAGTTTAGTGTTTCTTTTTTTCTTTGAAAACCAAGACAGCCTATTTAATTTATGAAATGGTTAAGTACAGCTGTATTTACCCTTTGTCTGAAATGCTCTATTTGAACTTTTGTCTGATTGGTCGACTGCCAGTGTGGCCTCTTGCTACAAGTTCTGTCTGCATACCGTTGTGGCTGTTATTGCAAAGGCATTGGTTTTGCCAAATCAGTTTAAACTGATATGAGTTTGGCCCTGAGAGCCAGGTACAACACATTGTTTGACCCAGTGCACGTGACGAGCTAGACTGGAGCAGTACACTTCAGAATGTGACCTTTTTTTTTTTTCTTTTTTTTAGTTCTCTGTGTGTTGTTTGGGGGCGTGTCACACTTGCTGGTAGGTGGCCAATAAGGATAGAGTTAATAAATGATGTCACACAGAGAAGGGCTGGAATTCTAACGAGGTATTTCAGGCAGAAAAGTGGTTTCTGTGGGAGAGTGTTACTCCCACCAATGCAGATATACAAAAACACTTTGAAGGAAAGGTGGAAAAAACAGAAAAGCATAATAGGTTTAATTTAACAGCAATTTTCAAATTAATCTATGATAATAATCAATACATATTAAATATATATATTAAGGAATTTTGTTTGTGGTTTTAACAGCAGTTTTGTTTTTTTCCGATCTGAGGGTTGAAAGATCTTGTCCACTCACTGCTGACATAGCAAACATCAATCTCTCCTAACCTCTGTGTCCTGTAAGACACATTCAGGAGGACATAACCACTTCTGATGCTGAAGTAATCAGTATTATGACTATTTCCTACTAGTGCTAATTTAGGCTGGCTGAAAATTTGTATTGTGACATTTAAAGTTTTATCACCCGCGAACTTAAAACGGACCCTTCAAAGCAGAAGTAGTGCAAACTGAAATCCCATCTGGCCAGTTGTTTTTGTGTAATGATCCAGTATTGTTGACACTATTGCTGCTTTGAAGGGTCTGTTTTTAGTTCCCGGTTAATAAAACTTAAAATGTCACAATATACATTTTTGGCAAGCCTAAATTAGCACTAGTAGTGAGGGGCAAACGTATGTGAACCTTTGCTTTCAGTGGTGTGATCTCCTTGTACAGCAGTAACTGCAACTAAAAGTTTATGGTAGCTGTTGTTTAGTCATAAAAATTACATTTATTCTTGTTCTTTTTTTACAAATATTTCAACTTTTTAATAATGAACTTTGTAAATTGCTTATTAGCTAAGTTAATATTCAAGCAACCACAAATAGACAGTGTTACATGAACATGACGATTGAGAAAACCTTCTGTTTGTTTATCATGTAATATGCTAGATCTTGACATGTACAGAGATAATCAGTGCTTCATCTGTGAGTTAATATAATGGTTTTTTTTTTCTGATAGGTGTGTATAATATATTTGTATGTATGTTGACACATATAGAGTTGCATTAATACCATATTGCATTATGGGTGTTGGCAATGCTGATACTAGTGATATTATAGTTGGGCTCATTAACAAGCTTTTGATTTCACCAGTAAGTCACAAATATAACTAATTACACATTATGATGCTGTAATGAATTACTCACTTATAATGAAGTAGTTGTTAGTGTAAATGTTTAACACAGAAAAGCTACTTACACTGTACAAAAAAGCTCCACCATGCTATGTCATTCAAAACAACACATTGCACTGCACACTATGCTGAATAAACAATAAGAAATGATGCAGCTGGTTGAATAGTACAGTGGAGTTTGCTGAAGAGATTCTTTATGCTATAGTACTTTACGATTGTGTTCAGTCAGAGTAAAGCAGATGGATGAATGGATGGATAGATGGCTACCTTGCTAAATTCACTTTAGCTTGTAGGCTACATTTGTAGGCCAAATCTGAAAAAAGTTGGAATAATATGGAAAATGCAAATAAAACAAATGACTTGCATGACTTTTATTTTATTGCATCGTTTAACATGAAATGAGATATAATACGCCAACTTAAGCTTTGTGAAGTTGGATGTGTCTGGCTGGCATGGAGATTCAGATAAGAACTTCAGATAAAAAGCCATCTTTTGAATGTGTTCCACATGAATGCAAAAAGCTTCTGGGAGCACCAGCCACCTGCGTTCACTTAGAAGAAAATAAGAGCTTTTACAAAGAGTGCCTCACTTCACGCTGGTTGCAAATTTATTGTGTTTTTGTAAATTGAGGTCTGTGTTTCTTTAGCAACAATGCAGGCACATGAGTGAGGGAGGGACGAGTTAGGGATAGAGTGAGTGAGGGATAGAGAAGCTGCTTTCTGTGTGCCTCGCTGTAATGCTTGTTAAACCTGACAACTCTATTCTGTTCTTTACTCTGATGGAGTTCTATTTGGGTTGAATGCTTGAGCCCTGTGAAACTTAAGCATGCTACAGTGTGACTCATTGTGGAAAAATAACGTGTCAGTGTGGGTATAATAATCTAGAGCAGTTGGCTCTAACCCTGGAGCTGAGGAGTAAAAGTTCCACTCTTGCTCCCGTATACAACCAGGAAAATAGTAAAGTGACAACGTAAAAAAAAATTGGCCTGGAGTGCAGGGCTTACCAAAAGTTGCCTAAAGAGCTCATAAACACTCATAAAGTGGGTTGGCCAACTGTGTACGGTGGTGTGAAAAAGTGTTTGCCCTCTCATGATTGCTTATTTTTTTGCGTGTTTGTCACTCATAAATGTTTCAGGTCATCAACCAAATTTAAATATTAGTCAAAGACAACACAAGTAAACATATAAAATGCAGTTTTTAAAAGAAGGTTTTTATTATTAAGGGAAAAAAAATCCAAACCTACATGGCCCTGTATGAAAAAAGTGTTTGCCCCCCAGTTAAAACAGTTTTACACACTTAACTGTGGTTTATCACACCTGAGTTCAATTTCTCTGGCCACACCCAAGCCTGGTTACTGCCACACCTGTTCTCAATCAAGAAATCACTTAAATAGGACCTGCCTGACAAAGAGTAGTAGACCAAAAGATACTCAAAAGCTAGACATCATGCCAAGATCAAAGAAATTTAGGAACAAATGAGAGAGAAAGTAATTGAGATCTCTCAGTCGGAAAAGGTTATAAAACCATTTCTAAAGTTTTGGGAGAGCCATTATCCACAAATGGCGAAAACATGGAACAGTGGTGCACCCTCACAGACAGGAGTGGCCAGCCGACCCAAGAGTGCAGCGACTACTCGTCTAAAAGGTCACAAAAGACCCCACAACATCCAAAGAACTGCAGACCTCACTTGCCTCAGTTAAGGTCAGCGTTCATGACTCCACCATAAGAAAAAGACTGGGCAAAAATGGCCTGCATGGCAGAGTGCCAAGATGAAAACCACTGCTGAGCAAAAAGAACATTAAGGCTTTTCTCAATTTTGATGATCCCCAAGACTTTTGGGAAAACACTCTGTGGAGTGATGAGACAAAATTTAAACTTTTTGGAAGCTGTGTGTCCCATTACATCTGGGGTGAAAGTAACACTGCATTTCAGAAAAAGAACATCACGTTTACATTAAAGTAAAGGGCTGTTTTGCTGCGTAAGGACCTGGAAAACTTGCTGTGATAAATGGAACCATGAATTCCGCTGTCTACCAAAAGATCCTGAAAGAGAATGTACGACCATCTATTCGTGACCTCAAGCTGAAATGAACTTGAGTTCTGCAGCAGGACAATGATCCAAAACACACCAGCAAGTCCACCTCTGAATGGCTGAAGAAAAACAAAGACAAGACTTTGGAGTGGCCTAGTCAAAGTCATGACCGGAATCCTATTGAGATGCTGTGGCATGACCTTAAAAAGGCGGGTCATGCTCGAAAACCCTCCAGTGTGGCTGAATTACAACAATTCTGCAAAGATGAGTGGGCCATAATTCCTCCACAGCGCTGTTGAAGACGCATTGCAAGTTACCTTAAAAGCTTGATTGCAGTTGTTGCTGCTAAGAGTGACCCAACCAGTTATTAGGTATAGGGAGCAAACACTTTTTCACACAGGGCCAGGTAGGTTTTCTCCCTTAATAATAAAATCCTTCATTTAAAAACTGCATTTTGTGTTTGCTTGTGTTGTCTTTGACTAATATTCAAGTTTGTTTGATGATCTGAAACATTTAAGAGTGACCAAACATGCAAAAAATAAGAAATCTTGAAGGGGCCAACACTTTTTCACACCACTGTATATGTAATTCTGAAACATGCCAATGTCCTGCAATGTCATATCAGACTCCGGTCACTCTAGTGCAAGCATTAGTCTTCTAATAATTCGCACTTGTGCCATGAAACACAAACAACTCTCCAGCACCTTCACTATAAAGCATGTGTCAGCTCAGTGCCACACAGTTCTGCCCAGAGGAAATGACAAGACAAAAAAGTAAATTGAGACAGCAGAGACATGCAAAGATAAGGAAAAACCGCATGGCAAACATAAGAATGACTTGAATGTAGAAAATGCCCCTTATTAGTTTTGTTTTTGACTTTGGACAGGTGTAAAAACAATATACTGTACATTAAAGGATATACTTCTAAACATTGATAGATAAGCTCGTTCCCCCCCAACTGGAGATTTAAATGATAAAACTGGTGCGCTGATAACGAACCGAAACCTTAAGCAAATAATATTGGATGATATTCACCGTTTGCTGAATTTGATTTGCTGATTTCTTGTCGCTGATGTTGGCTTTCGTTTTTGAATTCCCATTCCACCTTTAATAGTGCAGTAGTTGATGTACAGGTGTCTCAAAGTAACTGCTTCAAAATTTAACATGTAACTGGAAATTAGAATTAAATTTCAGCAAACTGGGGCTCTATCACTACATGAGGGGCTTTTGGTTTCATTTCTAAATTACACATATACTTGTGTCCAAAACAGCACAAGGAAAATAACCCCTTCTTTCCCGATTACCCACCATTACACTGAGTGTAATAATGTGTTTTGGAGTTGTGTGTGTATATGCATGTGGTGATTAGAGCTTTCGTGTGTGCGTGTGCGTGTGCGTGTGCGTGTGCGTGTGCGCGTGTGCGTGTGCGTGTGTGTGCGTGCGTGTGCGTGCGTGTGCGTGCGTGTGTGTGCGTGTGTGTGAGTGTGTGTGTGTGTGTGTGTGTGTGTCGGAGGTCTCTAGTGCTTGAGCAGATGCATGTGACCCTAGTTCAGGGCGACTATGGTAGTGGACTGATGATGTCATCAGTTAGGGAATACAAGCAAAGTGGAACGCCCAGCCACACATGCACACGCACACACAGAGCTAGGGGAGAGGTCAGAGTGGTGACAAAGCCCATGAATAGAGCAATTCTCCTAGTCATGTGAGAACACTGTGTATTTGTGTGAAAAACAGGAAAAAGTTTTTTGTTTTTTCTCTCCCCCACAAACTCTGCTAGCCTATATTCTCATAGCATCAAATTTAAAAGTCTAAGTCACCAAAACTGTTATTCATAATTGGTAGATTTGGATTTCAAAAGAAAGTGGTTGGTTATGGAATGTTGGAAATGTTCTGCCTTCATTTTTCCCGACTCCATATACTGGCGAGTCTCCTAGATGACTTTCTAGTTGTTAGTGTGCCATTAGCTTGCCTAAAAATACAGCTTGTTCTAAATCAAAGTTAAACAGCACACATTTTGTAACACCCAATGTTATTGGTCAGTGATAATAGATGAGAATTTAGGGTTTATTTGTTATAACATTTAATACTTTCAAGAAGGCACAAAGGCTAAACAATGATGTAGTCATTAAGTTCCTCTCTTGAATCTTTGTTCACTTTGTAAGTTCAGATGGAGACAAGTTTTTATTTATTTATTTAAAAAAAATTTTTTTTTTTTTTTTTTTTTAAAGCTACTTACTTAACCAAATTTGCTAAACAGAGAAAGGGAGTACAATTAAAGGAGAGCCATGGCTTAAACACCTTAGTAGTGGTATTTATGCTTAAGTTTTTGAAGGTGCACTCAGTAGTTGGTGCATGTTGGACTTGTGTACCTATTCCTCCTGTTAAATTTTAAATTTCTCATACCATAATAATGTGGCGATTGGCCGGCTTACACAGGCTCTCCGCATCTTCGCATGACGTCGGTATGTACCAAGGTCAGGGCGGCCAATGAGAAGAGCTGGATTTGCATACGGTGGTGTTGGGTTGCTGCGGGACTTGTTGTGTTGGGCGTTGCCCGTTCAATCTGTGATATGTGTGTCGTTTATGTAAACAAGTGCTGTTGGGGATTTTAATTATGTGTGTGTACAAGATTACCTGTGTTATTAGTGACCTGGCCGCAGTTGCGGCCATTCAACAACCCTACAGGGGTCCTGTTCTGCTTTAGCTCCACCCACTTGGGAAGCGCTTCTTTTCTTTCAATAAAAAGAGCTACAATGTTTCCCACCGCCTCGGCTGCGTCTTTTCCAACGCCACAATAATCTCATAAAATTATAATAAATATTTATGATTTTATTTCCATTGAGACAAAATGTTCAGTACAGTAATATTTTCAAATATGCCTTATAAGATTGTACCAATCATAGGAAAGTGGATTTTATCTGTGATGATAATAACACTGTTTATTCTAGAAGACTGAACATGGAAGCAGACAGGTAGTTGTAATGTGATGTTTGAAGTTAGGTTATTGTTTTAAAACACATAAGTTATAGTGTATACGTTTTTTTCTGTTTATTTGTTTTCTCTCATCTACATTTACAGAACTATTTTCAATACAGTTCCAGTAACAGCAACACAATTCAAGCCTTTATTTTAGTTTTTGGTTTAGTATGGTTCAGTTAGAAATCCAGTATCTCAAATTATGTGAATATTTCTAAATACCAAACAGAAAAGCATATACAATGCAGAAATGTCCAACCTCTGACAAGTGTGTTCATATATACACTCAATACTTGTTTGTGACTCATTTACCATTAATTACTGCATCAGTGAATTGTGGTATTGGGGTAGTCTACTTGTGTCATGGCTTGTTGTTGAGGCCCAGCACAATAATATTATGGCCAGCAAACCATTTGGTAGTAGTTGTGGCATTGTGGACAGGTGCGCTAAGTCTTGCTGGAAAAGGAAGAAATGTGTACATATTTCTGTATAGAAACCTATAAAAAATGTTTAAAAATTCATTACGTTGCAAAAAGAAACAATGAGTGAATATGAACATTATTGTGCTTATGTCGTTGTATTGTTAAAATGTACTCATGCCATAGCAAACAGTGGTAGGATGTGTTTAGTGTATCAGATTGCATTGTGTGAGCATATATCTTAAGCAGAGCACCTAAATCTTTGAAAGTAGTGAGTAGTGAGAAATGATAGAAATTAACATGATCAGAAAATGTATAAAATATTAAATATAAAAGTTTCACAAAATTGAAAAAGGTACGATTGGTCTTGACACAGGGCAGAACACAGAGACAAAGTACAGAAGTGTTAACTGGTTCTACTCAAGGAGCCATCCACATAATGACACATACAATAATGCCATGAGGGGGTCTTTGGGCCCAAATACAGAAGTGTGTTTGATTACTCTTGACCATGTCAGATATATGCATAAATAATAAAACATATTTTACCTGTAAAGAAGCCAGTTCAGACAATAAGAAAAATCAGAGCATATGCATGCATGCCAATTATGAGGTAAGAGAGTTCAAGTCAGATGAATCAACAAAGGATCTGTTTGCAGTATAGAATAGTATAATAATTTTAGATTTTGTTTGTTTTAAAGTTGTGCTGGGTTTTTTGTTTCGTATCATTTTTTAAAGGGTTTATTTCATTATTTCGCTGCACGAAAACAGCATCACCTTTAAATATGTTTCATTAATGTGTTTTAAATATTAAATGTGTTTTCACTATAATGATATTAATTAACATGATGACACATCACCATTTTCCCCACAGCAGCATTGCAAAGCAGTCAAAAAAATTAATAATTTGCATATTTTCACAAATGGTTCCTACTTTAAAATGTTATTTTCCCCGTAAATGAAACAGAAAGGAGGAATTAAGTTCGGATCTGCAGCCAGAGAGGCTTCCTTTAAACTAGCTTAATGATCAAACTACTGATACAAACAGTGCCATGAGCACATGTTTGATTCTGAAAAACAGTTCTCTGTTGACACAAATGTAGATTATAAAAATGCTTTGAGAGAGCAGAAATAGAGTGACAGTAATCTTAGCTTAGTTAGCAGACCAAACATGTCACACCACAACACAGGCTTGGTTGTAGCTAACTGGTGGTAAAATTGCTCCTACTTGGGGCATAGCACAAAGTTGAGTGACTGGTGTTGGAGTGGATGGATGTGTGTGCAAATAATGTGTCATTCTGATGCATATAGTTCTGTGCCATGGCTGAGCGTTTAGACATATTAATCTGCTTTTTAATATCACACATGCACACTTACACACTTGCACACTTTCACAGTTTGTGTGGATACACACAGGCAAAGCAAAATGAAAAGACGTTTGCAGAACTAAAGTCTGTATTTGCCAACTTTACTCAGTTTTACTGAGTAGATTAGAAGTATAAGCAGTAATCTGCAAATTCTGCCTACTGCCTACTCGTGTTTATCACCATCTGGTTTTAGGTTTAAGTGTTTACTCAGCATGTGTTTGGTATTTGTTGTATGTTGAATGAGCTTTATTGGAAATTGTTGGTTGACAATTGAGTTTGTAGGTTGTATGTGTTGCATGTCACCTGGCATGGACAAAGCATTTTTGTACAGTGTATGTATGTAAATTGTGAGCTTTGTACACAATGGTCTATTCAAGCCAGCAGTGTAAGTCACCAGATAATAAGACTTCTAAAATCACCAATGTATGGCTGCCTTTAGGGCAGGGTTTCCAGTCTTGGTCCTGATGGCCATTTGGCATGGGAGTAGAGCTGAGAACTGAAGGTGTTCTGATGTTTGAACACACATAATGTATTTATAGCATGTTAGCCCTGGTAACATGCAGAAGAAAAGCTGTGGAAGTGTCCTAGTTGTTTACCAGCTTATTCTGGACATGGCAGTAGCTCACAACAACTACTCCCTTTGATGCCAGAAAAGTAGTGTAAGCTATATACCTCATATTGCCAAGTATTCACTAGTCTAACTAGAGTGACATCCCATTCTTAATCCATAGGGTTTTTGATTCTTTCCGAGGCATATTTTTGAGGTAAGACACTTGGACTGGACAAGAAGGCTTGGCTTGCAGCCTCTGTTCTAATTCACCCCAAAGGTGCTCTGTTGGTTTGAGGTCTGTACTCTATTCAGACTGTAAAGTTCTTCCACTCCAAACCCACTTATCCATGTTTTTTATAGACCTTGCTCTGTACACTGATGCGCAGTGATGTTGGAACAGGAAGAGGCCATCTCCAAACTGTTTGCACAAAGTTGGGAGCCCAATTTCTCTTGCTATGCTGAAGCATTAAGACTTCCTTTCACTGGAACTAAAGGCCCGAGCCCAACTCCTGAAAAACAACCCCACACCATAATCCCCCCTCCACCAAACTTTACACTGGCACAATGCAGTCAGACAAGTACTGTATACTCTGTGTGTGTGTGTGTATGTGTATGTGTATGTGTATGTGTATGTGTGTGTGTGTGTGTGTGTGTGTGTGTATGTGTGTATGTATGTCGTCGCTGTCCAAAGAAAAACATGTATCTCCATTTTTGCTGAACTTTACTTTTAGATTTCATTTGGTCACCTGAGCTGCTGACTACACTATGTGGAAATTTCATAAAGAATGGACCAATAGAAATGGCCCAAAGCTGTTTGGAAAAACGTCTGGTTCCATTTACTACCATTCAAATCAAATGAGGTTTTTGGGTTCTCCTGTAAAGTTGCCGTTTTGGAGATACCTGTTTTTCTTTGGACAGCGACGATATATATATATATATATATAATGTATGTATGTATGTATGTATGTATGTATGTATGTATATATATATATAATGTATGTATGTGTGTGTGTATGTATCTATAATGTATGTGTATATGTTTATACATATAATGTGTGTATGTATATAGGGTTACTTAATAATCAATTTACTAACTGCTATCCCATGGCTTTTGTGTGTCAGTGTATGTAGGTACTTGGCGTGTATTTCCAAAAAATTACTCATTTAATCATGTTGTGTTTCATTAAACAGTCATATATAGGTTTACACTCAAATGCCACATTTGAAAAAAAAAATACATATTTGTGTTTTAGATGCAGCATTGCCTCCACTTCCCTTTCATTCCTTTCATGACTTTGGCTAGCAAGTAACTCCTGGATATAGAAGGTAAGTGTCTGTAAGTGTCTGTGAGTGTCTGTGAGTGTCTGTGAGTGTCTGTGAGTGTCTGTGAGTGTCTGTCTCTGCCTGTCTCTGCCTGTGTCTGCCTGTGTCTGCCTGTGTCTGCCTGTGTCTGCCTATGCGGTATTACTTTGTATATAGTTTAGACTAATGTATGTAGTGAACAAAATGAGAGTAGCACTATTTTTTCAAAGGCTTAATTACTAAATTGTGGGTAATGTATATATGAAAAAGGCTAAATAAAGAGTAGCGTTCTTTCTGGTAAGAGCACATTAATAATTATGTAGTTCCACTATGTTACAACATTTTTTTTCTAGTGCCTTCTGAAACTTAATGTAGCATAAAGACAGTGAACTGCTGAAGAAGGAAAGAAATGAGGAATAAATAAAAAATAACTTTTTTTTTTTAGCACCAGGTATTATGAAAGCCCCCAAAGTAAAATAAATTAAATTTATTTGTAACCAGTACAAACTTGATATGCATTAGATCTTTTTGGAAATCATGGCTAAACAAACATGACTGGCATGCAAAAGACTCCATTCTAGTCAGCTATGCAAAAAGGGTGATTTCATGAAATGGCAGAGGAAATATTTAATCGCATTGCCTTGGATTTGCCTTGGATAGGTTGATTTTGTAACCTGAGACTCTACCGGCAAAGGTAAAAACATCAGTAATTGAAGTCTGCGGATCAGTCAAGTATAGGAAAACATTGTCAGCAAATAAGAAACTCCGATGGTCTTCTGGCCCAGCTGTGACTCCTGATAAATTAGTATTTATTATGATACATTTGGACAAATTTGGACTGTTACTAAAGTGTACAATAACGGTGTGAGAGTGCCCCCCTGATGACAACCTCTGCCCACTGGGAACTTGTCAAAAAGCAGACCAAAATTCCAAAAATCAGAATAAATAAATTTTAAAAGCAGGCCAATTTCCAAGATAACGTTTAGAATTCCAAAGGACATCCTTCCTTGCCTGGGGATTTACCAATATGCATTGATCTAATGACCTTCAGCACTTTGTGGTTTGACTGGATCTCTGTATAGTTGATGCTTTACTTGCAAAAAAAGGGATTTTTGATGAGCCTACAGCATCTGTCTTGCAAAGCTGGGTTGATTTTTCAGGTCAGCTCAAATAATTACTCCATACTGCAGACTTGGACAGCTATTTAGTCCTACTATCTAAATAGCAATCATGCTACTAAACAAAAAATAAAATCCACCTGCATAGAGTAACTTTCCCAGTAAACACAATTCTATAGGGTGGTGCTTTGCTGAGATGTACAGAATACAATTCTACCTAAATAAAATGTACAGGTGCACCTTTCTTAACAGGTTAAGCAATGGTAAGCTACGTTATCGAAGTAACTTGCTGTAGTCATTGTTTCTGGCCTGAATTTGTGCAAGACAAGAATGGGGGAAAAACAAGTAATGTCTGACTTACCAGGCTCTCCTTTACTTCCTCGTTGCAGGTAATATGTCCAACCATCAAAGATGAGAGAGGAAAAACAACGTAGACTCAGGGGTTATTAAATTTTGGAGTCTAGTGTCATTTCTTTAGGCCTAAAAAATTGTAACCCTGTAACTTTGAGTGGGGGGTTCTGCTCTCATCTTACCCTTTGTGTGCATATGATAATTGTTGTTTGTTGATGTTAGTTGTCAATATGCTGTGCTAAGGTTCCCATGGTTCGGCTGTGGTGTGCTCTCTACCATGCCTCCCGCCATGACGGATCAGCTGGATGTGTGGGCAGATCCGCGGCTGGATGGAGATGACCAGGTGATGGTGGACTTCCTATTGCCAACTGGAGTCTACATTCAGATGAATGTTCCCCGGGAGAGCACCATCCAACAGATCAAACAAGTGGGTGACCTTGTAATGTTGTTACAAAACATCAATGAGTATATAGTACTGTACATTTAATTTATTTTTATTTGGCAATTAATTGATTGTATTGTAGTAATATGTGCTTTATTATGTTTTTGTAGTATTTATTAAGATATATATTTAACCCTGTAGGCAGGAATTTAAAAATAGTTTGGACATAAAAACTATATAGAACTAGGGTTTGTTATGGAAGCAAAATGAGAATAAAATTACAATGCAAAAATAGCAATGAAATTTCCCTGTACCCGGTTGTCTGTCAAAATAGGAAAACCCAAGTAAAATTTGGTAGGGAAGGAGAACGTTCAGACAGTTCAGAAATGTTCTTCAGGAGACAGATGTAGATTTGTCCAAACTACTGTCTGCAGAAGACAATATCAGAACTGCAGAGGCCACTCTTCAAAATGCAAATCACTAGTTAAATTAGATATTGGAACTAAAAAAAAAATGAAATTCTAAAAGCTGGAATTCTCTTAACTGGCCAAGTCAGTGATCTGGATCCCATTAATCATGCCTGTCATGTGGAGAAGAAAAAAAGCTTATGATTGTAACCCAGCTGAGCATAGACCCGAGCATAGGCCCGAACATTTACTGACCTCCTTTTGTGGGTTGCACAGCAATCCTATACAGAAGCATCAGTAGTGATGACTTATGCAAGTGTGCCTAGTGGCAAAGCCCTGTGACAGGAAGTGAGACTGCTTTACCAACACAGGGTCATTGCACAATCTCCTAAAAGAGTAATCCAGTGACATGCATGAACTCATTGGTCCAGGCTGAGTTTCGTAACCCAGTGCTAGAAAACCTTTAGCATGCAGCCTACTGACAGCAACAGCGACCAGTGCTGAGGCCATCAGACCAGACATCACATAGTTTCCTCTGTGAAACTGAGGAAGACATGCATGAATCACTTCTGTTCTGGCTGGGGGCAAGCAAGCTCTCACCAAGACTGAACCTAAAGACCTAAAGATAGGTCAATGAAAGTTATCAGCTGTGTGAGATGTGCCACACTTTCCTATAAATTGACTTGAAGCCCCACTGACAGCCCCACTGACAGCCCCACTGACAGCCCCACTGACAGCCCCACTGACAGCCCCACTGACAGCCCCACTGACAGCCCCACTGACTCATGATACAACAATAATCACACTGTTTTTAATCATTATTATTTTTTGTTGATAATAGTTGATAATTAACTTGAGTTAATGACAATCCAGGCATAGTTTGTGGAATGCCATGCTGTCTTGACAATTCCTGCACATCATCGCATTTATGTGCCATGGAATGCGTTTATTCAGCATGTTCAATTGTTCTCTGATGTCTACATGACCGGTATTGTAACATTGGTTAAGGCGAAAAATTCCCGGATGCAGTTTAACATGCCTGTTTGCTTTTCATCAGCGCAAAGTATATTAAATTTGTTGGCTCACTATGAAATCTAACTTATTAATCATAAATATGTGGCTTCATATTCACCAGCATCTTTTGTGAACATTGTACCTAATCATAAGTAGACATTCTGGGGTCTGTACAAGCTGTAGCTTTTAATGTTGAACAGATTGTTAAATTCAGAATCTGGCGAATAAAAAGCCAACTTCCTTTATTAAAGGTCATCAACCTGCTGATGCTGCAGTTCTTTGAGAAAGGTATAAAAAGTGCCAAAATCACCTTTGCAGCCTGTAATGATGGATTTTTCTACATTTGTGTTGCTGTTCCTGTATTGTTGATGTCACTGGGCCAGAATGTAAGCTGGTGTTTGTAAAATTAATGAATTAGCAGGACACTATTCAGTACTCTTAAGCTTTTGCTGAGTTTGCTGGTTTTTAGCTTCATGTTTTGAGTGACCAGGAAGAAATATTCAATGTTTGCAATTGTATGTGTAATATATTATGTTTATTAACTGAACTATGTTATAGTATTGTCTGTGTTTTGTGCAGATGTTATGGAAGCAGGCACAGGCATACCCCCTGTTTTTCCTGCTAGGGGAGATAGATGGTCACATCTTTGAGTGCGTGAACCAGGCTGCAGTTCATGAGGAGCTGGAGGATGAGAGCAGACGACTATGTGATGTTCGGCCATTTCTACCTGTGCTTAAACTCATTACTCGCAACTGTGGTCGTGCTGAACGGCTGCTTGACTCAAAGATTGGGGTGCTCATTGGAAAAGGTAATGTGATTTGAGTGCATCCTAATATTAGTATTACAAGTGAATAAGTGCTAACTGCCTAACTACTGCGAATGTTTTCTATTTTGAAATCTATTTTTCTGATGCCTATAACTTCTGCACACTACTGCATGTGTGTACCTGCACATGTGTACACTGACCAGCTACTTCTTTAAGTTCACCTTGTTTTTATCTACACTATTAGTCCATTTTATCAGTGCCACTTGCCAAAGAGGTGCACCTTGTAGCTCCACAGTTACAGATTGTAGGCCGCCTGTTTCTCTGCGTACATTGTTATCCCCCTTTTACCGAGCTCCCTCAGGATAACAACAAATACACCAAATAATGCCTGCCTTGTGGTGGTCCTGTACAGGATTCAAAGGAGTAAACAAATTATATGCACATCTATAATAGCTACATCATGCATCTTTATGCTATCATGCCAATTCCATAACGTTGCGTAAAATGTAAATAACTGTAAATAGAAACAAAATGCAATGATTTGCAAATTATATAGAGCCATATTTTTATTCAAACTAGAACATAGAAGGCACATCAGATATTGAAAGTGAGACATTTTATAATTTCATGCAAATTTTAACTCATTTATTACTTGATGTCAGCAATGCATCTCACAAAAGTTGGGACAGGGCCTTGTCCACCACTGTGTAGCATCCCCTCTATTTTATATATATATATAATACTCACAGCAAGTGGTTACAATTGCTACTGCAGTTATCGGCCTTTCGCCATCCGCAAGCAGTGACCAGTACTACACTGCAAATTAATCAGCTGATGCTCATGTTTGTAATGTTAATATTGTTTGCCAATCATAAACTAGCTCATGTGAAAAAAACATACTCTATGTAAGCTTTATTAATGTTAATACCCCAATAGCTTACTTTTAATTTAACAGATAATGTATGAACTATTTCACATTAATTTTAGATTAATAGTGCACTATTCCTCCTTGTTACAGTCTGATGCACATCTTGGTTATGAAGTGCCCTCAGTGGATTTTAAATAAAGCCAATGAGGGCTGTTCAGGTATTCCTAATAGGACAGTCAGAGAGCGCAGTGGATGAGCTACAGAGAGACAAGAGAGTGCGGGTCCTAATGGGAGAGGTGGTAAAATGTGGCCACTTCCATTGACTCACACAATTCTATCCATTCCTTCTGCTCTTTTGAACCATTTGCTTTTCTGATGTAACCGATAGCGGTTAACACTAGCATGTTAACTCCGCAGCCAACTCAGCGTCAGCTCTAAGCTGCCCTCATTTTTACAATCAAAGCCAATATTCACTGGGATTTTCCTCCGCTCTGGTCATGGGGCTTTTTAGAAGTGTGCCGGAACACGAGCCACAACCCGAACAGTCTATCCGCTCTAGTAAAGAATATATCAAAGGAGAACATACAGACTGCAGCTTTGTTGTCCGGGAAGGTTGTAGTTAAACATGTTATTTCAAAACTCTGATGACACAAAATAGGCATTTTATAATTGAGTTAATTCATCATATAATTCTCTAAAATTTGTAAACATCTTTGTATTTGTAAACAATGCCCCCAGTCTGTAAGCATCTGCTAAGGGAGGAGACCAGTTGCTGGAGTTTGGGGAGAACAACGGTGTCCCATTCTTGTCTGATGTAGGATTGTAGATGCTCAATAGTCCTTTTTTTTTTTTTTTTTTTTTTTTTTTTTTTGGACAGATTTTTAATTTCATGTTGCACTAAATGTTTTATGTTGGTGAAAGATCGGTACTGCAGGCAGGCCAGTTCAGCACCCGGACTTCACTTCTGCATAGCTAGGTTGTTGTGTTGGATGCAAAATATGGTTTAGCATTGTCTTGCTGAAACTTTCAAGACCTTCTCTGAAAGAGACGTTGTCTGGATGGGAGCATGTTGTTCTAAAACCTTTGTATTACGTTCAGCGTTGATAGTGGCTTTCTAGATGTGCCCATATAGCTGCCCATGCAATTGGGACTAATGCAACCCCATACCCCATGTTCTGTTTGAGGAATGGTCCCTCTCCTCTTGAATCCACAGGACACAGCAAACGTGGTTTAAAAAAAAAATCATGTTATATTTTATATTTCCAGCCTTTTATTTCCCCTGTCCCCTCTTGTCTGAGTTGTGTTGCTGCCATCAAGTTCTAAAATAGTTAATAATTTAAATGAAATCTTCAAATGTCTTACTTTCAACATCTGATATGTGATTTATATATATTGTAAATAAAACATGGGTCTTTGAGATTTGTAAATTATTGCAAGTATAGTAATACAAATAACAAAGTAAAGGTTTATTAAAACAATGTTTTACCAAAGTGGCTTTAATGAATGATGTCTTATTTTCAGGACTACATGAGCTAGATGCCCTGCAGGACCAGGAAGTAAAGGATTTTCGGACCAAGATGCAACGAATCAGTGAAGAGAAAATGCAATGTGTGCAAATGATGTCATGGGGGGAATGGCTTCAGAGCTGCTTCTCTCCACAGGTAGAGATGGGGCCACTTGAAGGATGCTCTGACCGGAATGAGGGTGACATCAAAATTACTATGCACTACAACCAGTCACAGGTACAAACAGTGCACAAACACTTAAAACAACAAACAGCAAAATGTGTTGTGGAAGAATCAATATTTACAAATATCCTTCTTATCTACCCACATCTACCAGGACACTGCGAGTCTAAAAGTGCCATTAAGCTGTACAGTAGCAGAGCTTATGGAGCAGGCTCTCCGAAAATGGCTGACCACCCATTGCTCGGAAGAAAACAAAGCCTGCCTTGGAGACCATGTCCTGCGAATCAGTGGCAAGCTGGAGTTCTTGTTCAAAGAACACACTCTTATTCACTACAAAGTAATAAAATTCAGAATCTTGTTACTAACATCTTGTTACTACTAATTTTATATTTGCATTAGATCTTTTGAGTGATTTAAGTAATTGATCTTGATACTATTTGAGCAGTTGATCATGGTGAATTGCATTTGTCTTATTTGGTCAAGTTTGACCCTAAAAAGTTTCTTTTCAGTTTAAAAAGTTGTGTATTTTGTTATACCTGCCTAATATAATACTTTGAACTTGGCGTACTTCAGTGCTAAACAAGCCATGCCATACCAGTAACTACAAATTACTTTTGATACGGCGAGCCATAAAGGAGCATAGCGTTAGTTCAGGTAGAGCACAAAGTTAAGCTGAGGATGTATCAGCTGGGCAGGAATTATGTTTTTAAAAAAATTAAATAATGTAATTATGATTATGTAAATCATATACCACATTATTGTATTAATTTTAATGCCGCTAATTATATTTAGAATAAAAATTTTACATTTACATTTTATACAGCAATATTTTTTTGTTAAACTGTGCCTTACTGACAGTTACGATTATCATTATATCATTTTCAATATTGTCCTTGTTAAACTCAATCAACAGAAATGCACTAGATTGTAGCAGTGTCAGAGCGTCCATTTTGGTTTCTGTGGTTTTTTTTTTTTTCCCCTACTCTTTGTTTCTCCTCACACAAAGTTGTCTTTTGTGTTTACATCGTGTTACTGTCATGTAAACGGATGATTTTTTTTTTTTATAATGCTTATTAATTGTTAAAGAGAGAGTGCATAACTGGCTAAAAAATTCTAGTTTTAAAGTTATAGCTCTTTAGCGTTTACCTATTGATAGAAAACAAAGATATTACTTTAAAACCAAGGTCTGTTCAGTATTGTTTCTTTTTGGTTGTTTTTTTTTTTTTTTTTTGCTATCTTCTGATGATTAAGCTAAACTGATAAAGGCTTAAAATCAGACAGACTTTAGTTTTAAAGTAAGGCCTCCAGCCTAATCAGTGTTTGCCCATTGATGGAAAACAAGCTTGCTTCTGCTATACGTGACACCTTATAATGATACTGTTTGTTTGTGTGGGTAGTATATCAGGTCATGTTTGCTGGCTCAGGAGATCCCTCACTTGACAATGGTGCATTGCAGTGAGGTAAAGACCATGTTCGAGCAAGAAATAAGCACCATTGGAGCTGTGCTCACACGGAAGTCCTCCAATCCTCCTCTCCCCCTTCCCCCAAAAAGGAGAGGTCTGTCAGTAAGTTTAATTTATTACCCTTTTTGTGGTCTCATGAACTCTCCCACTAGAGCCGAGAACTTTGCCATGTATTTTCCAGTTTGACAGTTGAAGTACTGTTAGAGAAATCAACACTTTTGTCTACTAACCTAGTTCCAAAAAATTAGGATATTAGGTAAATTGCAAAAAAGCACAGAACGCAGAGATTATGTGTAATGTTTTACCTTACCGTCTTCATTATATTTTGTAAGTATAAGTTCATTCTAAAATTGATGCTTGTGAGTGTTCTGTTAATACATCAAGCATGACAGCATCACCTGTTTAAGATTCATTTGGAACATTACAGTGTTTCTAGTCTTAAATTGCTCTGGAAAGTCATAGCATGCAATGATAGTTCAAGGCTCTGTTTTTTTCCTAAACAAAGTATCAGCAAATAAAGGCAACAGTTTTCTGATGGCACTGCACTAAAACCAGCAAGTTTCTTTGATCTTGTGAAGCCATGTCACATCGAGAGATGGTCAGTGGCGACAAAGGCCCTGTTGCACAGCTGAAATCTTATAGAACAGAACAATGGCAGGAATTTAACATTTTTTATCAGGTTGGGTTGTGTTGTTGTTGTTTTTTTTTAGTTTAAACATGTATTACATTTTGTTAAAAGGAAATAGTTAGGTAAACAGGCATCTAATTTGGAATAAGCATATTTTTACTAATGGCCTCATATAGTGCCTGTGTGCCTGTGTGTGTGTGTGCCTGTGTGTGTGTGTGTGTGTGTGTGTGTGTACATTTATATGTATGTATGTATAATTGGACTGCTAGTAACTATAAAACCAAAGTATGTGTGCATTATTCTATAGGATTTTATGTTTGACTCTACACACGTGGACAAACTTGTTGGTAGCCCTCGGTTAATGAAAGAAAAACCCACAATGGTAACAAAAATAACTTTAATCTGACAAAAGTAATAATAAATAAAAATTCTATGAAAATGAACAAATAAAAGTCAGACATTGCTTTTCAACCATGCTTCAACAGAATTATTTAAAAAAACAAAAAAACTCCTGAAACAGCCTGGACAGAAATGATGGTACCCATAACTTAATAATTTGTTGCACAACCTTTTGAGGCAATCACTGCAGTCAAACGATTCCTGTATCTGTCAATGAGACTTCTGCACCTCTCAGCAGGTATTTTGGCCCACTCCTCATGAGCAAACTGCTCCAGTTGTCTCAGGTTTAAAGGGTGCCTTTTCCAGATGGCATGTTTCAGCTCCTTCCAAAGATGCTCAATAGGTTTTAGGTCAGGGCTCATAGAAGGCCACTTCAGAATAGTCCAGTGTTTTCCTCTTAGCCATTCTTGGGTGTTTTTAGATGCGTGTTTTGGGTCATTATCCTGTTGCAAGACCCATGACACCCATAGGACATTCTCCCAGAAGCTTTGTGGCTTGTCAAAATGTAGTTTGGCAAATTCCAGTCTGGCTTTTTTAACAATGGTGTCCTCCTTGGTCGTCTCCCATTAAGTCCACTTTGGCTCAAACATCGACGGATGGTGCGATCTGACACTGATGTTCCTTGAGCTTAAAGTTCACCTTTAATCTCTTTAGAAGTTTTTCTCAGCTCTTTTGTTACCATTCGTATTATCCATCTCTTTGATTTGTCATAAATTTTCCTCCTGCGTCCACGTCCAGGGAGGTTGGCTACAGTCCCATGGATCTTAAATTTCTGAATAATACCCTGCTCAGGGGTGCACTTAAACAACACAATATAACTCCAAGTAAATCAAACGTTTGTGAAATCAAACTGTCCACTTAGGACGCAACACTGATTGACAATCAATTTCACATGGTGTTGTGCAAATGGAATAGACAACAGGTGGAAATTATTGGCAATTAGCAAGACCCACTCAATAAAGGAGTGGTTCTGCAGGTAGGGACCACAGACCACTTCTCAGTACCTATGCTTTCTGGCTGATGTTTTGGTCACTTTTGAATGTTGGTGGTGCTTTCACACTCGTGGTAGTATGAGACGGAATCTACAACCCACACAAGGATGGCACATCAATGCGAGCTGTGGCAAGAAGGTTTGCTGTGTCTGTCAGCGTAGTGTCCAGAGCCAGGAGGCGCTACCAGGAGACAGGCCAGTACACCAGGAGACATGGAGGAGGCCTTAGGAGGGCAACAACCCAGCAGCAGGACCGCTACCTCCGCCTTTGTGCAAGAAAGAACAGGAGAAGCACTGCCAGAGCCCTGCAAAATGACCTCCAGCAGGCCACAGATGTGCATGTGTCTGCACAAACGGTTAGAAACCGACTCCATGAGGATGGTATGAGGGCCAGACATCCACAGATTGGGGTTGTGCTCACAGCCCAACACCGTGCAGAACACTTGGCATTTGCTAGAGAACACCAGGATTGGCTAATTCGTCACTGGCGCCCTGTGCTCTTCACAGATGAAAGCAGGTTCACACTGAACACATATGACAGATGTGACAGAGTCTGGAGACGCCGTGGAGAGCGATCTGCTGCCTGCAACATCCTTCAGCATGACCGGTTTGGCAGTGGGTCAGTAATGGTGTGGGGTGGCATTTCTTTGGAGGGCCGCACAGCCCTCCATGTGCTCTCCAGAGGTAGCCTGACTGCCATCAGGTACCGAGATGAGATCCTCAGACCCCTTGTGAGACCATATGCTGTTGCGGTCGGCCCTGAGTTCCTCCTAATGCAGGACAATGCTAGACCTCATGTGGCTGGGGTGTGTCAGCAGTTCCTGCAAGATGAAGGCATTGAAGCTATGGACTGGCCCGCCTATTCCTAGTCCAGGTCTAGGAGGAGATCCCTCAAGAGACCATCCGCCACCTCATCAGGAGCATGCCCAGGCGTTGTAGGGAGGTCATACAGGCACGTGATGGCCACACACAATACTGAGCCTCATTTTGACTTGTTTTAAGGACATTAAATCAAAGTTGGATCCGCCTGTAGTGTGTTTTTCCACTTTAACTTTGTGTATAACGCCAAATTCAGGCCTCCATTGGTTAATAAATTTGATTTCCATTGATGATTTTTGTGTGATTTTGCTGTCAGCACATTCCACTTTGTACAGAACAAAGTATTCAATGAGAATACTTCATTCATTCAGATCTAGGATGTGTTATTTGAGTGTTCCCTTTATTTTTTTGAGCAGTGTATATGCAACTGTAGCCACGGGAACAGCTGCTTCGAGATCTTATAACCTTTACCTTTTAAAATGCTTGTCTATAATTTTCTTTCAAATGTCCTGAGACAACTCTTTCCTTTGCTTCCTCTGGTCCATGTTGAGTGTGGTACACACCTTGTCACCAAACAGCACAGTGACTACCTGTAGCCCTATATATAGGCCCACTGACTGATTACAAGATTGTAGACACCTGTAATGCTAATTAGAGAACACACCTTGATTTAACACGTCCCTTTGCTCACATTTTTCAGGGGTACCATCATTTCTGTCCAGGCCTGTTTCATTAGGGGTTTTTTTAAATAATTTTGTTGAAGCATGATTGAAAAGCAATATCTGACTTTCATTTGTTTCATTTCTATAGAATTTTTATTTATTATTACTTTTGTCAGATTAAAGTTATTTTTGTTACCATTGTGGGTTTTTCTTTCATTAACCGAGGGGTACCAACATTTTTGTCCACGTGTATATGCCAATAAAATGGGCAAAGAATAACCATAATTTCTATTGTTTTTAACCTTGCTCTCTTTGTAGCAGATGCACACATGTGTTTGGGAGGTCCATTCTCTGTTTAAAATTATTTTGGTGAAGGGCATTAAAGTCAACGCAGAGGAGACAGCGAAGGTAAGGCTTACCTCTTGCAAGCCCCCTCATTTAAGCTAATTATTTGAAATCACTAAAAGTAGCATTCTGGTGTTTTATATCAGCCTAATGTCGGTCAGCGGGAAGTGGTTGCACCAGGTTGTCTGTCTGCAAATCTGCAGTTATGTGCGAATATTGATATTAGAAATGCACCCAACTTAAAATTTCGGCCAAAGCTAAAATCAAACAAAATAAAACATGCATCATGGGTGTTAGTACATGCGTGTATGTATGTACACATATACTGTGAGAAGCTGCTATCTGTCTCTGCATCTGCTTCTTTCTGATCTTTACTATTTCTGGAGTTCCGCTTGACTTGAATCTTTAAAACTGAATAAAACCTGGGAATGCCAGCATGCTCCAGTGTCATTCTCAGTGAAAGACTCATTGAAGGTGGTGTTGGCCTAGCACTAGCTGGCACTTGCTTGGGAGTTGACGAGTTCCTCTCTGGTTCCCGTCTGTAACTAAGCACTATAGGTTCTGGCATCATTAAATGTCATAGTTAGGTATAAATTATTCAGTCTATACACTCGAAGTGTTTTTTTTTTTTTTTTTTCCAACATTTGTAGTTAAATAATTTAGGTTGCCAAGCAGTTGGTGCATCCCTAATTCAAATACCGTTAGGCCCAGAAATATTTGGACAGTGACACAAGTTTGGGCATTTTAGCTGTTTACCAAGACATCTTCAAGATAGAGTTGTATAATCAAGGTGGGCTTACCTCAGTCTTAATTTAAAGGTATTCATATCCTAATTGGAGGAAAGGTTTAGAAATTACGGCTTTTTAAAATCTAGCTGCCTCTTTATCAAGGGACCAAGGGTATTTGGACAGTTATCTCAAAAGCTATTTCATGGGCTATTCCCTCAATAGTCCTTAATCAGTTAAGCAGGTAAGTGGTCTAGAGTGTGGCATTGGCATGTGGAAGCTGTTGCTGTGTACCCACGAAATGCAGTCAAAGGAGCTCCTTAATGGAAGTAAAACAGACCATCATTAGGCAAAATAAGAAGAAATTTGTCAGAGAAATAGCAGAAATGTTAGGAGTCGCCAAATAAACAGTTTGGTACGTCCTGAGAACAAAAAGAGGACAGGAACTCAAAAAGGCCTGGGCATCTGCAGAAGACAACAGTGGTGAATGATTGCAGAATCCTTTGCATGGTGAAGAAAAACCCCTTCACAACATACACCCAAGTGAAGAACACTCTCCAGGATGTAGGTGTATCAGTATCTATGTATACCATAAAGGTACGACAGCAAATACAGAGGGTTCACCACAAAGTGCAAACCATTAATCAGCCTCAAAAATAGAAAGGCCAGACTAGACTTTGCCAAAAAACATTTAAAGAAGCCAGCCCAGTTCTGGAACCGCATTCTTTGGACAGATGAAACAAATATCAACCTGTAGCGAAACATACTATGCTAGCAACCCAGGAGGTATTTTTTTTTAAGGCAAAGAACTGGAATATTCTGTAATGGCCAAGTCAATCACCAGATCTCAACTTGATTGAGCATGCATTTCATTTGCTTAAGACTTAACTTAAGGCAGGACAGCCCACAAACAAACAACAACTGAAGACAGCTGCAGTAAAGGCCTGGCAAAGCATCACAAAGGAGGAAACTCAGCATTTGCTGATATCTATGGGTTCCAGACTTCACACATCATTGCCTGCAAGGGATTCTGAACAAAGTCTTAATTTTAATTTATTTATGGTGAAGTTAATTTGTTCAATTACGTTTGAGCCCCTGAAATGGAAAAAAAATGCAAATCTTAAACGTTTCATAGCATATTTTGGTTCAACCCCTTTTAATTAAAATTGAAGGTCTAACACTTCAGTTGCATCTCAGTTGTTTTATTTAAAATCCAGTGTGGTGGCATGCAGAGCCCAAATCATGAAGATTGTCTCACAGTCCAAATATTTCTGGGCCTATATATATAGAGAGAGAATAAGTAGAATAAATAACGTTTTTGTATGTGATGTATAGTATAATAAGTATATTAAATACTTTATTAACAATAAAGTAAAGTGATGATCTTGGTTTAAAATGTTATGATGTTGCTTTTTTTATTTCTGATTTGTTTTCGTACAGTATTGTGCTTGGTGCCTACCAGAACAGCCACTCATTGTTTACTTATTCATTTTCTGTTGTATGAGAATCTAGCCCAGTTTCTGTTACACCCAGGCTACGCCTGACCTCTCAGTAATGACCTTAAACGACCTTTATATTTAAGCACTCGTCCTTTATGCACATATAAGCACACACACCCAAGCACTCTCACCACATTTAAAGGTCCTGTTAAAACATAATTAATTCCATTTCACTTATTCAGCGAAAACTAAAACTAATTTTAGTTCAGGATAAAAGGCGTTTTCTGACCTAAAACCATGAACTATTGAACTAAACCTTTCTCTTCATATCTTGTCACAGTGGAGCAGTTTACATATGCCATTCTCCTTCCCTTCTCTAGGTGCATGTCCGTGCAGGGCTGTTCCACGGTACGGAGCTGCTATGTAAGCCAGCAGTAAGCCATGAAAGCGGTGGCCGCTCTGAGTATGTATGGAACAAGACTCTGGAGTTTGATATTTCCATCTGTGACCTGCCCCGTATGGCTCGCCTCTGTTTTGCCATCTACGCTGTGATGGACAAAGTCAAAAAGCAGAAATCAACCAAGAACACGCAAATGAACAAATATCAGACTATCCGAAAAGCAGGCAAAGTGGTAAGAAGGTTACAAAGTAACTGTCAGTGCAGTAGCAGAGTACATGGGGAAGACAGGAAGAGGTTTCTAATGTGTTATTGCATTGCATTTTATTGCATTGTATCTCTTTGTATCTAGCACTACCCGATAGCATGGGTAAACACAATGGTGTTTGACTACAGAGGACAACTGAAGACTGGTGACATCATCTTACATACCTGGTCTTCTTTTCCTGGTGAGACAATGTGCACAATAAATTTTGAATATTACCATGTGTGTAATCTGCTGATGGTTTTGTAAATATGAAGTAGGATCTATAATTGTTAGGATAATCAGTGTGTGTTTGGAAGTGTTGTGAATTTCAGTTTGGGTAGCTAATTTTTTCGACCTGTGTGCATTTCAGATGAGCTGGAGGAGATGCTGAATCCTATTGGAACTATCCAGACAAATCCATACACTGAGAATGCTACAGCACTTCATATTCGCTTTCCAGAGTACTCATCGCATCCAATAATTTTCCCACCTTTTGACAAGGTATGTATACATGGTGCAAAATATAGTACCATGTGAAAGTCAAAATTTGACCCTTTATTTTTTGCTGTACAGTAATTGTTATGAAGTGATGTAGCTGTTATGGATGTTACTCTTTCTGCTTTTCTTTTTGGTAGATCCTTGAGAAGGCTGCAGAAATTGTTGGAGCTAGTGACTCAATGTCAATGGTTGGTGTACACACACAAACATGCATTTAACAAAGCCAAAATTTTACTTATGAGTAATTATAGTAATAAAATGTTTCAGTGTCCTAATTAAATGATGTATTTGAAATGAAGTTTGAATTAAAATGTGTAATACTTCTGTGATTATTGTTTTTTATCAGAGGTCCCCTGTAGTCCTTCCATGCTCGAAAGCCCATTGCATTTGGTTAATTTGATTAAAGCAGTTAAAGCTGTGATAGTATTTACAGCAATATTTTGTTATTTATTTATTTATTTATATATCTTGTTTGTTTGTTTTTGATGACACATTTTAAATAATTACAAATGTTTTCCTAGGCAGCTCCAGTATAGAACGAAAGACATTTTTTGGAATTTCTTGGAAAAATACCCCTCTCTTCTTTTAGAAGCAAAAAGCAAGTCTAGTAACAAATAAAAGCTGCAGTGGTAAAATATGGAACAACTGAAAAATATTATGTATAATGTATTTGTTGATGAAGTAATGTTCTATTAAATGTGAATTTTCTATTAGTTACTGCATTTTTAGCTTTTTTTTTTTCTATTTCTGAAATATGTTTAGTTATATAGTTAGTCTTTAATTTAATCAGGCAAGTCATTAACAAAATACTTTTATTTACAGTTGGCGGCCTGGCAGTTACTTGAACAAAAAAAAACTTTTTAGCACAGTGCTGAATATGATTTCAGCTGAATAGCCACTGACTTAGTGTATAATAATATTGTTTTAATAAGTTTTCAAAAAGCATATTTAAAATATATGAATGACATCTAAAATTGTACTAATCTCTGTTAACTAAAAAATAAATTTGTCTTGCAAATTATGCAAAAAAAATACTTCTTTGTGTAGTGTATAGTTCATTATTTATAGCACTGCAGCTAATGATAATTAAGGGTCATAATCATTCATTTAAATGTGTCTAATATAATTTAATCTGCGTCTATGTCTATCTCTTTCTCTGTCTGTCTTGCCGTCTCTCTCTTTGTCTGTCTGTCTGTCTGTTTGTCTGTCTGTCTGGGTGTGGCTTACTGACTGGGTAGGGACGTGGAGGAAAGAAGTTCCACATTGAATTGAAAGAGATCATGGAAAGGGATCCACTGTCACAACTATGTGAGAATGAGAAGGATCTGATATGGACTCTGCGGTATGACTGCCGAGAAAACTTCCCACAGTCTCTTCCCAAACTATTATTGTCTGTCAAATGGAGTAAGCATGAAGATATGGCTCAGGTACACCCAAAAAGCATGCACACACAAACGCAGCTCCTTATGTTCTTTTTGTACTATGACTTTTCTGTCTTACTCTCATTGGTCTGTAGTTGCAGGCTCTGCTACAGATCTGGCCCAGGCTAAGTCCTCGAGACGCTTTAGAGCTGTTGGATTTTAACTACCCAGATCAGTATGTCAGGGAGTATGCAGTCCGTTGTCTGCAAGACATGAGGTAAGAGTTCTCCATTCAAATCTTAAACATAACAAAAACATAACAGTGGGGATGAGCTAAATCTCTGTATGGCTATCTCTATGTCTACACCAAATCCACATTTGTTGCCAAAAAGCTCAGTTTTGGTCTTGTCTGTTTATAGAGCCTGGTCTCACTAAAGGTTACAGGCTTGGTTTGGTTGTTTCTTGGGAGCAGAGCCTTTTCCAAACCATTTGTGGTTTTTATCAGTATCCGAATCACTTTATTATGCCAAGCATATTATAGTACACCTATCATCAACCAAAGAGTTGCACAAATAGTTGCACCTAGAAGGAATCAACTGACAGGAATGGTGTAGTTGGTGGGTAGTTTCAGCTTCCTGAGACATTCACATGATTTCACCCTTGGAAAAGCTTGTAACATAAGCAAGTACAGCCTTGTCGCTGTACCTGACTGACCCAAAAGCCACTGGACATTGTGAACATTCAGCAGTGTTGTCCTCCATGCGTCACCATATTAGCACCATTTGCAGACAGCTGTACGACACAGGAGTACATGTCCAGACCTTTATGGTGACTGCTCTTAACACCAGGTCAACGTCACCAAAGACTGCAATGCTGTTGTGCCAGACTGTGATGAAGTGACTCGTGGCAGCGGGTCATCTCCAGGTTTTGTCTTTTGTCTGCTTTTATGTTGGTAAAGATGACTAGCAAATCAGTGTGTGGAGGCACTGTGGCCATCACAGAGATTACGGTTTATTGTCACTTGTTGTTGAAGGTCTAGTGTCACTACACCCATAATGCAAAGTCTGCAAGCAACTGTATGAGAATATTTAAGCTGCATGGGATGGCTTATCACAGGACACCATTAGGACCCTCTACAACTCCATGCCGAGACATCTTGCATGTTGGTTAGCAAACGTGGAATCTCAACACAATACTGAGACACACTATTTCTGTATGTGTAACTCAATAAATATCACCCATATCAGTCTAAATTCATCATTCTATGTTCCTGGTAATCTTTATTTTGTCCTCCGAATAGCATTGCAATCCAACACTTCCTTGAATGATGAGTGTGTAAGGAATTGTACTTGGTTAGTCACAGATCACAAGTAACAGACCAGACAAACACACAAATTAGTAATAAATATTGATCTAAAATCCCTAAATAGAATAAAAATAATGAGGAGCTAGAAAGATGTGTGATTACTTGTCCTTGTCTCAATATTTGTTTAGATATAAAGTTTTATAAACAGAATAATACCGAATGAAAAGCATTGCAAAATGTAACATTGTACAGTTGTTATTGTAACATAAAAGAATATAATACAATAAAGTGCAGTAAAGTTGGTTCAGATTTAATTTAAAGTGTAAAGTATATTGTGGTTAATGACAGCTACTTGCTGTGGGCAAAAGCTGTTGTCTGGTTTTACTGTACTTTTTTAATGCCCCTGAGTCTTCTACCAGAGTGGAAGAGACTGGAAGAGGTGATGTTTAGGATGACGGTTCAGCTTTAATTTTGACAGGAGTCCTTGTCACACTACTGTTGTAAATGTCCTGAGGATTTGGGACATTACACCAATGATCTGCTCTGCTGTCCTGATTAGGTGATGGAATTCAACTTGTTCTTGTGAACCATACCAGATGGTTCTAGAGAATGTAAGAATGGACTCAGTTGATCACCGTGTAGAACTGGATCATCGGGGTCTGCAGCAGGCTGAAATCCTTTAGCTGTCTCAGGAAGAAAATTGTTTGCTATGCTTTTTTTGCCTTTGGAGACCACTTTCTTCTCTCACATCAGATCTCTTGATATTATGGTGTTCAGAAACCTGAATGGTTCTTCAGTGGAAACCACAGAGCCATTGATGTTCAGGGGGAACAGACAGAGATTACGCCTGAAGTCTACCATCCCTGAATAGAAGTGGTGATGGCACACAGCTTTGTGGTACCTGCCTCCTGTCTGAAGCAGGCTGAGTTACACTGAAAACTGTGGTTCATCATTGCTGTATTTCTCACATTGTTGGCAAAGTACACAAATCATGTACTTGATTTAAATTAGAAATACCTAAGGTAAATTACTACTCCAGTAAAAGTAGAAGCTCCTTCCTTTTTGACCTCCACTGGAGTACTAAAGTATTTACCTACAAATGTACTTAACTATGCAGAGTAAAAGTAATATGATTTATTATAGCACCAATGTCCTATTATCATCTCTGGAACAAGACTCTTAATTAACTCGTTTTAGGTGAAGAGACTCTAGTATCTCTCTTTGTTCACCAGTCTTTAATAGAAGGTCTGACACTGGTGTCTACTCATATGACCATAAGCACAAAACACTGAAGGCAACCGTTTCCATTAGGTACAACTATAAACTGTAAATCTTTTTGCAAACAAGCGTTCGGTTTCAAGATTTATTTGCAATTTACTTACAAGTTTAAGGTCAATTAAAATAAAAAAAGCTGTTTAAAAAAGAAATACTTCAGTAAAGTAAGGATACACAAAAAATACCAGTACAGTACAGTACAGTAACCAATGATATTTACTTAGTAAGTGTCCACCACTGATTTCCTCACAATTTAGTTCAAATGGTCCTCCAAAAAAAGTGATGCATGTGTGTCTGTGTACATGGTGTTGCCTATCTGTTGTCTCTTTAAACACAGCCCAAGTTGTGCATTTAAAGCAGTCCTGAAGAAGCAGATTTCTCACTCCTTGCTTTTGCCAGCGAACTCTGTGTCTCTATCCAGTCTGTGTATCTTAAAGCTGGAGAGGTGCAGCTCACTGTCCAGCATCAGCTCAGAAAGCCAGGTCTCTGTTAAGCTGAGGACAGATTCAGGTTAAACGTCTTTGTTGGTTGAGCACAACTAAGGATGATGATAGTTTCTTGCAAGGCCAATCAGTGCCAGCGCACCTGTTTTGAGGAGATCTAAATCTCTGAAGCTATTATATCTGCTAAAATAATTTTAGGATTAATATTGTTCCTGAAGGCCACTAACTGTTCCCTGCTGACCCTGTTTGATTTACAATAGAGTATGTTAACAAACAAAAACAAACACAACTTCTCACCATGGCAGACATCAGCAGCACCATGTACTGATCAGTGACACTAGACCTAAGGTCTGTAGTTCTTCATCTGTCATCCTTGGATATTCTTTTTTTTTTTTTTTTTCACTTGAACCATCCTTCTCGCTGTGTGTGGGTTTAGTGTAAACATAGGTCCCTTTTTGAGACCTTAACATCTTTAGGCTTCTTAATTATTGGTCTTAATTATATGCCAACAATTGTGGCATGCAAAGAATTGAGAATATATTTATTTGATGACAACCATTGTTCTTTAGAATGAAAGATCATATGAATAGGCTATAAAAATGTTTACTGTGGTGCTATTGGGAGTGCATACATGCATACTCTACATCTAGAAATCAAGTTTAATTCTTGATATTGGAATTCTGTTTCTAAAATAAAACAGAATTTCAAGACACGCACTGCAGGATGTTAAAGGCAATTTGAATGTCATGCAACAAAAAGTCCAAGTGTTGCGCACACAAAATAACATGACAGACAAATGTTGTGGCTGCTAGGGTGTTGCAGACTTTGTTTCCTACATCCAAAAATATGAAAGGGTACAGGTGTTGTTGCGTACTCTTGCTGCTGCTTAGCTGCTATACATTTGCAGTGTGCAGTTACATGGCTGAACTTCTCAGATCCTGCAGAAACAGAACAGGTTCTCAGTCAAGTTCATTTTTTTAAATTTTCAAATAGTTTAAAACTTCGAAAATTCAACGTTCATTCAAAGTTATTCAGAGTTTATTCAAAGAATTTGCCAGACTAAAACAGTTTTTTTTTGTTTTAGTGCTGAGAAAAGATGAAAATCATTCAAAAAGATATAAAGGAACAATGATTACTTTATTGACTATATTATATTTAATGAAACGTAATAGTACACCTATTAAAGTAACAATTGGTCACTGTGTGATTCAAGATGTAAAGATTATGTAAAGATGTTTTAAGATTATGGGCCTTTCCAGTCTATGGCATCTGGAAAATTCTTCTGACCTTCTCTGCCGTAAACTCTCCACACCACCATACCACTAACCCACCAACCCTCTCTCTTTTTGTGCCAGGGCTTCCAGATAAACCCAGGGCTCTCTTTTCTGACGTTTTATCACTGGTAGGGGACTATGAAATCCTACAGTGCTACAAAAAAGGGTTCCAAAAAAATGTGTGCTTGTGCACACACCCCGTTTGTTCTGAATGTCTATTTACAGTTGAGATATTGAACAAGACTAGACTGAACTAGACTAATAACATTCGATTTGGCATGGTCTGGACAAATGTATGAATGTAGGGGACATCAGTATTTAGCCACACATGCATCAAAAGAGATCTTGTGATTTTGTGGATGCCTTTTGCCTTGGTTACTTCATTCACTAAGTGCATGATCATATGCAATCAGAAATTTTTGGCAATCATTAATATCTGCTATTTGTACATGCTCCAGGTCAAGAATGTTACAGTTGTAAATGTTACGACATTTCTGAAAACATTCTCTCTCTCTCTCTCTCTCTCTCTCTCTCTCTCTCTCTCTCTCTCTCTCTCTCTCTCTCTCTCTCTCTCTCTCTCTCTCTCTCTCTCTCTCTCTCTCTCTCTCTCTCTCTCTCTCTCTCTCTCTCTCAGTGATGAGGATCTGTCACAGTATTTGCTCCAGTTGGTGCAGGTCTTGCGTTATGAACCATACTACGACTGTGCCCTCACCCGGTTTCTATTGGAGCGGGCACAGAGCAATCGAAAAATTGGACATTTCCTCTTCTGGCATCTTAGGCAAGTGTTGGTGTAGAAAGTAGTGTGGTGTAAAGTGGTGTAGTCACTCAAACAGACATAGAGTTCAGGGAGGTACAACCAAACATCAAGAGCATTAGAAACTTATGTAGCCAGGTAACAGAATACTATACATATTCAGAATGTAACATTACTATTGGTGATCATAAGTCCACCCCCTTTTGTGAACTTAATAACGAATTTTTATTATTATTTATTTATATAATTTCTTTTTGGAGTTTGTTTTGAATGTGACTTGTTGAGATCCTGTAGTCTGTTTTACATAGCTTGAAAGGCTCTATTTATTTGTTTAGATTCAATCTGCGTGTCTTTTTTTATTAAATTGATCTTTCTAGACCTTTACATTTTTATACACAGGACTAGTGGGTGTTGCATTATGTTTTTCTTTCAGTAAATTAAATTAAGAGATTATTAAATATATATATATTTGTTTCTTGTATTATATTGTCTCATGTTACATGTCTTATTATAGCCATAAGTCTAATTTTTGGTAAATGTCTCAAACTGTTTGTAAAACTATGTTTGTGTACTTCCAGGTCAGAGATACACATGCCAGCAGTATCTGTACAGTTTGCTCTGATATTGGAGGCATACTGCAGAGGCTGCATCCCCCACATTGAAGTTCTAAAAAAACAGGTGCTCTCTCCATCTTGTCTATATGTCTGTTTATCTATAAAACACCTAAAATATAATATCTCATTATTTGGTACATGTTGAGTATCTTGGATTTAACTCTTGGAAAACATCATCAACATTTTCTATATGGATGCACTTTGTAGCTTTAGAATTACAAGCTGTAGTCCATCCATCCTTTAGCCCATTTATCATGATAAAGCCTGTGAAGGGAGCAGTACTTGAGTACAGAACTGCAGACAGTGGACTGTGCTAGCTGGGTGTAGTAGACAGGGATCATAACACTCTCTCGGAACACTTTTATTCTGAAAGAACAGCGGTTCCATTTTCTTAAAGTATCTATCAAAGCCACTGGTGATAGCAAAGTGTTGCTGGTTTGTTAGAGAATACATTTTAGCCAAACAAAAATATATATTCAATTAAGTAAAACCCTGAAATATTTTATGTGACCGGCAAAGTATGTTTATGAATACTGACTTATTAATACTGTAATAATGTTTTGTTCAAACAATTTCCTCTTGTACAGTGCTTTACAAAGGTCTTACCAAAGGAGCACTAAAAAGATGAGTATATGTCTGCTCTGGGTGCAAAGCAGCCGCATTATAATATGGGCAGTTTTTTAGCTTGGCAAAAAAAACAAGGACAGTCAGTTTTGTTAAGAGTGTAGTGTTAGAGTGCAGCAGTGACTCTGGCAGCCCTGGTTATTGCAGCATAAGGTATGCCCAGAGGGTAATAAAGAGTCTCAGAGATGTAAGTGTCCCTGTGTTGAATTTTGAGAAACCACTTATTATAACAGTTGTGTTGAGCTAATGTTCTTTTTGAATGTTGTTTTTTACTAAAGCCTGAAATTTTGTACATTTTGCAAACAAAACTAATATGAAATAGAGGTTGAATAATTTTGATTGCGACTATATCTGATGCAACTGAGAAACTATGAAGACGGTTTGTTTCTAGCAGCTTTTGAACCAAGAGCAAGAACTGTCTGAGCTGAGTAGGAGGAGGTTACTTGACACACAGTGTTTTATGTTGTTTGGCTGATGCAATTGTCAGTTGACAAAAAAATGAGTCACCTTGCGTTTTTAAGGTTGTAGAAAATTTAGGCCCCTGTAGATGTTATTGCACAAAGTTGAATGGGCTATAAATGTTAGGCATGAGACAGGATTCATAGATATGTATTGAATCCCAGTCTACAGTAAAATCCAAGTCTATAGTAAAACCCCAGTCAATTCTTTTCAGAATTATGCTTGGGAAGGCATCCAGGAAATCTGGCAGAACTGTGCAATTCTTTGATGCAAGACAATCTTGATGTCACCTACATCCAATAACTTGTCCAGTCCATGCCAAACTAAATTGCAGTTGATATTGGTGCTCATTGAGGTCTTACATGCTTTTAGGTAGGTTTGAGTCAAAGGTAAGGCAAAGGCCTAGGAAATCCTTCACCATTTACATTTACAAACAAATTGCAGCCATAGAATAATTAAAGCTCATTTACAGATTTCTTTAGTGATGTCTCAGTGCTATGATGTGCTCAAGATCTGGATTAGGTTTAAGAGGCAGTACACTTGTGGCTTTTAAATGTGCATTTAAATTTTTTCATCCCACCTCAAAAGACCATACGTGCAATTCAGTGACCATACCCTGCTGTAGATTTTAAAGCCATGTTGAACTGAGATTGGAGAGAATATATTATGGCTTCAGACATATTCAGACTAATTTACACTCGTCTGCAATATTTAGCCATAGTTATTTCTGACTGTTGTTAATGAATGTTGTTAGTACCTACATGAATTACTGTTCTATCTACAACAACCTTACACCTACTGTGTCTCATGTTGAGCACCCTGGTTCCTGGTATCTGCTTCTGCTACTGCAAGAAGCTAAAAGAGAAGCTATTTTCACATGCCATAAAAAAAATTTAAAAAAAAGAATCACAGATAACCAGAGCACCTTTTTAGGTTATCTTTGTCTGATATTCAAATTAGTTTGATTATCTGAAACATTTGAGTGTGACAAACATGCAAAACACAAAAGAAATCTGTAAGGAAGCGAACACTTTTTCACAGCACTGTATGTTCCCCCAAAAATATCTCCTATTTGGGGAGCCCGGTAATTTAAATTATGTTTGATGATTTTCTCTATTACACATATATATTAACTAAACTTACCATTTAATGGCTTATTTTCTTAAAAAAAAAAGTTTGTTAATATTATGTCAGTAAATAAGTCTTTATTAAAACTAGCCTTGATGTGTAAATCTTATTTATTAAATCAGACTGTGTTTACGGTATAAGCTTAAGCCAAGATAAACTACCATATCTGATATATTTGGTTTACAAGGGCCCCATCCTCCCCATTTTAATTTTTTCTAAAAACAGGATTCCTTCATTTCAGACTTTAAAGCTGGCAGATTAATGAAAAAATGTGTGAAGCAGTTAAGTGATTAAGACTGCCAAACTTGTTATAATTATAGATTTTTTATCTTTTGTCGCTATATCTCTTATTATGTACACACATGGACAAAATTGTTGGTACCCCTTGGTTAATGAAAGAAAAACCCACAATGGTAACAGAAATAACTTTAATCTGAAAAAAGTAATAATAAATAAAAATTCTATGAAAATGAACAAATCAAAGTCAGATATTGTTTTCAACCATGCATCAACAGAATTATTTAAAAAAAAAAAACTCCTGGAACAGGCCTGGACAGAAATGATGGTACCCTTAACTTAATATTTTGTTGATTAACCTTTTGAGGCAATCACTGCAGTCAAATGATTCCTGTATCTGTCAATGAGACTTCTGCACCTCTCAGCAGGTATTTTGGCCCACTCCTCATGAGCAAACTGCTCCAGTTGTCTCAGGAAGGGTGAAGGGTGCCTTTTCCAGACGGCATGTTTCAGCTCCTTCCAAAGATGCTCAATAGGTTTTAGGTCAGGGCTCATACAAGGCCACTTCAGAATAGTCCAGTGTTTTCTTCTTAGCCATTCTTGGGTGTTTTTAGATGCGTGTTTTGGGTCATTATCCTGTTGCAAGACCCATGACCTGCGACTGAGGCCAAGCTATCTGACACTGGGCAGCACATTTCTCTCTAGAATTCCTTTATAGTCTTGAGATTTCATTGTACCCTGCACAGGTTCGAGACACCCTGTGCCAGATGCAGCAAAGCAGCCCCAGAACATAACAGATTCTCATCCATGTTTCACAGTAGGGACAGTGTTCTTTCCTTGATATGCTATATATTTGCGTCTGTGAACATAGAGCTGATGTGCCTTGCCAAAATGTTCTATTTTTGTCTCATCTGTCCATAGAACATTCTCCCAGAAGCTTTGTGGCTTGTCAACAAGTTGTAGTTTGGCAAATTCCAGTCTGGCTTTTTTAACAATGGTGTCCTCCTTGGTCGTCTCCCATTAAGTCCACTGTGGCTCAAACATCGACGGATGGTGCGATCTGACACTGATGTTCCTTGAGCTTGAAGTTCACCTTTAGAACCTCACCTCTTTAGAAGTTTTTCTTGGCTCTTTTGTTACCATTCGTATTATCTGTCTCTTTGATTCGTCATCAATTTACCTCCTGCGTCCATGTCCAGGGAGGCTACAGTCCCATGGATCTTAAATTTCTGAATAATATATACAACAGTAGTCACAGGAACATCAAGCTGCTTGGAGATGGTCTTATAACCTTTACCTTTAACATGCTTGTCTATAATTTTCTTTCTAATGTCCTGAGACAACTCTTTCCTTTCCTCAGGTCCATGTTGAGTCTGGTACACACCTTGTCACCAAACAGCACAGTGACTACCTGTAGCCCTATATATAGGGCCACTGACTGATTACAAGATTGTAGACACCTGTAATGCTAATTAGTGAACACACCTTGATTTAGCATGTTCCTTTGTTCACATTTTTCAGGGGTACAATCATTTCTGTCCAGGTCTGTTTCAGGAGTTTATTTTTTTAAATAATTTTGTTGAAGCATGGTTGAAAAGCAATGTCGGACTCTCATTTGTTCATTTTCATAGAATTTTTATTTATTATTACTTTTGTCAGATTAAAGTTATTTCTGTTACCATTGTGGGTTTTTCTTTCATTAACCGAGGGGTACCAACAGTTTTGTCCACGTATGTATAAAGGGAAGTCATCCGTTGCTCCCACACATGCTTGGATCAGAGAAAGGATTTAACATATCAAGTTGTTATGTATGTATACAGGCTCCACCAATTATATTTAACAGTTTGTTGGTCTGTGCTGAGAAATTACTGTTTCTTACCTTTAAAGTTTAACTCGTACCTGTTTCATGGTATTTTTTTATTATTATATCTCACACAAATTTACATTTTCTTAATCTTTTTACTTTTTATTTATCTTCTGTTTATCATCATTACTACTTTTTTTGTTGTTTTATTTTGCTTAGCTATTGGTCATACCTAGGGTCAATGCCTGTTAGCAGATTCTGTTAAATAGTCCATTTTATTTCCATGTGACAAATCAGTGAACAAATCTTTGGGGGGAAATGAATGAAAAGTAAATAAAAAAATAAGTAGAAAAATTTAAAGCAATAAATCTGGTTAATTAAAGAATGTAGACAAAATGCAAGACCTAGTAAATCATCAAATGTTTCACCCTCAGATAAACAGAGCTTAAAGTTTTTGTCTTTGAAAAGAAAATCAAGCTAAATTCTGGCTTCAGATTGTTACAGGTCTACATGTGTTTCTGCCTTTCCCTCTACTGTTTGGAATTCTTTAGATTGTAAGACAGAAAGGAATAAAAGTTTCCAGAAAAGATTGGAAGCTGTAATAAAGTTTTACACTAAATAATGAAATGTAATTTGTTAAATGTGGTTTCTATTCAATTCTATTCATTTAATAACTATAAAATGTTGTTTTTGTCTGAGAATTAAGGTTTTAGTTGCGTCTGTTTGATTGCAGGTTGAGGCTCTCAGTAAGCTGAAGGCGGTGAATGAACTGATCAAACTGGGAACAATAAAGACAAAGAATAAGACAAAGGAGGCCCAGCTGAAGGAAGCCATGATGAAATGTCTAAGACAGACTGGATTCATTGAGATTCTCTCTGATCTGCACTCACCACTGAATCCCCAAGTACTCCTTGGTGGTGTCAGGTAAGAATATGTATAAATTATGGTTTACAAGCTAACAGAAACTAAAAACTAAGTGTGCTAACTGTTGTTCTTGCTTTCTCTTGCTCTCTCTTTCACTTGATCTCTCACTCTCTCTTCAGTGTGGAGAAGTGCAAGTACATGGACTCTAAAATGAAACCTCTGTGGATTGTTTACCATAACAAGCTGCTGGTAGGGGACACACTTGGAATCATCTTCAAAAATGGAGATGGTAAGAGAATGTATTAAAGGAAAGGGTAAGGAGAAAGAGAGTGTTAGACATGAGTGAGGGAAGAAGAGGAAACATAATTGCATATGACCTGTACTTAAATTCACCAAAGGTAAAATCATGGAAACTAAAGCGAGAATTTCACTCTCATTATAAGATCTACGACAGGACATGCTGACTCTACAGATCCTGAGGTTAATGGATATGCTGTGGAAGGAAGCAAACTTGGACCTCAGGTAGTGTGAATGTATTTTTATGTGCCGTTTAAAATTATACACTTTGTTCATAAGATTACACAATATATACATAAATAAACACACCTTGCTGTCTGAGATGCCCTCAGTCCCTACATATTTGGTTTTACTTGGAAGCCTTACGCCTTTATAGCAGTTCCTTAGACAAACACGTAATTAGTGTAAGACAGGTTCTCTAGCTTTTACTTGAAAACCTTGCTAACTAAGCATGGAATTCCTCATGATTTAAAAAGGCTCTAGGGGAATCAGAACATCACTTCACAAGTTGCCTAGAGCTAAAGCCTAGAGAGTGTAGTCCGTTGTAAACCACCCATATATCTGTGCATGTGCGTGTGCGCAATGCATCTGGAAAGCCTTGCACGGTTTTCACATTTTATGTTGAAGTCTTGTGCTAAAATAAAGACAAATTCAAGTTTCCCCTATCAACAGGCAAAGAGTATCCCATAATAACTGATTTTCTGAACGTTTTGCCAATTTATTATAATGGACAAACTAATGGTGCGTGAGTAGTCAGACCCTTCACTCAGTACATATTGTAGTTGAAGCACCTATGCCAGCAGTTACCGCCTCAGGTCTTCTTGTTTGTTATGCCACAATGTTTGCACACCTGCATTTGGGGATTTTCTGCCATTCTGCTCCATTCAGCTTTCCCTTAACCCAACCGCTCTCCCTGTTTCAGCTGCTGAAAAACCGTCCCACAGCTCACCCCTCTCTTACTGTGGCCCTTCTCTTCTAATTACTTAGTTTGGTGGCCAGCACCAGCATGCTTCACTGTTGGGATGATATTGGGCAGATGATTAGCAGTGCCTGGCCTCCCCCAGATGTGAGGCTTAGAATTGAGACCAAAATGTTTAATCTTGGTTTAATCAGACCAGAGAATCCTTTAGGTGCTTTTTTGCAAGCTCCATCCAGGCTTTTCATGTGTCTTGTGTCTTACCGAGTAGAGGCTTCTGTCTGATAAAGCCCAGATTGATGGATTGTCTCAGTGATGGTTCACCTTCTAGGAGTTCCTCCCTTTTACATATGAAATTTCAATAAATTAGCAAAAAAATCAAAAATTCTGTTTTGACTTTCTCATGATAGCGTGTTGAGTGCAGATTGAACAAAAAATGTGGTCAGACTTAACATTGCTAAACATTGATGTTGCCTACATTCAAACATTTCCAATCTATGTCAAATCGAATTACAGCTGTTTTTCGTGCTCATGGAGATATTACATGTTATTAGGTGTGTTTCAGATTTTTTTTGTCCAAAGTTGCACCCAGAAGGAATTAACTGATCAGAATTGAACCTTGGTGGGTAGTTTTGACATTGTGAGTGAATGATGAAGTTTCACACTCACTATTAAAGTGTTTAGTAAGTGTATGTACCATAACAATATTTAGAATTCACGCAATAGCCTGAGAACATGCAGTATTTAATGCCGGTGGCTGTACAAATCCATTTTAGACTTAAACTTCAAACCATGATTTATGTGTTACACATTTTAAAAATGAAAGCTTTAAAATGCAATTAAAACCTTCATTTGCACAAACAAAAAGTTCAGCAGAAACCAGAAGTAACTTTAAATCTTGTTTCACTTTCAGAATTGTGCCTTATGGTTGCCTGGCAACAGGAGATCGCACTGGGTTGATTGAGGTTGTATCATCTGCCGACACCATTGCCAACATCCAAAAAAACAGCAGTAACATGGCAGCTGCTGCAGCCTTCAACAAGGACGCTCTGCTCAACTGGATCAAAGACAAAAACCCTGGGTAAACCAGCATTTGTCAATATTCTTTTAAAAAGGATGAAAAATAAACTGTACATACATATCTGTACCAATAAATTGGTCTTGTGTTTTTGAATGCTTTGCATCATTTGGCCAACTAGAGTTTAATAATTATCTGACTGAACTGAATCAGATGTGCTAAGAACAGGGTAATTGTAATAGTTTATTAATTAAGTAATTTAGAGTTAAGGGTTACAAGTGGCCAGGTTACAAGTGGCCAGATTCCTAATGATTAGTAGATGGTTCTTGGATTGGATATATGGTTCTAGGAAAAAAATGTTTAATAGGTTTTGGAGTCTTTACATTAAGGGATGTTTATAAATATTTTCATAGGTTCTTTACTTTTGCATTTCTTTACTTTCTGCGTGTTGTTCAGATGACTTCACCCTCTTCATGTGTCCAATGCCAGACGTCCAGTGTCAGGCTGTTTAGGTAGTTTTCTGGTTTGTTGACTTGTAGTGCTTTATATTTTATTTATATTGTGTTGTTTATATTGACATGTGGTGCTTTAAAATAGATTCTAGTGCTTACTGTCCCCAAAAGTGTTATAATAGTGTATTTGTAGATTCTTTTTTTTTTTTTTTGTTACAACTTGGCAGGGTCTGTTTGTGATTTAGGTGTGTGTGTATTGATGAGAGTGAATGATAGAGGAGGAGGAAGAAATTTTTTGTGTTGCCCCTAATGCAGTATGAGGTGAAAAGTTTATTGGTTGTCCGTTTTTTGACTAGTGATGCTCTGGAGAAAGCCATTGAGGAGTTCACACTATCTTGTGCTGGCTATTGCGTCGCTACCTATGTTCTGGGTATTGGTGATCGCCATAGTGACAACATCATGGTTCGCAGCACAGGGCAGGTCAGTATAAATATCAGCTTCCTTCAGATGAAACACACTCAAAACATATGTGTTTGAGAAATAACTACTAGGAGAGTGTGAATCATACAAAACAATGGCAACCAAAGTTTTGAATGGGCAAAATAATGTACAGGACTGATTAACAGTTATCGAAAAAACATTCAGAGATATGTAATATTGGATAATTATTACAAGTATAAAAAGTATAACATTTTTGTCTTATTTGTCTGAGTTCTCTTTTTCTGCGTTTAGTGTGAAAATCTGATTTTCATAAGTCATAAGTATGCAAGAAGTCTAGAAAATTGTAATAGGTTCTCAAACCACTGTCTGTTTATACTGTACAACAAAATGACTAAATTCACTTTAGGAATGTATGAGTGACAGGCCTAATTGCCCTAAGTTTGAAAGCCCCATAGTTAGGGGGTGCATGTATACAATTGTATGGCTATTTGATTATTTGTGTTTTTCAGCTTTTCCATATAGACTTTGGTCACATCCTGGGAAACTTCAAGTCAAAGTTTGGGATCAAGAGAGAGCGGGTTCCTTTTATCCTGACACATGACTTTATTCATGTCATTCAAGAAGGCAAAACAGGCAACACAGAGAAATTTGGCAGGTATTTTCCTGTGCATGTATTGTTTTTATCTTTTTTGTTTTTAGATTGTGCTTGGTTTGAAGGTTACTCTAAAATTAGAAAAGATCCTCTTAAGTCTTATTGCAATTATTTACATTTTGCAGATGTGCAACAACTTGAAAGTGCCAAGATGATGCCATTTGCATTCATATGTGTGTGTGTGTGTGTGTGTGTGTGTGTGTGTGTGTGTGTGTGTGTGTGTGTGTGTGTGTGTGTGTGTGTGTGTGTGTGTGTGTGTGTGTGTGTGTGTGTGTGTGTGTGTGTAGTTTTAGACAGTACTGCGAAGATGCTTATCTGATTCTGAGGAAAAATGGAAATTTGTTCATCACACTCTTTGCCCTGATGCTCACCGCTGGCCTGCCGGAGCTCACCTCTGTCAAAGATATTCAATACTTAAAGGTACATACACCACAGAAGATATGTCTATTTCTAAAAACACCTTCTAATAAAAGTACAGTTTAAAGAAAACAAACAAAAATAAAACTGCATATTTCTTGCCAGTTCACATGCATGTTACTTCTCTTTTTTATGATATAACAGGCAAAATATACCTTATTGTACAAATGGATAAAGCTAAGCTAACAGACTGTAAATATTTTAGTGGAGGTGCCAATATCCAAACTGCAACATTCAAAGGAGACCATATAACTTGATGTTAATATAACACTATAATTACCAGGCCTCTTTCAAAAATTAACTGAGGCAAAAACGTTTTGTTTCTAAACCTTTATGGAAGCTACTTAACAAGTGAATGGCAATGTTTTTGCATTAAACAATAATTACCTTGCCATTCTATCGAACTAATAAGAAAAATTATTATAGGGCTGAGACAGGTCCTGGAAAACCTGACAACTCAAGAAAAATAAATATGATGTACCTCACGTCAAATGTACTTACCTATTGTGTTTTGGATTTGTGCAATTTGTGTGAAGTCAATGCTTATTCCACAGTTGTTCATAGACAAAGCTAATGTGTAAGATGACAATAGTAAAAATAATAATGGTTTATTATTCATTTAATTGGCACCAGCAGTAGCAGAAATAAATGTTTAAATGAGCTTCAATCAAATTTATTAATCACCCAAAAATAACATGTACAAAAATTGTTTCGTCAAAGTGTTCCTGGGTTTACTGGGAGATCATTCATCCAAATATTTTAGTATTTCCATGGGTCAGTTTTAGGGCTCTTGCTTTTCTTTTTGTACATATTACCATTGGATGATGCATCTCCATTCCTTTGTATCATCTAGACTAGGTAAAAAAAATAAGATGTGTGTCACATATTTCTCAGTAGAATTTTTTACATTTAAATGAAGAAAAAAAATGGAATATTGATTCTCAGTACTAAAATTAAGAGAACAATGCTTTATGACAGACTAGGTTAACTACTTGTAACTACTAATATAAAAGTATGAAACCTAGGAGTGATCTTAGACTCTTGTAGCTTTTTATCATTTAAGAAAGATTGCTTTTTCAGAGCAATACAGAAAAAAGTTTGTTACAAGCAAAATTGATTAATGTAGTGCTCTCCTTGTGGGGTTCCTAAGAAAATGGTCTACACCTTACAACACATTTAAGACATTTAAAATTTATTTCTTTAGCTTGGCTACATTAACTAGCCCCCAACCCCGAAGTTGGAATTGAGTTCCAAAGGGGTATCTCCATGTGCTTCTTTATGATGAAAGCCTAAACTTCATAAGCAAATGTTCATGTGGATTTTAATGTTACACTATGGGAAAGTGATAGAATCATGAAGATATTTTATTTACAGGGACACACTGTTAATTGTTCCATAAAGTTCAAAACTTTTTTTCTTGACATTGCCTAGAAGGTAAATGATCTATTATCCAGCTTGTCCTGGTTACTCAGAATCTTTCCTGCAAAAAAGGCCCACTAAGGATTTGAGAGTGTTCCTTTGTCTGAAAGACCTTTGGAAATTTTTATTGTATGTCTGAAGGTCTATCTTGTGCGTGTGTGCATGTGTGCGTGCGTGTGTTACAGGACTCTCTTGCATTGGGTAAGACGGACGAAGAGGCTTTGAAACAGTTCCGGCAGAAGTTTGATGAGGCTCTTAGGGAAAGCTGGACCACCAAAGTAAACTGGATGGCTCACAACGTGGCTCACCGGTCCTAAAACACTTGCACTATGCAGGATCTGAACTTAAAAATGTGGTTCAGCCTTTTCTAACCATCTACCCTAATAAAATAGACTGTTATATTTCTGTATACAACTTTTTCACTGTGGTAAAAAATAAGAAGATGCTCATATTGGAGCTTTTGAATGACAAAAGCCTGCACATGGTCAAAAAAGGGTGATTTAAACCCGAACACAGGCCCAGATCACTTCTACCTTATCTTATGATTCTACTGGACAGCAATGCCAAATGGGACCAGAGCTGGAGCCAGCCAGGACAAGTAACTGAGTATTAAAAGAAGGGAACAGATGTTAAGAACTTTCACTCCTGACTCCAGTGAGAAATTTATATTGAAGAAATTTGCACCACTCAACCTTGTTAGACATTCCAAAGTAAACCCCATAAACCAGTTAAGTTTTTTTTTTTTTTCCTTTGCTGCTGAAAAAAGTAGACTATGCAATTTTGAGTTTTGTTGTATCTAGCAAACTATATGACTGAATTTTCTACCTGACACCAAATTTAGTGCAGCATGTGCCGTTTTTAGTGCAGCATGTGACCCCCCCCCCCCCGCCCCACACCCCCCCCACCCCCCCCACTATGTAGGTGAAGTGTAGTACTCTGCAGTATAAGTACATTATTATTATTTTTTTGGGGGGAGGGTCGGGGACGGGGGGCAGTGGGGGTGTTGGTTTTATTGACTTGACCATTACATAAGCAATTCATTAGGCCAGAATGCTGGAGCAAGAATTATATTAGGTTGAATGAAATGAAACTGAAGTATGTTACAAATGTAATTCCTGATTGGGGGATACTCACTGCATCACAACTCATAGTGGGATTTGGGAACATTTTTTTTCCTCATACAAAGATTTTATTTCTAATTTCAATGTGCCTGACTACTTCAGGAAAGCAGTTTCTAAACACTGGAATTTCTTCATTCTTAACTTGAGGTTAAGAAATTATATTTTCTTTTCCTGTTTTTGTATGGTTGTGAATTATTAGTGGAAGCTAGAGACTACAGAGTTTGCTCAGCAGGCATTCATGAAGCCAATGCTGTATACTGCATTTAGTAATCAAACACTGAAACATAAGGCATAGTGTCAGAGCCAAGAAGCCCCTCTTCTCTGTTATTATTATTATTATTATTATTATTATTATTATGGTTCTTATTGTTATTATTATTATTATTATATATTAAGGTGGTCTGTTAGTCTTTCTAATGGAATTGCCTTTAGAACATGGATAGAGAAATGAGAGTGCACTGCTCAAATCTGACACACCACTATTGCTCTGAAGCACATTTATAAGACGGGATCAAAAAGGAAATCAGGAAGTCACTGTGTCGATTAATGGTATACCCTCTTGGGAAAAAAAATATTTTAATTGGTAAAGGATCTTAATGATTTGAAGGTTCTTTGCACTAAAATAAAGATTCTTAACCCTACCACATCTTCCTATCACATGGTTTAAAAAACTGTCCAGGGGCCCTAAGGACCAGTTTTGAGAAACACTCATCCAATATGCAGCATATATCATTAATGAGAAGCACAGGTGTTTTTAGTTTTCATAATTTCACCTTTTGTGCCCTATGAAAGCTCTTTTCACACTTGGGTGCACAAGACGCATGATGCAATTTGAAACGTCTTCTTTTTTTTCCTTTTTTTTTTTTTGGCGAAATTTGAGATTTGGCTTACAGAAGTCATGCCGTTCTGAAATCACAATTAGAGTCAAAGCTCTCATCCTTGATCTTGAAGTACCTCTGTTCTGATATTCCAGTGTTTTACTTGTCACACCCACTCCAACTTAAAAAGGGCTTGTTAATGGGGCAATTAGTTGGACAACGTGTGTAAGAGCAGTATAAACACCAGAATATTTCAGTAGGAGACAGGACTGGGGACCACTGGGCACAGGCTACTTTATTTACACACTAGCACTAGTTTACACTCTAGTTAGCAATTTGTAGAGCTTCATACAGTTAGGACTCTATGTATAGTGCACTTGAAATGAAAATGTGTGAATCCTAATGGCTCCCTCCCATAAATAAACCTGGGTTCTGTTCTTAACAAACATATTTTGTGTGAAAATGGCCTTAAACACAGACAGCAGTTTTGGATGTTTTGTATTTGTTTTTTTTTTTGTTGTTTTGTTGTTTTTTTTTTTTTGTTTTTTTTTTAATGTATTGAGTATTGAGAACCTGCTGGTATTTTTAGTGTTGCTGGAAATGTTTTCAGTTTTAAGGATCATGTAAGTGTATTAATATAATTGTATATACCGTCAGTTCCTTAATTAATAAGGGGCTTGTCTACTGCCTTAGTGGTGTTGGTGCAATATCTAGCTGTCATTTTTGAAAAAAAAATCTTATCTGGGCAATTTGTAAATATGCACTAATGCTGCTGTATGCTACACTGCTAACCTTAAATTTTCTGATACACTGAAACTCTGATCTCTCAGTCACTCTGAAACTCTTATGTTGTCATAGGAATGCTATTAAAGTTTATTCCAAATTTTCCAATGGCTTTATGTTTCTAATGTTTGTTTTATTAATTATGTTTAAGGTCTATGTGATTTGACACTATTCTATTTAATAATAATAATAATAATCCCAATATAGCACAATGCTTTAGAGTCTCATAATGACATAACTTTGTCATAACTTTATGCAGGAACCGCGAGGAGAGAATGAGGTAATAAAGGATAGCAAGCACTCAAAACATAATTATCTATCTCTAACTTAGTCAACTCAAGAAATATTGGTGCCCTTAATGAAGATAAGCTAAATTTCACATATACAAAAAAAACTACACATGCAATTTGTGATATTTTAGGCTTAAATAAATGGTTTTTATTTAATGGTTTTTATAAAAGTTTTGTGCTTTTATTAGCAAAAGGTTATTGGAACACTCCTACATGAAGAATGTTTTTAACTCATTGAGATTTTTGGGTTTTCTTTTGTGAACTGCCATTTTCAGCTGAGGCAACAGATTTTCAATTAGGTTCATGTCTGAGGATTAAAATGGCCATTGCAAAAAAAAAAAAAAAAAAAAAAAATATGCAACCATGTCTTTGTCAATTCACCCATCCCAACACGCTGTGGGCTGCAGGTGAGGAAGTCCATGATCCAGAATGCACAATGTGTTGCTTATATTATTAAATGTGTTTAGCTTGTGGATGATTCTGGAGGGGATGATTGTATTGAAGGCAGAGCTGAAATCGATAAACAGCATTCTGTTTAATGGTATTGATTGATATTCTACATACCAGTGACCTTAACGAGAGATTCTTAGCCACTGTTAATTAAATATGCCCTGTTCCTGGCAAATTTTTATTTGCTTTTGAAATTTCTTCTATGGCCCTGAGTATGCTTACTGGTAATTATTTTTACAGCTGACCTATATAAGTGGATTAACAACTGCAAAACCCATTCCTGCTAGGTGATGAGGGGATTCTAATTGTGTATTTTTTGAAACCTTTCAACAGTGTGCCCAAACAATTTACTAAATTCATTTACCATGGTGATGTACTTTACTACAAAATTTAAATCCAGCTTGTAGGTCCTGGGAATGAGTTAAGCAAGGACAAAAAAATAAATAAAATTATATATATAATGTCACGTCCCGTCTAGCCTAGCCCGTTTTTCTCAGTTTTCTCTGGTTTTCTGTTTGTCTTGTCGCTTCCATGTGCCTTTTGTTGTCTTTTGGTTTGCCTTGTGCTTCTGTTTGTTTTGGTTTTGGCTCCTCCTGTCTCCGCCCTTGTCAGTCCCCTCACCTGTCCCTAGTTTGTAGCTCTGCCCCTTCCCAGGTATTCCTTGTTAGCCTTTGTTTTCTTATACACCCTGTAGTGCCCTGTGTTCTTGCATGGTGTTTTTTCTCCCTGGCAGTTGTTTGTCTCCATGTCGGTCTGTTGTTTTTGTAACCTGGGTCAGTGTTTCCTAGTGTTTTTGGTTTTGTTTGATCTCACTTGTTCTGTAATTCATTAAATCCTTGCACTTATATCCTTCCTCCTTGTCTTGAACCCCACGTGACAATATAATATTAAGTGCTCTGCACTAACTACTGAAATATCTATTAGGTTCGAAAAGCTGTCTCTGTGGTTTACAGTTTTTGCCAAGGCTAAAAAACCCTGGGGAGTGTTCAGTTTCTGTTATCACATTTTTAACAAAGCAGAAGATTACCCTTTAAAATGTAAAATTTTAACATTGTTTTACCATTTGTTTGTGGTCCTTTTGTCTGTGAGGAGTTTCCTCTGGGTGCTCTGGTGTCCTCCTATGGTGCTAATGTGGCTAGCAAGGCTAGATGGAGATACTGAATATTCCATAGATGTGAATGTGTATGTCTGTGTCTGCCCTGTGATGGACAGCCCCCCTGGGACCTGGGAGGGTAAATGGTAATGAAGACATTTATTAGTGTGTTTGAAGGAAACCCCAGGTTATTGAGAATATTGCTAATTGATAATGTATTGATGGTCTGTTGTCGCTGCTCTAACTTGACTGCAAATTGAAATTGTCTGTAATGTTTATGCCAAGACCTTCTGTTTCAAACTGAAATCTCTATATTTTTTTATTTCTGGTTGATGTTTAGTAATTAAAGGAGCCCATGGGCCTCTTTGTGAGTCTGATGTGTTTAAAAAATGAAAAAATAGTAGAAAACCCACAATTTTATTAAATAAGATCTTTAATTAAATTGTCACAGCAACTTGGAAGACTGCAGTGGCCAAATAGCGTGTAGACTGCCTGCTTGCTGTTGTAATCCACCAGTGTAGGCAGCACCTTGGTGGACTGACAATTGCACCAGCAAGGCACTGGGTTGACTGTTCATCCTGCTTCAGCTGTCAGTCTTGTCACTTTTCTAACAACACGTATTTACACCACTTTTGTGTATGGTCAGTTGGCATTTACTTTTCTAATATTAATTAACCACATTAGTCTTACAGTGGTTATGTATCATCACATCATGTTTCAAGCTATAATTTCCTGGAGAAAATCACAATATATTACTTCAGTAGGTAGGTGAGTTAATAATAGTCAAACATAGGAACAATAAGATAAAGTGTATAAAAGAATACACCTACACTCACTTGGGCCCTGTTCACACTTGGCATGCATTCTGGATGATCTTATCATAAGTGAACAGTGTACAACCCAGAGATGTAGTCCAGGGGTAGTGGCCCCACCTTTTGTAAAAAAGCAGGAGAGTTTGCCATCATCAAGATTGCATTAGTTATGCTTATTGTAAAAATTTTTACAATATTTTAAAAATATTTAACCAGGGTCGAGTGTCTGATCAGTTATAAGAGTCTGATCATGCTGTATTTTAGAATTAGCACATATTGCTGTAAGCATACTGCATCAAGGCTAATCTACTCAGTAATAGTTCTAGCAACATTCAGGTTGTTCAAAGACACATATGACCACCTAACATTTAAAGGGGCAATGCAATGCTTTTTTTTAAGAGTATGTGGAAAAGAAAATTCAGTAAAATGTTTTTGTTGTTTGGGGTGTGAGGCTACAGTGTTTAGTATTGTGTAGGGTTAAGGCAATTTGCAAAGTGTGTGATTTTGGCTTGCAATCTTCTTCTTTAGCATAAATCATTCTCATGCTTATATATTAGTTAGTAGTAGTGTTAAACAGCTTCAACCAAACAGTCTTATAAGTTTCCACTCCAGTTTAAAAAATACCTCACTAAACTGTAACAAGGTAACCAATAAAAAGTAACTGAAGGCCAATGCTGGGATAAATAGTGGGACAGATTTACTCACATTTGTGATTAAAAATGCCCAGATTAAAGATAAATAATAATTTATTGGTGTATGTACCATCCTGGAACTTGTTTTTATTGTTTGCTTAAAAACTTAGAGATATAGATAACCCTATAGCTTGGTAAATGATTTATCTTAATGTAGAAATATGATGCTGTATCTCTTGGTGTTAAAGTCTCTAAGGTACAATTTTTCTCCTCCAAAATGAAGTGCAGTAAGGGCTAGTTTCTTTTGTGTATCCATTTAGGGATCTGTGATGGCATGGTCAACGTAAAGATCCACTGTTTTTCTCTGCTACGCAAGGTTTGTCATAGATGGTTTGGACTAACAACTGAATGGACAAAAGTGTTCAAGCAACTGAGAAAAAATATAACAAACTTTGCATTCAGTCCATCTAACCTCAAATTGACATAGGGCAAATAAAAATAATAATACCTTCACACAGTCTTGAGATATTTTAATGATATTCCTCCTTTGGGGCTATTTAGAAAAGCTCAGATATTTCAGAGCTGCACAGACAAATTATTTCTGAAACCATGTCACAATATGGAACTAGGTAACTGAAAAATAACCCATAATATTTTGTATTATTACAAGCTTTCTGTTCTCTTTTTTTCCCCTAGGTTGCTAGGAGCCCCACCCCAGGCCTTCCAGGGCAGTACCAACTTGGTCCCAAGTGGTACCAGCCCTGGTACGTTGCCCTCCAGCTCAGACAACCCAGAGCGCCCCCTAGGAGCTGGGTTGGGAATTGTGGGAAATAAGCAAGTAGGCAAAAAAGCAGGAATAACCAGAGACTCAGCAGTAGAACACAGAACAGGAAGAGAATGCGTAGGGGGGCTCCAGAGGTCCCACCCAGGTTTAAATAGGGCCCAAATACAGCTGTCTCCTCAGCCAACAACAGGCAGCACAAGCAAAGCAGAAAGATGTCCTCAGAGACCTCATAGCCACGCCACAGCATGCCAGAGCTGATGCAGACAGCTTTTGTTTCGCCTTCCCGTAAGAGCAATAATGGCTGACCTGCTTCATTTGCTCCAGAAACAAACTCAGGAGTCACACTAAGGGGCTCATAGCAACTTCCTGTGGCATTCTCCAACAGACTGAGCATCTTTCGGAAACCCAGCCACAGCCCTCCTGCTACAGCCAGACGCGAGAGGTGTCTCAGTGTAAGTGTGAGAGAGCGCCGAACAGAGTAAGACAGAAGGAAGATGAAGGATCCAACAAGCACACAGGTCCAGCCCCAGCCTGAGCGTAGAAAAATCCTGAAAATAGACAAAAACAGATGGGGCATGGAATGAGTTCAAATGGTTAAAATCTCTTTTCTGATAGTATAGAAGGACGATGACCTGGGTGGCTCATGAAACGATTTAGACAACTGAATCAAACTCAATCAACTAGTACAAAACCCTAAGTCTAACCCTAACCTCTGCCTCGCCCATCTTTAAAAGAGTACTGATCACAGGGATGAACCATTTAGATCACATCAGTGACAGCAACATGAAAGTGGGATGGTAGTACATGTTGCACTGGTAGGTGTCACAGCCATATATATCCAATATGATAGCTAATGAAGACAATAGATAATAGCACAATAAAGACAAAATTCTTTATTGAAAGACTGTCAGCTACAGTTTTTCTTTTTAAAGAAAAAATTACTTCTCATATGATAATGCTTGTTTCTGTGCTGTACCTTCTGTGCAGTGCTGTAAATTTACTTTTTTACATTTGCTTTAAAAATATGTTTATCATATTGTTATTAAAAAGGCCAAATGGTAGATTAGAAATTGGAGGTATTGTATAGTTACTCTGTAAACTAGCATTGTGTAAAAAACATCCACCACACAACCTATAGAGAACCTTTCCTACATTTATTGATGCTGTTGAATAATGGGAAGTGCACATAGAAGGCACACTGATAACTCCCTGGTAGTTCTCTACAAAGAGTCCCTTAGAAAAAAGGAACTAAATTCAAGTGTGTTATTCAGTGTACTTTGCATGTATTTATGAATAAAAAAACTAAGCATCATTGTAAAAGTATACTTGGCATTATCCTGACAGAAAAGTCTAAGAATATCTGGCCTAAACTTGTACCTGATTCTTTGTTTGAGATTTACTTAAAAAAATTAGATATTTTTTCTTGTACATCTTGATTTGTGTAGTCCACTGGAAATTATACTTAAAGTATAGTTGAAGGTACATTTTAGGTGTAAAATATAGTAACTAATTCAAACCCAACTTGTACATTTATACAAGTGTACTCGCAGTTTAAATCAGTAAGAAGGGTCTGGGTTTGATTCCAGTCCAAAGACATGCAAATAGGCAAATTAGAGATGCTAAATTGCCCCTGTGTGTGTATGTATGTGCTTCCCATGTGTAATTTGTAGTGAAAATGGTTGAAAGTGGGTCATTTGTTTTTCATCTTTGTTTGGTTTTCAGGTTTATAATTAGGTATGAAGTCATTTAATATTTAATGAATATTAGTAATAATTAAATAATAAATATGTGTTCTTTATTTTCCTATGCTGGTCAATACATGACCATTAACCAATTAGCCATATAGGGTGTCCTGAATTTTAGTTAAGAATTAGGGATTACCAACATTAACAACCTTGGCCAAAGCCACAACCAAACAAAATTAAATGTTCAGTCATTTTTCACAGCGTTTTATTAATTTTGTTTAAATTTTTTTTTTTTTTTTTACCATTGCATAAATAAATTAGGCTACATCCCGGATAGCAAAAGGATGTAGGCCACATCTGGCAGAGATATGGCACTGCTGGCCCACTGTCAGCACTGACAATGGTGGCCCACATATTTACAACGTACAAACTGTACTGTACTCCACTGCTACAAGCATACACATTATGTAGAACACCAGCAACCCAAATAATATTTTTTCAGCAGTAGTGTTTAGTCAAATAATCTACACCAGTGATGTGCATCTATATGGTAGGAGTAGCAAGTTAAAAGTCCAATGAGGTAGCTGTAACTAGAATTTGCTATTTAGGATTGAATTAAAAAAAAATATATAGTGGTGTATTTAGAATGATTTTGAAAATATTGGCAGTTTTCTATTTTTATCACATTTGCTTGTGACAGGATCTGTAACTAATGCATTAAAAGGTTTATGGAACAGGACGTTGTAGTCAGAGTGTTTATCATGTCTCCCAAACCTTTATTCTTTATCAGCATATACATCTTATTCATCAAAGTTAGATCTATAATTAATCTATAAGCAGCATACAAGATAAATAAATGAATGAATGAATCCAATATGTAAGAACGCTATGAAAGCAAAAAAAGAAGTTTAAGGGTTACGGTAGCATTAGTTATGTGTAATGTAATGAAATGTGTATCTTACCTGTACAGAAAATGACTCCTCTTTGCAAAAACACTATACTGAGATATCCATAAGTTCAGCAAGGGTCCAAACATGACCATGGCTGACAATAGCAAATGAAAATGCCGTCTAAATAATGAATTTCCAAGCAGTCGGGCTGCAAGGTCAGTTGTAACCACAAGAAAAGAGTTCAAAAACATTTGTGGCAATGTGAACTAACACAGACTTATCAAATTAAGTTGGCATCAGATTTAAGCCTATAAAGGGGAAAAATCCAAGTGTATTCTAGTATATGTTCCACCAAATCTCTCTCCTCTTCTGGGTTTTGTTCCGTAACCTTCAGTAGATTTCCATACGCAGCTTGGTAATGCCCTTCAGTGTATCTGGATGGTTCTGTTGTCACAGCAACAACTTTAATGTTGTTCACGCCTTGATCCAACAAAAATGCAAAAACAAAATCATCATCATTCTCATGCTTTTAGGCTTTGTGTCGGTGTGTCCTGAAATTTACAGCACAACTCAACTGCTCCAGCAAGTAATCTCTTCCCTCTTTCGGCCTGCTTTTCACACTACCCACCCCCTAACACTTGTAGTAACAGAAGAAAGTTTTAGCTCCACCCTAGGGCACCAGTCCCTGCCACCATCCACACATGCACATTATTTTGCAAGTAAGAGGCAATTGAAAATAGACTGACATATACAGTAGCAAATAATGTGTACAAGTAATGTTTCACAGTCATATATGACATACATTCCTGTACACAGTCCTGTGTTTACCAGTCCTACTTCTGGCAACCCATAGCACTGAATAGTTTCTAAATATTCACAGGTCGAACACACCTAATCAAGCTCATAAAGCCCATTTTACTGCCCTGCAAGTTGCATTCTTTCTAGCTGTTAATGTTGTGCACAAAAGCTATGTGTAGTACATACGGGCCCATCTTACTACAGTTAGTCACTACCCTGATGCTTTGCCTGCTCTGTTTATTTTTAGGTTCAGCTGTTAATGTCAGAACCTGTTTCTGTCGATCACTGCTTTTTCTGCCATCTGCCTTTGTCTCCGCCTGATGAGCTCCACAATATGATTTGTTCCTCTAAATAAAACCCAGATTGCTTATTCTTACTTAAGTTATAATAGAAGGACAGTGCATGGACCTTGAAGTGTATAGATAGATAGATAGATAGATAGATAGATAGATAGATAGATAGATAGAAAGACTTGCTCCTTTTGTTCATGATGATGGTGTGCAGTAAGCCTTCTTTACTACAGAGTCCAGATCCACACCAACAACTGACCCTGCTCTTTTTAATGCTTCCTCCCCAGCACACCCCACTATAAAAGAGACAGCTGGACACCACACATTTTAGATAATAGCATTCAACAGCACACCTCCCTATAAAAATACTTACCTTTCAATCAAAAAATGCACTTAAACAGTGTTTTTTTTCTATATATGTATATTTTTTATGTATATAGCACTGAGGAGCTCACTGGATATTCAGGCAGATAAAGTAATCTATGGCTAAATAGTTCTAATTAAAGACTTGAACTATTTGATAGGCACCAGCATCATCAGATGGGTGAGTGAAGCATGTGGCCGAGGCTTTTTGCACAGTGGGAAAGTGATTGGACATGAACAAAGTTCTATGGAAGTCTAAATAATCCAGTAACAACTAATCAAACAGTGGTAAATGAGTCCATTTCTGATGATATTTCTTATATGTGCATTGATAGATAGATTAAGATAGACTAATGTTTCTCACCAGTTTATCTGCTGTAACTGAAAAGCTATATGGATTTAATATTTAATTACACAGTTAGTAGCTGCTTTTGGGCCATGGGAAAAAAAAAGGCTGTTTGGTTGTGTAGGAGGATGTTTCCTGACAGCCAATCAACATAGAATTAACTATGTGTCAACAGCCTAGCAGTGAACCAGTCCTACATAGTGGTACATAGTGGTAGTGAATTAGAGAGGTCTTAAAAGCCTTGTGGAACACTATACCTTACATTTGTATGCTGAGATGATTAAATTTTTACATTCACAAGTCATAGTGATCAGTCAGGAAAGATATGAACTGGAAAATAACTCTTCCTGTTACATGGTTGCTGCAAGGTTTTCTAGCCTGTCTAGTAAAATGGTACATTGTATTAAATGCCATACTAAGATCAAGCAGAAATCATTAAAGATGCATTGCTGACATTGGTACCATGACAAGGCCTACATTAAAAAAAAGGAAATTAATGTGATTCCTGCGGAGCAAGCTGTTGTGCCTCAACTTTGTCCAAAATCTTATAGAATATACATTAGAGATAGAATCAAGATTAGATTTCTTAAATTAATGGTAATTTAAAGGTTTTGGACATACAGCCACAGCTAAGAGAAGAGTTTATTATTGATGCAAAATTCCTTCCACATTGTAGGTGAAATATGTCATTTTCACACATGAAATGTAGATTATGGATGAATTTATAACCTGCCCAACTTTTTTTCTGTCAGAACAAATTCTCAATTGACTACAATAACTGTATCAAAATGGTTATTATATTAATATATAATTATTCAGAAAACTGATAATTAGTTTTTGTTGTAACATTTTTAAAAGAACTTGCTGATGAACTAGAAGAACTATTTAACTGTAGGACACAAGATCTGGGCTGTATGGTAGCAAATTTATAACTGTGATTTTTTCCCCCTAACCGTTTTAATTTTATTATTATTTATTATTTAAAAATAATCATGAAATAGTTGTTGCAGTAGGGTGCTGGTATTTGGAGTGCAGCTTCTTAGTTAATTTGCGAATTTGACGTCTTCCATCCTAGGAAAAATATTATCCTCCCGTGCAGTAGGTGGTGATATTGCATTGTGTTGTCTGCCGGCATGAGACAAGAAGAAAACGACGGTTTGCTGATGTTACCAAAACAATTATCTGTACTGTATTAGATACAAAAGTGATGAATTTATAGAGTTGATATCAAAATGTCTCCAGTCTTAGGAAAATGCTCGCGAAGCTTATTGACGTACGAAAAATCTAACTTCCTGAATGAGAAATCACGCCATGAAAAGCACGTGTCAAGGCACTGTTTCAACTATGAGGTAAGGTTTCAGCCAAATAAAACGTGTTTGCAAAGTTCTGTTTAGTAATTTAGTGCAAGATTTATTTTCTTTATTGAGTCGAGTTATGAATATGAGTACGATAGGTGAAACACTATTTTGTCTACTTTCTTTGGTATTGGAATATTACATTTGTTCTTCCAGTCTGCTGGCAATGAAAGTGTTTTCCTTATTTGTTGCCATAAATTGCTCATCACTTTAACGGAATCTTCAGAATCCTAAAATAGTAAACGTCAGCAAGGCACCACACCATGTGTTTGGAAGGCTGTGTCATACAAGGTTAGGAGTGATCCATCATAAACGGCTGGTTTATTAAGGCTGTCTTTCAGCTCTGTTTCTCACTGTCGGTTTCACTCTTAGCAGTTATCGGTTATCCTGCGCAATATTACATGTTATTGTAAATCCTTCTCTTTTTTGTGCTTCTTGCACCCTGAAGTCTATCCAGAAAAGTTGTTGTTATTAGCTGAGTTGAATTAGGCGAATTAATAGTTTGGTCATAGTTTGATAACTGATTAACTGCAGGAAAATGCTATGGTGAAAGTAAAATATTGAAATATTTTCTGATTTGCAGATTTCTTTATTGATACCTGAGTGTGGAGTCCTACCTGTCGAGATAGAAGAGGTGATCCGTAATTTCAGCTCATATTACATTGTACGAGATCTGCCGGTTTATACATTTCTGGAAGAGAAATGGCTTGGAACAGTTGTCAAGAGAGGTAAGAATAGGGGGTTCGAAACGAAGGTTTTTTTATTTATTTATTTATTTATTTATTTTTTAAAACCTCTGCCTTGATGCTTTTCTCTTTGGTTCTTATCTGACTGTTTTCTTCATTCTGTTATTACAGGTGGTTTTTATGCACTGTCTCACAAAACCCAAATTGATGAAGACAACGTTTTTGCACTTTCATCCGGTGGTAAGTATGATTATTAGGGTCCTAGCATGTAGTGCAGGGACACTTTTGTTTTTGTTAGGATTTTCTTCTTCTTTTTTTTTTTTTTCTGGAAGGCCTAAAGGCACCAAATTTGGCATTAACAGGAGTGAAATGATAAGAGATGGCACCAGTTGGGAGAGCGCTATAGTAAATGTTTTGACTTATAACTGCTAAGCCAAACTTTCCTCAAACAAAATGACATTTTTTGCTGATTCCTTGGGTGAAGACATCATAAATCACTTTGTAAAAAAATTAAAATCCAAATTAAATTTGGTTCAGGACTAGATTCAGAGGTAGCCTATCACAGTGGTGCATTTACATTGATAGTGGATATTATACATATCTGTTTCTCAACAACCGTATCAATCTGTAATTTTGCATGCAGCATCTTTGGGCCAGACTATGAGTAGATTACTAAGGACAAACTGATACATTAACGTTCAGCCAATAAGTGCTCAATAGCCATTTGAAAGGCTTACTATTAACCAATCATCATGAAACTCGAATGGTATATCTTTAGAGGCACTTTGCAACATCCAGTAACATTTTTTGGCCACTAGTGAGTGCTGTTTTGGCAAATCAGGAACATGGCATGCGTAACTTTGTAAATAGAACTTTGTTTAAAAAAGGTATAATTATTTTGTAATCATAACTGTTTACAAACTTCACTTTGAACTAGTCTCTGGATTTTGATTGTAGCTCCTACAAACAGGATTCGTAACTCTACTTGGTCTTTCTAACAGTCAGTCAATTCGGCCTTGGCATTTTGTCTAAATTGGTATAACTAGTCAGTGCTTACTAGGGCTGTCCTCTAGAAGTCGGAAAACCTTTAAGACTGAGAGCCTTCAAGTCGACTGACAAAAGTGACCTTTTTTTTTTTCTTCGTAAAACAGACTAAAGCTTACTAAAATGCACAAGAACTTTAAGGATGTAAAAAGACATTTTAATCATTATTAAAAAGGGAATAATAAATATAAATGTAAAAACCGGATTCCAAAAAAGTTGGGACACTAAACAAATTGTGAATAAAAACTGAATGCAATGATGTGGAGGTGCCAACATCTAATATTTTTTATGAATAGAACACAAATCACAGATCAAAAGTTTAAACTAAGAAAATGTATAATATTAAGGGAAAAATATGTTGTTTCAAAATTTCATGGCATCAACAAATCCCAAAAAAGTTGGGACAAGTAACAATAAGTGGATGGAAAAAGGAAATTGAGCATATAACGAACAGCTGGAAGACCAATTAACACTAATTAGGTCCTTTAACAACATGATTGGTTATAAAAAGAGCTTCTCAGAGTGTCAGTGTCTCTCTGAAGCCAAGATGGTAAGAGGATCACCAATTCCACCATTGTTGTGCAGCAATACCAGAATGGTGTTACCTAGTGTAAAATAGCAAAGACTTTTAAGTTATCATCATCAACCGTGCATAACATCATCAAAAGTTTCAGAGAATCTGGAACAATCGCTGTGCGTAAGGGTCAAGGCCGTAAAACTCTACTGGATGCTCGTGATCTCCGGGCCCTTAAACATCACTGCACCTCAAACAGGAATGATACCCGGCAAGGAAATAATAGAATGAGCTCAGGAATACTTCCAGAAAGCATTGTCAGTGAACACAGTCCACCGTGCCATCCGCCGTTGCCAGCTGAAACTCTACAGTGCAAAAAGGAAGCCATTTCTAAGCAAGCTCCACAAGCTCAGACGTTTGCACTGGGCCAGGGGTCTTTTAAAATGGAGTGTGGCAAAATGGAAGACTGTTCTGTGGTCAGATGAGTCACGATTTGAAGTTCTTTATGGAACACTGGGATGCCATGTCATCCGGATCAGAGAGGACAAGGATAACCCAAGTTGTTATCAACGCTCCGTTCAGAAGCCTGCATCACTGATGGTATGGGGTTGCATGAGTGCTTGTGGCATGGGCAGCTTGCATGTCTGGAAAGGCACCATTAATGCAGAGAACTGTGTTCAGGTTCTAGAACAACATATGCTCCCATCTAGACGTCATCTCTTTCAGGGAAGACCCTGCATTTTTCAACAAGATAATGCCAGACCACATTCTGCAGCAATCACAACATCATGGCTACGTAGGAGAGGGATCCGGGTACTGAAATGGCCAGCCTGCAGTCCAGATCTTTCACCTATAGAGAACATTTGGCGCATCATAAAGAGGAAGGTGCGACAAAGAAGGCCCAAGACGATTGAACAGTTAGAGGCCTGTATTAGACATGAATGGGAGAGCATTCCTATTTCTAAACTTGAGAAACCGGTCTCCTCTGTCCCCAGACGTCTGTTGAGTGTTGTAAGAAGAAGGGGGGATGCCACACAGTGGTAAAAATAGCTTTTTTTGGGGGGATTTGTTGACGCCATGAAATTTTAAAACCAACATATTTTTCCCCTTAAAATGATACATTCTCTCAGTTTAAACTTTTGATCTGTGATTTGTGTTCTATTCTGAATAAAATATTAGATGTTGGCACCTCCACATCATTGCATTCAGTTTTTATTCACAATTTGTTTAGTGTCCCAACTTTTTTGGAATCCGGTTTGTAAGTTCTAGCTGTGCTATGACGCATGCTGGCTAAAAAAATTAACTCCACGTGACGACGTGCGCTGGCGGTTCACCGTTAAGGGAAGCTAAAGCTATGAAGCTGAGAAACACAGGGGGAATGATGTCTCAGAAAAAGTCTGGAGGAGCTTTTGAAGAAGAGAATCCGAACAAATGAAACCGAATTCTGCTCTTCATTTAGTCAGACGTCCAACACTGCTTCAAACAAGTGAGCTGACTTTCGTTTTAGACATAATGGCTGTTTGCGGAAAGGGAAAAACGGACCCAAGACGTTTGTTTTATGATAATTCCATTATTTTAGAAGCTAAATTACAGATATTTATATTTATTCGTCTACAGTTAATATTATTTTTATTTAAAGATAAGTACAGTCACTTAATATGCCTGTAGATATACGAGAAATAATGAATTCAGCGCGGGTAATAATACCCTATAAATAATTTAAATATTCACTAATGTTGATATTATTTATGAGACATGGAAGACGAAGCGTCCTCCTACTGAAGAAGCTGTTAAAAGTGAAATTAAAAAGACTTAACCTATAAGCGCTAATGTTTAGCATAAATACGTGCTGCTGCCCGGCGATATACTCTGTGATTAAATCAGGCTCCACTTCAGATCAATCATCATAAGCCGCGTCTCTTTTAGTTCAGAAATATGTTCCTGTGACTCTGCTGACTTTCTAAATGAGGAGGACATCAGATCTGAAACGTATGCAAATTGATTTACTGAGTACTAGATAATGTTGGGTCGGGTATAGCCCTAGTCCTTACACAGACCAACTCAGTATTTTGGTAATGTGCATACGCTGAGGTTAGTGCAGCTTGGCCTTTAGGGGGAGCTATAGCACTTAAACACTTTAAATCATTAAAATGCCTGTTACAATGTGATTCCACAGTCTATAGATTAACTCGTCATTTGATTTAGCTCTCTTTCCTGCACAACATTGTAATTGACTACTTCTTTGCTATTTTGACCTATTCGTTCAAACAAGCTTTTTTTTTTTTTTTTTCAAAAGCTTTTAAAACCAAGGGTAAAACGTCAATTTCAATGAAACTTGGCAATTGCTGCTTGTGGCTGTGTTTTTATTTTATTTATTTTTTTATGAAATGATTTGTTAAAAATACATTTTGTTGTGGTGAACTTTAATGTGCTCATAAACTAATATACTTCAGATTAAGTTCAATATAGTTGTATTTTTGAAGCTAAATTATAATTGTGAGTTGCACAGCCGAAATTACATGCTGAAATACAGAAAAAGAATGTTTAAAGCGCTAATTATTAAACTGGTGCTCAGGGACCTCAGACAGTCGACATTTTTGCTCTCTTCCTGTTTTGAAATGGAATCAGAATATTGCCAGTTGATTGACACTTCTTTAAAGTGAATTTACACATATTTCTCATTCTAATTTATTTATGAAAGAAATGTTTTAGGTATTTTTTAATCAAGTAATCTAATTTGCCCTAATGTCAGCATGGATGATATGAAAAATCATAACACGTTTTAATTCTTTCTTTTCTATAACCAACCATTGCCAAAAAATGGAAATGGTGTCGTACCAGACACTTATGGAGTGACTCCGAATGGCAGCAGGTCATCTTTAGTGATGATCACTTGAACAACAACTCATTGTAGCCAGCATAGAGATAAGATAAGAGAGAAACAGATAAGGCTGACCCCTGGGACTGAAGGAGTAGCTAGTTTGCTACACTTTGGATAAAAGGAAGTAGCTGATTTGTGGTCCCTTTCACACAGAGTAATAAAAGTCCACCCACTATTTATGATCAAGTGCCTAAGCTTATACGTATGTGAGTCTGGATATAATATACTAAGAAAATGAAGCTAATAGAAACATGTGATATATGTGAGAGATAATAATTACGTGACTATATATACACGTGGACAAAATTGTTGGTACCCCTCGGTTAATGAAAGAAAACCCCACAATGGTAACAGAAATAACTTAAATCTGACAAAAGTAAGAATAAATAAAAATTCTATAATTCTCTAAAATGAGCAAATAAAAGTCAGACATTGCTTTTCAACCATGCTTCAACAAAATTATTTAAAAAAATAAACTCCTGAAACAGGCCTGGACAGAAATGATTGTACCCCTGAAAAATGTGAACAAAGGAACATGCTAAATCAAGGTGTGTTCACTAATTAGCATCACAGGTGTCTACAATCTTGTAATCAGTCAGTGGCCCTATATATAGGGCTACAGGTAGTCACTGTGCTGTTTGGTGACAAGGTGTGTACCACACTCAACATGGACCTGAGGAAGCAAAGGAAAGAGTTGTCTCAGGACATTAGAAAGAACATTATAGACAAGCATGTTAAAGGTGAAGGTTATAAGACCATCTCCAAGCAGCTTGATGTTCCTGTGACTACTGTTGCATATATTATTCAAAAATTTAAGATCCATGGGACTGTAGCCTCCCCAGACGTGGACGCAGGAGGAAAATTGATGACAAATCAAAGAGATGGATATACGAATGGTAACAAAAGAGCCGAGAAAAACTTCTAAAGAGATTAAAGGTGAACTTCAAGCTCAAGGAACATCAGTGTCAGATCGCACCATCCGTCGATGTTTGAGCCAAAGTGGACTTAATGGGAGACGACCAAGGAGGACACCATTGCTGAAAACAAAACATAAAAAAGCCAGACTGGAATTTGCCAAACTACATGTTGACAAGCCACAAAGCTTCTGGGAGAATGTCCTATGAACAGATGAAACAAAAATTGAACTTTTTGGCAAGACACATCAGCTCTGTGTTCACAGATGGAAAAATGAAGCATATCAAGGAAAGAACACTGCCCCTACTGTGAAACATGGAGGAGTCTCTGTTATGTTCTGGGGCTGCTTTGCTGCATCTGGCACAGGGTGTCTTGAACCTGTGCAGGGTACAATGAAATCTCAAGACTATAAAGGAATTCTAGAGAGAAATGGCTTGCCCAGTGTCAGAAAGCTTGGTCTCAGTCGCAGGTCATGGGTCTTGCAACAGGATAATGACCTAAAACACGCATCTAAAAACACCCAAGAATGGCTAAGAGGAAAACACTGGACTATTCTGAAGTGGCCTTGTATGAGCCCTGACCTAAAACCTATTGAGCATCTTTGGAAGGAGCTGAAACATGCTGTCTGGAAAAGGCACCCTTCACCCTTCCTGCGACAACTGGAGCAGTTTGCTCATGAGGAGTGGGCCAAAATACCTGCTGAGAGGTGCAAAAGTCTCATTGACAGATACAGGAATCGTTTGACTGCAGTGATTGCCTCAAAAGGTTAATCAACAAAATATTAAGTTAAGGGTACCATCATTTCTGTCCAGGCCTGTTTCAGGTGCTGTTTTTTTTTTTAAATAATTCTGTTGATGCATGGTTGAAAAGCAATGTCTGACTTTGATTTGTTCATTTTCATAGAATTTGTATTTATTATTACTTTTTTCAGATTAAAGTTATTTTTGTTACCATTGTGGGTTTTTCTTTCATTAACCGAGGGGTACCAACAATTTTGTCCATGTGTGTATTGATCTCAAAGCCACACTACCAAAAGAGTTCCCATCCCATCAGTGGGATAGAGCATAGGTGGAGCAGTTGATCTGTTTCATTAACAGGATTGTTGTAATTACAGTCATCAAAAAAATAGTAGCACAAATAGTTGCACCCAGAAGGAATCAACCGACAGGAATAACTCTTGGTGGGTAGGTTTAACATAGGTGAGACATATCAACGATTCAAGTATGAGACTTGACTGTGCATGTGACATGAGCAAGGATGGGCCTTATCGCTGTGCCTGACTGACTGAACAGCTGCGGTTGTGGATGTTCGGAAAGCAGTGATGACCTCCATGAATCACCCTGTTAGTTCCAGCATTGGCAGACTTTACCATGTGAACATTGCCAAAAAACGGAAATGGTGTCGTACCAGACTATTATGGAGTGACCATAATGCTAAATTTCTGTCATGATAAATTTCCCTTCGGGATCAATAAAGTATCTATCTATCTATCTATCTATCTATCTATCTATCTATCTATCTATCTATCTATCTATCTATCTATCTATCCATCCATCCATCTATGCATGCCAGCAGGTCATCTTTAGTGATAAGTCTCGCTTTTGTCTTGATGAAGACGATCTATGTGTATAGGCACCGTGGGCAGTGCCAAGATGAACGGTTGGTTGTCACATCATGAAAGTCTGGCATTTCACCTCCACAGCTATCACAAAATTATTATTCAAGTTATCTGGGATGGATTATTACAGGACACCATATCTATGCCGTTAGCAAACATGCCAACCTACCGGCATACTGAGAGACACTACTCCTGTACGTGTAGCTCAGTAAATATTGCCCATATCAGTCTAAATATTGTAGCATTTGTTGTTCCTGGTAACCTTTATGTTCCTTCTAAATAACACTGCATTTTTGCACTTCTTTCTGTATGCAAGTGTATTTTGTTCTTTGTTTATCGAAATTATACATTATGAAAATTTATTTATGGTTTTGTTCATGTTTATAACGGCTGTTTGTAGTGATCTGTGTGCTGCTGTTACACATGTAAGCTGCTATGTAAAAAAATCCGTATACCTATTAATCTTTTGAAAACTGTATGAGAGATTTGTGATCTAAGATGATCCAGTTTAATAGAGATTTTGAAACAAATGTTATGCTTAATATGACAAGTGATGTGAATATATTGTTTTTGGGTTAGTTGCTGCCCCTTGCTACAGGCCTCATGGTAACCATTCTGTCCACAAAATGTAATTTGTTACATGATATATTGTGAGATATCAGAACTATTTTCCAAAAAATGTTGGGACATGCTAATAAAAAATTGAGAATGGTAATGTAAATGTATTTGTTTTGTATTTGTTTTTTTACATTATGAAGTATACGCTCATACGCTCGTTATCCAAGTCTTCAGCTGTGCAGAAATCCATATTTCGAGCTTGATAATACATCATGTTTTTGCTAGACAGATCTAGATTGGCCAGTCTAGCTTTTGCACCCTAATATTACATAGTCATGCTATATCATGGGCACGTTGTGGCCTAGAAAAAGATTTATAAGGCAACTAAAGCGTAATGGCAGAGTTGCTCTAATATTTTAATTAAAAAACAAGTACATTCATAAATTACTCCAGTTAATTACACTAAAACTCAACAATGCCTGTTGCATGTTTAAGATGAACATTAGTTAAGTCGCAGGTACTGCAACTTCTAGCAGTACACATGTAATTTTTTAACCCCAGGTAAAGCAACGTCTATCAGTGCACATTTTATTTGTAAATTTCACAGCAATTGAGCGTAGTTAAAACAGTAAATGTGCTTAGTCTAGCTAAAAGCATTTAACAGTTGTTTATTTTTCTTAATAGATTTGAAATTACTTTGAAATTAAATAATGGGCTTTACAATAATGGGCTTTTTGGTGATCTTATGTAGCTGTAATTTATTTTTTCCCTTCTTCTTCCCCTTCTAGGTCATTTGGTATTGTCACTGGACAAGGATACTTATGAGCAACTTGGCTTAGAGGGGAGACCATCGCTATACAATCATAGAAAGGTCACAAGATATGGTAAATGCCTTTTAGCAACCAGCATTTCCATTACCTATTAAACACCTTGTTTGACTAGAAACATCAGCAAGTTCAGCATATTACAGTCATGTCTGGCAAAAATATTCACCCAAAGTGAATAAAATTTAAAAAAGCTACACAACGTCTAGTTTTATTAATCAATACATGAGTATATGCTAACAGAAATAATGCCTTGGAGGGAAATGTATTAAATGTACATAGTTAAATGTAACCAATGAATTATAGCCAATAGCTGATTTGTTTCAGCACTTATAAAATTTACTTTAAGTAGTGAATAATGCCCATGTAATTTATATGAGCGTTTAACTTTAACTTATCACAGGGAGAATGAACACAAACCAAAAAAATTATTAAATAAATAAAAAATAGCAGCCTGTTATAACACAGAATGTGTTCATTAGTAAATATTATTTATTAAAAAATGTGATGGACAGAGTGAGACAGAGTTTTTTTTATTTAACATTTGTTTGGTATGTATATGTCAAAGCATGTTTATGTTAAATGATTTTCACAACTGCACACTGTACAATATTTGTGTCTGTGGTTTCAGTTGTATCTGTGGACCTCACAAATAAATCTTTGGTCCCTGGCACAAAACGATACCAGCAAGTTCTGCAAAGTTTGAAAATAAGACTGCCACTGAGAAGTGACTTCGTTTTGACAACATGCCACCCAGGTTTGTAGCAGTATTTTTGATCTATACTATGATTATACAAACCTACTGCTATAGATAAACATTCTTTTCAACATTTTATGCAAAGTAGACGTGTTAACGTTTGTTTTGAACAATTTTAGAGTAAAAAGAGAAATACAGCACTATGGAAATATTTTTGGCACCCTAGGAGATTTGTGTTCTTGGACCTTAATTAGCTTGTTAGGTCTTATTCATCACTATTAAAGGCCAGGTTTTAATTTAAACATGTTAAAACCTTATAAATACTCCTCAAGGAAGATCCATTGATAAAGTTTTTGTGGCTTTTGTTACCATATTTCTTTTCATAATGCATAACATATTTTACTAAGTAAATAGCAAATATGGTAATTATGCTAATGATCCAAAAATGTTTTAAAAAGTTGTAAAAGAATTAAATATGATACATTGTTTTTGGATGATAGTTTTGGATATACAAAATATTTAAAATTTTGTTAAGGCCTGACTAATTTATAATAAAAAACGTTTAGATATTTGTCATTTGTGTCACAGTGTGTTCTTTTGATGATATGGACTTCTGATGTATGCCATTGTCAGGAGCAGATGAAGATGAGACTCTACGCAATCTGCTGTCTCAGTACACATATGAGAAGTATAGACCTACACTTCACAGCCAGACTCTGAAAAATCTTGTGTGCCCGTCATTGCATGCCTCAGGCCTTCAGGAAAGGAATCTTTCATGTACCCCAAACCTTTTTCTGGAGTGGCTAGGAGCAGTGAACCTGAATATAAGCTGGTAAGTAGACAGTGGAGTGTTGAATATGGTGTTAAAGGCTTGTTAAAAGTCGTGTTATTGCATTTTTTGTTGCAGTGATAACTCAGCTGCCAGTTTCCTGTCCACATATATGTGCCCAGAGCCTCAGAGCTCTGTGAGTCAAGCCCTGCTCTGCACAGTCACTGGCCTTATTCCTCCTGAGGATGTCTGTAGACTGCTGAAAGAACTTAGGTGTGCTTACATTCTTTAACATTTTTGGTTATCAGAATTGAATAATGCATAAATGACAGTGGAAGCTTTTTTATTGTTAATACAGACGGTGTTATGATGAGCCAAGCTTTGCGCCATGGGTTTCATTTACTGTGCATGGCTTTGTGGATAGTCCAGTGTCTTGGGGAGCTGCAGAGCACGGATTCCTCAAAGGTGGAGAAAACTTCTACAATTTCGTTTGCTTCAAGAATCAAGACTACTGGTTATGCAAGGCTACTGGTTCAGAAGACACTTGCCCTCCATGATGATAGTTATTGCCCTTCAGGAAATCTAATTACATCGTGCCATGTTTGTTTTTGTACATACCTTTATCACCATCAAAAATGATCTGGGTTTCTGAATTGATTGCTAATTAAATGTGGTCTGGTTGAAGACACATGGACAAACACAGTCTAAATAAACTAGTAACATACAAAACAGCTGTCGTGTCTAATTTAGAATTAACATTTACAGTGCGGGCTAGAAAAAGTAAACCTCTCTGTAAATAAGAGTAAATAAATCTTCAAGAGTTAACTGGTTAAAGATGGTACAGTTAAGGAGATGAAATTGAAAGTGTGTGTTTCACAGGTACCATAAAAGCAGCACGTAAAGCTGGTCTTGCCCAGGAAGACAAAGGATGCTGGACACCAACACCAATACCTCATTGCATCTGTGAAGCATGTTGAAGAAAGCGTCATGGTCACCTTGTTATTGCTAAGGGGACAATTAAGTCTTATAGGGGGATGAGGTTATTTAATAGTTCACTGTGATAGGTGAATATTCATACTCTGGGGGTAACACTTTTGTTAGAGCCAATAAGTTTAGAGCCTACTTCATTATTATACCTACATTTGCACGATTTAACAATTTTTTATAAATGCATTTTTGCTTTTGACTGCCAGAATTCAATATTGCTGAATGTTTTGGCAAGAGTCGTTCACTGTACATAAGCACGTCATGATTACGTTGGATCATTGGTTCTGTCCCAGTTCTCACCCTAAATAGGTTGACATCATGAGACATGTGAATAATTCAAGTTTCACGCTTTACCGCACATACCAGACATGATGTAAGCAAGGACGGGCCTTTTTGCTGTCACAGACCGACCCAACAGCCATAATTGCGGACATTCAGCGAACAGTAGTCAGTCATTCTGTTTACGCCAGCAACATTGGCAGATGACGACACAAGGCGGGACTACATGTACACTCATCACAATGGTGTTGTGTCAGACTGTCTGAAGGATTGGAGGTGTGTTGATTTTCAAATTAGGTATGCCATTACTCCCGATTCCTTCAATTGTTTATTAATAGAATGCACTGTAGAGGAGGACATAAGCATTTCAGTAAATTTTAATGCATTTGTTGACCAACTGGAAATCAACTTCTCATTTTTGCCCTCAACTACTTCCCCTTTTTTTAAAAAACAAATCAAGATTATCCCTTGTTGACATCATCTGTTTAAAATCCATAACTCAGAGGTAAGCATTTATACACAATTCAGCAATGGACTGATCAAGTAGTACCATGGAGATGCCAGCAAAGTCAGGTAATTAAAGTACATGACGCTGTATTCAGCTGCAGTCAATAAAGAAGTATTAAACAGGGCTTTACAGACACTGTCAAAACGGAAAGAATTAAACATGTTCTGCTTCAATGGCATGTACTCAAAACAAAGAGTTGCTTATATTACAGGAGCACAATAATGTATCGGTGAAGATCTTACTTACATACGGATCAGGACTAGGTAATGTACACAAACGGTTTTACAGTTTCAGAGATCAACTGGGTTTTTCTTTTTCTGTTTGGTGAATAATGGATGTAGGGATGTTGGCGAAGTCATACTCTCCACTCCAGCACAGTAGGTGGCGATAATGCACCGTACGTTGGCCTGCCAATTCTTATTAGCGAAGAAGAAGGTGCAGCGTTGCTTTAGAAGTTTCGAATACCACTTCGAGTAAGTCATCATTACCCTGGTCTTAAACTATCCATACTGTTAAAAACGAAGGAGAAGATTTCCCCCGTCTATCGGACCAACATTAGACGCTTCAAAAGCAAGAGAAGAACAAAGCTAAATAGCTCAACTGAAGAAAGACTACCGATCGAATATTACCAGGCCACGATGGCCTCTGAAGAGCTCTATGAGGTGATTTAATTATTTATTTACTTGCTTAGTAAAATAATTGTTTTTTTGTATAAATTCCCGCCTGGTTGATGTTTAAGCATGAGCTAGTCGTTGAAGTGGATTGGGCAGCTAGCTAGTTGACGTAAAAAGCGATAGAGACTGTAGTGTTGGTCCGTTGCAGTGTACAGTGCGTGTGATGGAGTAAGAGCAACTGATATGAAAGTTTATCAGGCGCTGCTGGTCCCCGTTAACGGCCTTGAAACGGCTGATTGTGTGCGCATACCGGCAGGGTTATAAACGTTTGTTTAAACCATTGTGTTTAGACAGAGACAATTGTGACTGCTGTTTTATGTGTATTTCTATTGGGTCTTTATTCTCTATTTAAAGATTTTTCCTGTAAAACGATATCCACCAATAATTGGAGACTTTTACCTTTAATAAATTGCTAGTGCCTAATATTGTGTGACTGTCCATAATGCATCTTATCAAGGTGTGTAGTGCTATACACAAAAGAACACAATTTACACTATTTTTTGCAATATATACTAAGAAATTGTAAGAGTTGCCAACATAATACCCAGTATAGTAAAGCTGAAGCCAGTGGAAAATACTGCACCAGAAAATAGTTTATTTCAGTCGGACTGTGTAGTAGATCAAGTCGGAAATGTCACATAATTGCTTGTAGTGCTGCTTGTAAAGAAATGAGAAAAGAATGTGATTAAAAGTCTAAGGTCAACTTTAGAAAAAGTAATATAAGTGTTATTCTGTAACTACAGTTATTCTATTTGAACTAGACTCCTGTCAGTGATTGGTTTTTGTGTTTTTTTTTGGTGAAAGAGTCAAAAGTAAGCTGCTGACTGTTTGCGTTGTCCAACAAGTGCCGCTTGTAGACACGTGCCCATCCACCATTTCCTCTGGCATTGTGTGTACCTGCTTCTTTTCTGTGAAGACTTTTGATGCTGGAAGATTGCTAGCATTCAGCTCAAAGCGTATCTGTGAGGTTCTGTACTAATGTTAAATCACAAATAACACCTAACCTTAAATGTAGTTAATGTTTTGCAACAGGTGGATTAAATGCATGTTGTAAATATGTGGGCCACCTTTGGCTCACAGCAGATTGGCAGTGCTGGCAGTGAACCACATCAGCGTGATGTCTGGCATATTTTATGCAACAGTACAAAAAAAAAAAAAAAAAAAAACTGGCAAAAAGCATGCAACGCTCTGATGTTCAGGCTTTGGCCAAATTATTAATTTTGCTCAGTTTTATCTTTGGCCAAAATCTTTTATTTTGGGGTATCCCTAGCAGAAACGCATCTCAAAAAAGCTGTACCTGCTACAGATGAGCCTAGTCTCTCAGACTGAGACAGATTTATAGTGCATTACAGTGGCTCAGGCTTGATTATATAGAAGGATAAATAACTTTTTAAAATCGTTAAAAATTCCACTTCTTGATTTGCCAGTGTTTTATTTAATTAAAAAAGGTAGAACTGAACAACTTTCTTGGGCTGCAGCGTAAAATTCAGATAGGTGTTTAAATTCATGGAATGCTGTATAGTATTTGTACTTGAGAGGATCATGCTACAATTTGCCTAAATCAGGGCAATAATAATAACTTCTATTTTGTCTTCATTCTTGAGAAAGTTGAGACATTCATTCCATGATCTTACTGACTTTTTCTCAAAATCTCAGAATGTGTGGCATCAGTAGTATTTCCGGGCAATATAGTAACATTTTAAGGTGAACTGACAAATTATAATTCACCTAGATAGAAATATTATATTGCTGCAAAACTTGACCGTTATATCTTAGGCAGATGTCTAAATGATTACAGGTGTGGTCTTGCTACATGATATACGGAGATGTGTAGTTTGACTGGCCAGTCAGCCTAAAAAGGCATCACCCAGTAAAAAGCAGCAGCAGAGGGCATCATGTAACTAGTGGACACAGCAGATCAAGTAAGGGTTAGTTTCTCATATACCTACCCAGAGTCTTTTATTGAAAGCATAATGGTCAGTTGTGAAAAAGCTTGATTGAGGTTTCACACAATAATTATACAAACCTTATGAGTCAGCCTACTTTAAGGTATCATGTAAGATAGATTTAAGGTAACCCTGTCTCAGTCCTTTGCCCTTGGTCAAGCCAAATGGAATTAAAAAAATGGTAGGTGCCGTCAGAGAATGTAAAAGCTACATATAAACAGTTATCCTAAACCTTTGAAATAAAAGGTAGTTTAAAAAAGGGTGGAAATTGTTAGAAATTGCAGTCATGAAATATAAAATGATCAGGGACACATGCTGAAATGACATTTGCTAGGTACATTGTTTTACTGGCATATACCTTTCAAACAACTTATTTCAATCAAATGTGTGATTTGTGTGATGCATTCATGTCAAGTCAACTTTATCTGCTCTCAAACAGCTTGGGGGCCTATTTCCTGTTCATCCCACTACTAGACTAAGTCTTCATTGAGTGGGTTTAAAAAGTCTCCTTTTGTGTGTTTCAAACTCAAAATTGTGCTAAAATTGTGGTTGAATATAATCAAGAAATATGCTATATGACAAACATTTGCCATGGTCTAGCATTGATATTGTACAAGAAGACCTGGCTTGCTGTCAGTGTTGTAAGTCATCCTAAGCGTTTTCAGTGGGCTTGAGGTCAGTTGCAGGTCACTGCAGTTTCTCCATGCATGTCAGTCTTTTTCTGTTCTGAGCTGTGATTGAAAAGTTGAAGGCTATCACATTGGGCAAGCAGCGCCACACCATGTCTTGTAGAAGTTCAAAGTGGTACAGAAAAGCACAGATAAACGTCAAACTCCAACTCTTTATGTATTTAATTTAATGAGACATTTAGTGAGCTCGTTTGGTTTGAGGCAACTCTTAATAAATATAAAAAGATAATAATTAGTAACATTAGCTGAGGCAGCAGACAATTAGCATTTGTCTGTTTATCTTAAAGACTTTTCCATGTGTCAGTTTTCATTGTTTCCTTTTGCACTGAATTTAGTTCTGTTATGGCAAAGTGCTAAATCTGTAGCTGAAGTATTGGTTCTAAAGAAATGGAACACTGTTTATGACAGTTGAGGTAATTGCAAAATAGTTAAAAGTTGTTCAGGCATGTGACAACGTTCTTGGCACTGGGATGTTGGGTGATTTGAAGCAGGTGGGGTTTGTGCCACAGAGTTATCTGTGTTGGCCAAGTTAGCTTTTGGGTTGCTTACAGGTGCACTCCTGGAGTTAAGAATGTTGACAGCTATGGATGCGTGATTTGTAGTGATGCACCAACATGAAAATCTTTGCCCAAAGCCGAACAAAATAAAACATTTGGCCGAAGGCTTTAATTAATTTTCTAGTTCCAGCTCAGCAGACATAACAACAAAGCAAAATATTCAAGATTCAATAGTTTGTCATATGCACAGAGACACAAGCAGTTGCACTGTACAATACAATTCTTACTCTGCACTCACTTCTGGACTTCAAGTACTAAACAATTACAATATAAATATTTAGTCCTGAATAAGAAAGAACAGACTAGAGAAAAGAAAAATGTGTGCATATATAACACAGATATATGCTATATAACACTGAAAGATCAGAACATACGCACGGTATGCAGTATTAGTGCAAATGACAGAACTGTGCACTAGCAACCAAATAGATTCAAGTATCCTTATTAAGTCTACATGTATAATACACACAGTGTACATAGGCAGTATAAACAGGATAATAGTGGTCCTATATATAAATGAAACACTGAATCACCAGGGTATGTGCAATAGTGCAGTTAAGCAGTCTTTAATGTTCTGGTGACTTAAATATATTAGTAAAAAAAAACCAGCATGTTTTGAGCATTTCCCTTCCTGCTGGTTGTGATTTTATCTTGATATTGTAAAATTCTGGTTTTTGTTTCTTTATGGAGGATGTGGGCACGTGCACTGAGAAGGAGAGATAAAAAGTGAGTGAGTGTGTGCGTGTATACGCACATCTACACTCGTCATAAGAAGATGCCGTCTGTCTGTCTTGCTGTAACGGATCTGTTCTGTTCTTTACTCTTCTTGGAGTTCCGTTTGGCTCTAATGCTTGATACTAAAAAAACTCTGGAGATGTTGCCATGCTCCGGTGTGACTTGCGGTGGAGAAATAAGGCATTAAAGTGGGTATTAGCTTTGAGCAGAAGGTTCTTGCCCTGGTGCTAAGAAGAAACAAATTCACTCTAATTCCTGTTTACAATAGAGAACTAGAAAAAAGTCTTTTCACCTAACACTGAAAATGGTTCTTTTTGCAGTTTTCAGCCAAAAACCTTCTGGTTGCCCAAACATTGGTGCATTCCACAGTGGTTTGTGACATTAATTTTATATTAACTTTTTTTTTTTTGTGAAAATAAAACGTTATGGCAAGCATTTGTTGTCTGAGTGGTCAGCAGCATTCAAAGATCAGCTGTTGAAAATGAAGTGGAAATTAATCTCTATATTTCTTTGTATTTCCTTTTTTAGTTACTTAAAATATTTGGTCTTGGATTTTTTTGTTTATTACAGTAATGACTGCCACAATTTGTTTTGACATTATTTTTTTGAATTTTAACAAATTCCTGTGCAGGGAACATCATCACAGGCTCCTAAAATCACTATGTTTTGTTTTGTGTACCATTGCTTAAATTCAGAAATCAAATGTTTTAATTTGTGCCAAAAGTTACTAAAAGTTGTTGTGCATTAGGTGGAATAAAGACAGGAAACTGACTGTCATCAGAACATGACATCTTGACATTTCTGGAATATATTTCTTTAATATAATCAAGAGATATACTATATGGTCACAGCATTTGCAAGGTCAATCCTGGTCATATGGTGTATATCATCACGGAAAGGCTGACAAATAAAAAGAGGTGCATATATACTATATTGCCCAGCCATCCTGTGATGTTAAGGTACAGCAACTCAGATTTAATGTAGATGTATTTGCACTTGTGAGAATGTTCATACAACCTTTAAGTGATCTGTATTTCTGCACAAATGGCTTGCAAAATGTGATCTATTAAATAAATCTCTCTGAAATGCTCTGGTTTAAATTGATTTTTAAGGATTGATTGTTTAAATGTTTACTTGTTATGGAAATGTAACCTTTGTGTCCTGTTTCACTAGCTCATATCATAGCTATCATAATACATATTAGGAGCCATTTATGCAGATATACCTATAATTTTCAAGCTGTTGTCACAGTTCATTTGCTTTGGACAAAACATATATGAGAATCACAGCCATATTTATAATGTTTCATATATCTTTTGTTACTAATTTTAGTGATTAAGATGTATAAACTAAGCTATGTATTATTCTTTTCCTTCTCTCTAGGTTGAGAGGATTGTTGGCAAACGTAAAAACAAGAAAGGGAAAATGGAGTATTTGGTCCGCTGGAGAGGCTATGGCTTTGAGGGAGACACTTGGGAACCAGAGGCTAATCTTGCCAGCTGCATCGAATTTATCAGTGAATTTAACCGCCAACATGGTAACAGACTAAGAGATGGAGCAGGCCTGCGGTCTACACGCAGATCTCCAAATGAAGGTCTGGGCCATTCCTCTGGCACCAATGCACGGAAACAGATGAACAGGCCTCAACCACGTAGCAGTGGGAGCCCTGCTTTGGGAAGGACTTCCCCATCCTATCCAAGCATGCCTTCTACCAGTGTTGCAAAACAGCTACCCCCACACCAGACTTCATTGGATAATAAGGACACCAATTCTAAAGCAGACACACAGCAAAAGCCTTTATTGTCTCACCAACAATTCCAGTGCTCTGTAGGTGTCAGCCTCAGCAGCACTACTGAGTCAGCAAGCACAGCCCCAACCTCAGGTCACACTGTAAGCACTTTACGTTGTAGTATGGACTTGGCCAAGTCTGGAATTAAAATCCTAGTGCCAAAAAGCCCAATGAACAGTCGTGCCGACTCGGAGGAGTCTCCCAGTGAGGCAGCACAAAGCCTGGACCAAGATGGGCCTGTCCCCCCTGAGGTGGCACTGCAAGAGAAGTCTGTAGGACTTGTCCTAGGCCCAGGGCAGGAGCGGGCACGCATGGGCACACGACCTAGAACACAAATGGCTCTCCCTCCACCTCAGGTCCCAATTACACCTGCTGCTGTTCGCACACTGAATGGGAAAGGTATGGTAATACGTTTTATACTATGTAGTCACCCAACAGGACGTGGCAAACCAAGCATGCCACGTGCATGATACAAAAGGAAAATTTGCATGGTTATAACTGCCGCCCTTTTTCCTGGATTTGGTTTTTAATTACATTTAATTAACCTATTTCTTTAAAATTCTTTGTTGGCTTTAAGGCCTGTTCTGGTACTTACTGTGAAGAAGCAATTATTAACACAACAAAAATTACAAAAGGTTTTTGTAATGCCGTAACCATCTTTTTCTTCATTTAGAGATAAACCCCTTATTGTGGCATCACTTATTAAGATGATGTTTGATTGGTGAGCCAGGCATGGTATTAAACTACCTCATTTTTAATCCAAAATCCCTTCAGACGAGTAGCCACAGTGCTCACCTGCTTTTGTATTTTGGTGCATTGAAGTCATTTTTAGCTTTTTTAATTATTATTTTTATATTCTTTGCGTTCCCCTGCAAATAACTGCAATCATTCCTATGACCTATTCTAGTCAAATTATCATTATTCCATTCTTTTTTTATAATGAAATGTTTATCACAGTAATAAGCTGCTACGTCAGAAGGTTGCTAGAAGGTTGTTGACTCTTTTACTAAGGATGGGCAATAAAACAATCTCAAGAACTTAACATAAGACAATGTAATTTGTTGCTCCTAATTAAAAACATATATATATATATATATATATATATATATATATATATATATATATATATATATATATATATATATATATATATATACATACATACACACACACACACACACACTTTTTTATTTTTTTGTTTCATGAAAGATCAACTAAAAAAAACAAGAACATCCTCTCTCACGGTCTGCAGTCCATTGTTGCTCCCACAACCCACCAAGCAGAAGTCTAGTACAACAATGCTTAATGCTTAAACCTTAAACACTTGCAAAATATATGCTACTTATATATACACACACACACACACACTGCTCAAAAAAATAAAGGGAACACTTTGAAAACACATCAGATCTCAATGGGGGGAAAAATCATGCAGAATATCTTTCATCATATAGACTGGATTATGTGTTAGGAACGAAAGGATGCCACATTGTTTGATGAAAATGATCACCCTACAGACGGTTGAATTAAAAGACTCAAAATGGTACTCAGTAGTTTGTATGGCCCTCACATGCTAGTATGCAACGTAGGGGCATGCTCCTAATGTGTCCTGGGGGATCTCCTCCCATATTTGGACCAGGGCATCACTGAGCTCCTGGACAGTCTGAAGTGCAACCTGGTGGCGTCGGATGGACCGAAACATAATGTCCCAGAGGTGCTCTATTGGATTTAGGTCAGGCGAGCCGGTGGGCCAGTCAATGGTATCAATTCCTTCATTCTCCAAGAACTGCCTGCATACTCTCGCCACATGAGACCGGGCATTGTTGTGCACCAGGAGGAACCCAGGACCCACTGCACCAGCGTAGGGTCTGACAACGGGTCCAAGGATTTCATCCTGATACCTAATAGCAGTCAGGGTGCCGTTGTCTAGCCTGTAGAGGTCTGTGCGTCCTTCCAGGGATATGCCTCCCCAGACCATCACTGACCCACCACCAAACCAATCATGCTAAATGATGTTGCAGGTGGCCTAACATTCTCCACGGCGTCTCCAGAGCCTGTCACGTCTGTCACATGTGCTCAGGTAAAACCTGCTCTCACCTGTGAAAAGCACAAGGTGCCTGTGACGGATCTGCCAATTCTGGTGTTCTGTGGCAAATGCCAATCGAGTTCTACGGTGCTGGCCATTGAGCACAGGGCCCACTACAGGACGTCGGGGCCTCAGGCCGCCCTCATGAGGCCTGTTCCTGACTGATTGGTTAGACACATTCACAGCACTAGGGCTCTGGCAGTGCTCATCTTGTTCCTCCTTGCACAAAGAGCAGATACCGGTCCTGCTGAGGGGTTATGGACCTTCTACAGCCTTGTCCAGCTCTCCTAGAGTAACTGCCTGTCTCCTGGAATCTCCACCGTACTCTTAAGACTGTGCTGGGAGACACAGCAAACATTGTGGCAACGGCACATATTGATGTGCCATCCTTCAGTAGTTGGACTACCTGTGCAACCTCTGTAGGGTCCAGGTACCGCACCATGGTACTAGTAGTGACGCTGACCCAAGTCAACTGCAAAACTAGTGAAGAATCAGTGGGAAAAGGTGAGGGGGGACAAAATGTCAATGACCTCGTCCTTTTAAACCATTCCTGTTTTGGGGGGTGTCTCATTGTTGCTCCTCTACTGCACCTGTTGTTAATTTCATTAACACCAAAGCAGCTGAAACTGATTAACGGCCCTCCCTACTACTTAACTGACCAGATCAATATCCCTGAAGTTGAACTGAGTTGTGGCTATACTCTGATTAAAAAGTGTTTCCTTTATTTTTTTGAGCAGTGTATATACATACATACATACATACATACATACATACATACATACATACATACATACATACTTAAAACCTACACACACAGATCCTAAAGTAAATAAAGACAAGCTAGTTAAACAAATGAGACAAAAATGCTATACTTGGTTGTTTATTTATTTGGGGAAATGATATGCCACAGTATTGTGATATTTTGAATGCCATAATTGTATTCAATACTGAAATAAGACCAAACTGAATCCAATACAGTAATGGCAAACAATGTTCAAGTTGGCCACTTGTTTGAACTGTCATGTTCCCATAATGATGCAGCATTTATTTTCTGACATCTGTACTATTAGATTGGAACTGGAAAATTCAAGCAAGAAGCTGATTGTTGTCGGCAAAGCTGATGTTAAATTGGCACCACTAAAAAACTAAACCCAGGGCTTACATAGCGTGACAAGGCTACCTTTCCGTACTAATAGTAAGAGTGAGAGTCCATCCTAGTTCATGTACAGACCAGTGACCATATAACATTTTTGAAAATGAAGTCAAGATCAAAGGGCAAGAAAGAGGAACATGACTACATTTTTATTTTCCACCAACGCAGCCATAGTGACACAGGCTTTACAGAGAAGTGAAGCTTAAAATTAAGGAATGTTCATGTACAGGATGGATTTCATTAACTGGCGATGCATGGACACAAAAGGCAGAGGGTTCCTATGTAACCCTAACATTATCTCACTGTACATTATCTCACAGAGCAATGGAGACTGCTATCTTGTTCTCCAAACTCTGTTGACAGTAATCTGGTATTTGAAGTGGAAAAAAAAAAGGTAATAAATCATATGTTGTATGCTATCACAATATTATGATGGTATTATATCGTGACTTAAACATCATGACACTATCCTGTTGTGATGTGCCTTTGCAAATTTATATTATGTTTCACCAATGAAATAAGGTTCGTATGCTGAACCTTGTTTTCCTTTCTCAAGACAACATTTTTTGAACCACAAGTCCTGTGTTGGTCTCATGCCGCCACCAAACAGTTTTGTTATAGCCTTATGTCCCCTTGCAGTCGTGCTATGCACGCCTTTGTTGTTCAGTGTTTTCCTGAAGGACATATAAACATCAACATTAGTCACAGTGAGAGAGACCTTTAGTTGCTTAGAGGTTACCTGTATTACTCTGTGACCTTGAAGGCTCTTGTATGCTTTTGGAGTGGCCCTAGGGAGGGTAACATTGGTCTTGAATTCCTCCACAGTTTGTCTGACTGGATTAATGGAGTATAAATTCTGTATAGATGGTTTTGCAACCACTTCCAGCCTGCATCTGCATCAACAACTTTGTTTTCTGAGGTCATCAGAAATACATCACGTACACAAAGTGTAATATTTATGTCTCGTTTGTTTAATTGGGTTCTCTTTCCTGCAGCTTTTTCTTGTAAATATCTGATTGTGTTTTGGGGCTTATTTTTGCATAAATGTATAAAATTCTGAGAGTCCACAAACTTTAAATAATCACTCTCTGTGTCTCTGTGTGCGTGCACTCATGTATGTGGGCATGAGTGTGTGTGTGTGTGTGTGTGTGTGTATAGATATATTCACATTCACTGCACAGATGGGTTAAATGTGGAGGTACAATTCCTTTTTCTGTAAGCACAACTGGTGAATGGTTCTAAATTCTAATTCTGTTCTAACTTCTCTGTCTCTTTCTTTCTGAAATATAAAGATTAGGCTTCATAGTTACAAACACTATATAAATCCCATATCTTATATTAAATGTAAGGGACAGTCTGTCTTTTGTCAGTGGGTGCTAATATTGGAGCTCACTGGCAGCAGAATTATAATTTTTCTTTATAAATTGTGTCCATTTGTTTATCTCTTCGCAAGGAAAGCAGTAAGTACCAATTAAGTACTTTATTTGTACTTGGATCTCTACAAACAGCAAGGGACATAGCACTGCCACATGCTGAAAAGACAAGAACCTCATCTAGAGCAGTAAAGACTTGGACTCTGAACTTCTTAACAAGAGACTTAATGAAATGGCATCTTTTTTACCATCAAACTTTTGCACACAACTCTTTCTTACAGTGACGTCTTCAGTAAAGATTTAATGTATGATGCAAATTATTAACCAGTGATCTATCTGATACTCCCCAGCAATCTATCATATTAGCAGTTGGTATTAGTGTAGTGGTATGTGGTTTTGGCACTTTTCTAGGAAGCACATTCCACATTTGTAAAATACAGTTAAAAATGACAGATGATCCTGTTCAAATTAAGATGACACTGTTGATTTACCATTTTAATATTTTGTTATTTACAAAGGTACATCTACACTTATGGAGGCCTCCTCAGCCAATGGAATGGCAAGCGCTCAGAGTGACATGACAGGGGGAGCTGCCGGTACAAGTGTAACAGGCGTAATAGGAAAACGGAGGATTGAGGAACGTTCTGCCTTCGACAAACGCCTGCGCTTTAGCGTTCGACAGACGGAAAGTGCTTATCGCTATAGAGACATTGTTGTGAAGAAACAGGATGGCTTCACACAAATTTTGTTTTCTACTAAGACTTCTGAAAACAATTCACTAAATCCTGATGTGAGTGTAAACATGCTGCACACAGGTAGAAATTTGCAGACACGTTAGTGTATTGATTATGCATTTATTTTTTGTCTACCCAATTCACAGAAATATGTTAAGTATCTTAAGTTTGTTTTTACATTACCACTCAGGTTTGGAATCAATTTAATAATTTAGTCATAACCCAAGACAAATTTTGCTGCAGATTCATGTATAAAATTAGCTTATATGATGATTGTATTGTGAAGCTTTACAAATGAACTATCGGTAGTCAATTTTTTCCACCAAATTTATTGATCTCCAGGATGGTTTGCATATAAATTAAAAAGGTGATTATAAATAAATAGAGATCAGATATCAAGGTTGATTGGAATTAAGAATATGTTTCAATTTTTTAAGTATTAACAAACATCTTAGTCATCATAGTTTACTAATGATTGTTAATATTGTATTAATGAAGTGTTTGATTAGTGCATTATTAGTAGCATTATTGGGTTATTAAACATTAAAGTACAAAACATTTAGTGGTACACAGATAATTAGCAATTATTTGAAATATTAAATCCTAAGAATAAAAATTGTTGATACTTTTATTTAATAATCATAATCCTGACTGATGCTACTTTTTTCATTGTAGCATAGTTGTTTTTTATGCTTCTTTGCAACACATACACATTGTGAGTGCTGTTATTTTATATTTTAAGCATTAATGACTATCAGTTGGACCCATGTTATAAACTTAATTTAACAATATATATTTTTATACATTAAACGCTGTACATTTATGAAAAGCATTTCCAGTGTTTTAAAACACTGTAACCTTGACAACTGACAAGTATAAGCGAAACATTGTAGCAGATATTCTTCTTTTAGACTGATGTTAACTAGCTAGCAAACTGCAGCTGTCCGGAGTGTGCTCAGGGTCAGCTGGTGTACACCCATTGAAGCACACATTGAATTAACCACAGACATTGCCCTAATAAGAGAAAAAATCAATTATTTTATAAGGCGGACTTGTATACGGTTTTATTCTTGGTCTTATTACGCCAGTGTCTTTGATTACTCAAACCTGTTCATTAGAGTGTGTAGCTGTTAGTCTGCTTGCTAAGCTATCTATAGCACCTCCACTACCGCCACTGTCCTAAGTATCACCTTTTTTATCTGTTGTTGTTGTTGTTGTTAGTTTGTTAGTATTTTTCTTACTAAAAAGTGTGATTTTTAATTAATATAAGGTTTATTTGGCAATATATTAGATGGATGTGGAGCAAAAACAAAACATCAATTTGAAATGCTATAACTATTTTATTTATTATTTATTTTATTTTATTATATAAGTATTTTTACATTAATCATTTAAAACAGAACAGATAAAAAGAAATTATTCATAATGATTATGAAGTGCTTATATATGAGTACCGTAAATCCTTAATACTCAAATAACTAAAAAACTAACAAAATTATTAATTATTAGGATCTAGTATTTAAAATAACTATTGCTGGCTCTTTGAATAAATTGTTTAAATGACAGCAGTATTTAGTGGAAAAATAAAAAATAAACATCTATTAACAGCACAGCAGGTGGATACTAGGTAGCAATAATTTGGCAAAGTTAAAAGTTTTTGTGGGCTGCCAACATTGATTGTTGGAGTGCCTGATGAAACTTTTCCCGGCTAATGATCTGATGTGGGGACAGGCATGCTAAGTTGGGAGATTTTATTGTGTAGCAATTTCAGAAGTATAGTATTAAATACTGAGCTAAAATCTATAAGCAAGATTTTTGCAAATGTTCTTGGCTGATCAGGGTGTTGAATGATTAGATGAAGTCCGGTGTCAGGAGTGAGTTGCTGAAGCTACATGCTTTTTCAACGGATGTGAATTGGAGCTGAAAGGTGTGTGGAGTGGTGCTGTGGTTTTTAAACCTGCTTTAGTTTGTGTTTGATGATGTCATTACAGAAATGATCAAAGTATCTCTGTATTCATCCAGATTGTAGGCTGTGTGTGCAAACAGGCTCCAGTTAGTATATTCCAGAAAGGCCTGCTTATTTGTCTACTACATAGTAATGAACACATATTTAGCAGACCTTGGTTTCTGAAGGGAGCTTAGCTCTGCTGTCACGTAAAATGATGAAAACAGTAATAATATTTTTAAAGTTATATAGCACCTTTTGCAAAGCACCTTCTGGACATGTGATGCGTGACAACAAACCGTTCATCTTGGTGCTGATCACAGTGCCTCCACACACGGATTTGTTAGTCGTCTCCGCCAAGACAAAATCAGAACTTGTCACCAAAGATTACCTGCTGCCATTCTGAGTCACTCCATGACTGTTTGGAATGACACCATTGCAGTCTTTGGTGACACCGACATGGTGATAAAGGCAGCCGTAATAATGGTCTGTGTCCATGTAGTTCTGAGTTCCCGCTGAATGTTCACAATCCGTGGCTGCTTGGGAAAAACTCCCTAGACCAAGCCATTAGCTAGCCCAGAAAGAGCCCTTGGCAAATAAGAAATTATGCCACACCATATTTATAACACGTATAAATGTGTGTGTGTGTGCATGCGCACACTTTTTTTTTTTTTTTTTTTTAACAATTTTTTTTTTCCCAGACAAAAAAGGAAAGTTCCAGACAAACTTGTGAATATGATGGAAGACACCAAAACATACACCCATATTATGCATAAGGCGTACTGCGCCAGCATACTTACACTGGAACACCCAGACATGCCAGTGGTTGTCTACACAGCAATGGTTGTCAGTTTCTCAGAGGCCTGTTGCTTCTTCAGCAGGCATGCCTGAAGTGGACAGAACATTTTAGTAATCTCATTGAAGGAAATTTCCCAAGTTACAGTTCATGGAAAGTCTTTCAAGGTTTAGGCGGCATGATATACATTTACACATATGAAGAACTTCGTCAGCTGTATTCTGGAACCTGTGACTTGCTGAACATACCTGTAACTCTGTGTGTGACAACTATATGACAGGTTGGTGATGTGTACTGGAGTGGAGTGTCTCTGCTGTGGGGAGTCTCAGCTATTGAATACTTTGGCATTAAAGATGATTAAAAATGGTTTGAAGATGATGAATTTCTACAATCAAACTACATAAACATGCTAGTTTACTGTATATGCCAAATCTAGTACTCATTTTCTAGCTTTATCGTTGTCAAATTGTCATGCACATACCTAGATAAGAATGATGAAAATCTAAGCTGAATATTAGACGTGTCTTGGGTGATTGACTGCATCTGGGGTCAGTGATTAAATGATCCTAATTTCATTTTCTATAAAACAATTTATTAAGAACTTTTTCCAGACCTGCCTGAAGCAAAGCCTCAAAGAATCACTGTAGCAGTGTCCTGCTTGTCCTGTTCAGCTGTAGTAGCTAATTTATTTAGTTTCTACATTAACCTAGTCACTGGAGTTGAAGCAGCATGATGGTGTGTGTGTAGAGAGCAGCTGCTGTGCTTACTAAAATACCCCAAAACCTGGATATTAAAAAGTATTGAAATATATTACACACAATCAAAAATATGAATAATTGTGTCCTGCATTATTATTAATTATAGGAACAGTAATTCTCAAAGGAGGGGTAATATTATAAAGTAAAAAAAGCAGCATGCGACTATTGAACATGTAATTGAATAATCACATAATATTTTGGTAATGTTTCCAGAATATTCCCAAAGAAACCTAAACTTTTTATATTATTAATAATAATGCAGGATATAATCCTTCATATTTTAGATACTGGACAGTGTGTAGTGTATTTTTAAGCTATTGAGCAAATGATTTCCAATTGATCCAAAATATATGTACAGTTATTAAGTAATTATTAAGTATTAATTAAGTATTAATTAATTATTATATAGTATTATTAAGTAATTCTCTGACACTGTTACCCTGATCATTAGTTCACTGTAACATATTTAGTGATTGACTAGTACTCTGGTAATTTGTAGTAGCTGGGTAAGTGTTATTGCAGCAGCAATCATTTGTTACTGTTAGCTTCTCAAAATTACTATGAATTATGAAACCGTATTGTTAAGTGTTAACAATAAGTATGCAGTAACAAGACCAATATAAAAAAGAAACAAATGCAAGATACATGAGTTTAAATCTAAAATGGACACTGGATGACTGCTACAAATAGTACTTGGTTGCTGGAGAAGAGGCTTGGAAATGTTAATAAATTAACACACACAGGCACACAATCACTACTAAACTTATTTTTATTTAATTTGATTCTAATATTGCTTTATGAGTAAATTATCTCTTTTGCACTGCACTACTAAATGACAAATGATTCCAAACGTTTGAATGGTAGTGTAGGTTTCCTTTATACTATGTATCAATTTGATCATTTTAATGTTTGAGCATTTTAGACTAATTACATTTTTTTAAATATATTTCATTAGTAAAGTATGTTGTATCCTGGATGTTCTGTGGTGTATGGATGCTGCAGGTGATGAAGGAAGTTCAGAGTGCCATGGCCACCGCATCAGCGGACGACAGTAAGCTGGTTCTTCTGAGTGCTGTTGGCAGCGTGTTCTGTTTTGGCCTGGACTTCATTTACTTTATCCGACGACTTACAGATGACCGCAAAAGAGAAAGCATCAAGATGGCAGAAACTATCAGGTAAAAATTGAATAAAACTAATTGGATTAGGTACTGATGTACAGAAAGTATACAAAGCAGGAAAAGTAAAATATACATTTTACTTTTCCTGGTCATAAGTGTTGAGGGTTTGATAGATTCTGTAGGTGTAGCTGAATTGAATGCACTGGTTAAGGTTTTTAGAAGCTTAGATAATATCGTTTTATGTTTTTTGCTTTTTGACCTGTTTTAACTTGTGCATCCAAAATTTATATGAAAGCAAAATACGGTGATGGATGACCCAGGCATAATGGTGTCTATCTTGTATAATACACCTTAAATACAGCACAATTTACATATTATTATGAGTAGTTAATGACTTCCTTCATAATAACAAAGAAGAAGTGATGGGGAAAGAAGAGTGATTCAGCAGTCAGTGGTAATTCAGCAGCAGTCAGATGCACAGAAAGAGGTTATATCTAATGCACCTTCTAGAAATACATCACACATGAAATCATGAATGCTTTAAGTTGAAATAAGACATTAGAGATTCATCAGTCCCATCTGAAAGCCAAAGCCAATCATGCTTTTAATACTCTGATACCATAATGACTTTGATTCAGTGACATACATTTTGTGTGTGTGTGTAAATGACTGTCTGCAGCCTAACTCACAAATATAGTATTAAAAAATTCACTAACACTGCTGAATTAAACATATTATTTATTGCTAATACATCACTGTTAAATTAATTCAAATTGAATAATGTTGCCATTAATGGGTTTAGGTAGGAAATGATGACTTGTTTCACCACTTGTTTTGGAGAAACAGTTCTCTCTTTTTCGCTTTCATGTTTCCACCTGTATTGGGAGAGTGGTTCTGATTGTGTGAGTTTAAAAAGTTGATCGAATCAACTGGTGAGTTTCTGTTGAGGGTATACCAAGACAAAATATGATAATTGTTTCCGACCTTTTATCTTTCATGTGCATGTCATGTGCTGTGCTGTAACACCTGTCATTCACACATGATTTATTTCTTTAATTGAATAGTTGATGGTTAAAAAAAATCCTACGAAGAGGCTCTGAAGCAGATGGTTAGCACATCACTAGAATACTAAATTTGCTTCACTTGGGAAAATAATGAGCCTTGTATGGAGTCAACATACACAAGAATTGAACTTAATGTTATGCAATTTGGCCTCTCATGCCCTATTTGTTTTTTTTCTTCAGGACAGTATAGGTAGGAGCCATTGAGATTTAACAAACATGGTTCTCAAGTGTGCTTAATATAAAATAAATGTTGTCTTCTTATAAATGCTTATTAAAAACCTTTTCATATTAGAAATAATTAATACTTTGTAAGCAGTTATGTAGTTAATAATGCATTAATTGTAAAAAAAAAAATATATATATAACATTTTGCAATTATAACACGTTTTTTTTTGTCCCCAGGACCTTTGTGAACACATTCATCCAATTTAAAAAGCCCATTATTGCTGCTGTGAATGGACCTGCTATTGGGCTTGGAGCGTCTATCTTGCCCCTGTGTGATGTTATCTGGGCCACTGAGAAGGCCTGGTTTCAAACGCCTTATACAACCTTTGGCCAGACACCAGATGCCTGCTCCTCAATAACCTTTCCTCACATCATGGGAGTTGCTTCGGTCAGTACATGGCACATATTCAGAAAATCTTCTTTTCTTTTCAAAAAATTATAAAAAAGCATGTAATTTATGCAAATTTCCTAGGATTACCTCCCATTTACATTGCATTTGCATTTGAAAATGAAATAAATGCATCACATGCATTAAAAAAAAAAAAAAAAAAAAAGATTAATGAACCAAAATCAGTTGATTGGCCTGTTGATGCCTTTTTTCCAAATAAGGTCATGCTTTTTAGTGCTCGCCAATACATAATTTAGTTGAAATTACACAGATGTTAGGGTTATGAGTGCAGTATACCTTAACAGTCAAATAACATACACATGGACAGTATGAGAACACAGTCTCTCTACAGTCTATTTTCTATCACCTCCCCTTCTGTCAATTCAGCAACTTTATTTGATTTTCTTTTACTTTTATTTTGGGCAGCAAGTTACGGTTTGTATACAAAACATGCATAATTTAATGCATTTGAAGATAAATAAGACCTGCAGATGTAATTAGAGATCAATCAAGCTAGGCCATGTATAAGCAACTGTTAAATGCTTAAAAGTGGCATTTTCATATACTTTACATTATAAAATGCCTTTTTTATATCATCAAGAGTTTAAAATAACATCTTGAAGTTTAACTAGTAGCTTCCCCGACAACAATGTTACAGCCAGTATTTTCTCCTCTGATATTTCTTTCTTTTCAGCAATGTGTTTTGTTGTATATGTGGACAGTGCAGATTTCCTCTGCCTGTCCTATTAGCGGTAGCTGACCAGTCCTGGGTTCCTCTCATACTCCCTTGTTTTTCCTGGAAACATACAAACAGCAGTTGTTCTATCTGACGGCGATTATACTGATGAATTAAATAGTCCTGGGTTTGGCCCCTGTCAGTTAAAATGGCAGCATTTCTGCCCAGGCTTCTGCTTTTCAGTCACCCACATCAAACCTAATTTCTGGTGGCAGTCCCTCTTTGCAGTTTGAACCTTTCCACCCTTTACATAGTGCTGCAGAATCTGTTATTAAGGGTACTTGGATGGGGCCTTCCCTCTCAGCTTCCAGTGGACATGCTAAAGAATTATTTATTACCCCAACTAATCACGAATGTGTGTCTCAAAAATATAGACACAAAAACAAATATATAACCATAAACGGCTGAACAATTACAGAAGTCTTGGCAAACCACATTATCTATTAAATTACAGCAGATTTAACTGGACATAAGCTGTTATGCTTATGTACAGTTGGGCAAAAAAGTATTTAGTCAACCACTGATTCTGCAAGTTCTCCTACTTAGAAAGATGAGAGAGGTCTGTAATTTTTATTATAGGTAAACTTTAACAGTGAAAGACAAAATGATAAAAAAAACCAGGAAATCACATTGTAGGAATTTTAAAGAATTTATTTGTAAATTATGGTGGAAAATAAGTATTTGGTCAATAACAAAATTTCATCTTAATATATCATAACCTTCGTTGGCAATGACAGAGGTCAAATGTTTCCTTTAAGTCTTCACCAGGTCTGCACACTGTAGCTGGTATTTTGGCCCATTCCTCCATGCAGATCTCCTCTAGAGCAGTGATGTTTTGGCTGGCTAGGCCACTCCAGGACCTTGAAATGCTTTTTACGGAGCCACTCCTTCGTTGCCTGTGCGGTGTGTTTGTGATCATTGTCATCCTGGAAGACCCAGCCACGTTCCATCTTCAATGCTCTCACTGATGGAAGGAGGTTTTGGCTTAAAATCTCACAGTACGTGGCCCCGTTCATTCTTCCCTTAACAAGGATCAGTCATCCGGTCCCCTTTGTTGAAAAACAGCCCAAAGCATAATGTTTCCACCCCCATGCCTCACAGTAGGTGTGGTGTTCTTGGGATGCAACTCAGCATTCTTCTTCCTCCAAACACAACAATTTGAGTTTTTACCAAAAAGTTCTATTTTGGTTTCATCAGACCACATGATGTTCTCCCAGTCCTCTTCTGGATCATCCATATGCTCTCTGGCAAACTTCAGACAGGCCTGAGGACATGCCTGGCACTGCAGGATTTTAGTTCCTCTCGGCGTAGGGTGTACCTGATGGTAGCCTTTGTTACTTTGGTCCCAGCTCTCTGCAGTTCATCAGGTCCCTCGGTGTAGTTCTGCAGGGCTCTAGAGTGCGACCAATTTGCAGTTCATCAGGAGAAACTAATTTCTCAATTGTGCGACCAAAAAAAAATCTGAGGTCGCACCAGTGCGACCAGCCGTTCGATAGGGGAAAAACGAAAAAGTCTTCGCGACTCTGAAAGTCTCCCTGTGGTTAAAAACAGACACACATTAGGCCCATTTCGTGGTCTAAACCAATCAAAGATAGCGAAGAGCGGGACCCCGGAGCGCCGTCAGCACTGAGTGATAGTCCGTTCAGTAAACGAATCAGTGAGTGAACAGGAGCCCTCAGTTCACTGAACGAATTACTGAGCAAGCACAGTTCCCTCGCAATGAGAGTCTCCGCCACCAGATTCGCGGGTGATTCAGTGATTCACAGACCACACAGCAGTTCCCCTGCGGGCCTGCACGGTCGCTGCTGAGTCGAATCAGCTGAGGAAGTGATTCGGTTCATTATGTTTACTCAAATGATTCGTTCATTCGCGAACGACACAACAGTAGCAGTCGGACAGAGCGGTGAGTAGCCTAGGCCCGTCAGGTAAACAGGGCGGGTGTCGCCGCGGATGACGAGAGACTACGAAAAGAATGATTTACAACATTTTGGTTAAGAATGTTCAGTTCAGGCCTGATCCGTTCTAAAATTGTTAACCTGGGAGGCTGATGGCTCCGTGTCAGAGCGTTGGTTATGTCAAGCCCTGGTCCGGAGACTACATCAGATAATTAGCCACATACGATCGACTCCGAGTCACAGCCTGCACTGACTGTAAGGAGTGTGGGAAGACCATGGCCGGCAGTAGTACGTTTGTGACTGCTTCTAATACATTTAGAATTGAAGCGCTGAAAAAGCACAACGCATCTATAAAACACATTACACGCCCGACAAATGCACTGCCCAAGAGTTAACTTTCTTGTAGAATTGTGCTTCAAATAAAGAACTTAATGCTGACCACATTGTTAGTTAATCATTTACAAGTCAATGTTGCCTATATGGACAGCGATTTAAAAATGAAAAGAAAAAGTGAACATGTAAAACTGCTGAATGTGATGCAGTTGAAAATTTGGGTGCACCTAACTTTGGTGCTGGTGCACCTAAGAAAAAACGTTAGGCGCACCAGTGCAACCAGTTCAAAAAGATAGTCTAGAGCCCCGTTCTGGGATTTTTGCTCACCGTTCTCATGATCATTTTGACCCCATGGGATGAGATCTTGTATGGGTCCCCAGGTTATTATTGGTCTTATGTCTTCCATTTTCTTACAGTTGCTCCCCCAGTTGATTTATTCACACCAACCTGCTTGCCTATTGTAGATTCACTCCTCCCAGCCTGGAGCAGGTCTACAATTTTCTTCCTGGTGTCTTTTGACAGCTCTTTGGTCTTGTCCATGGTTGAGTTTGGAGTCTGACTGTTTGAGGCTATGGACAGGTGTCTTATACAGATAACGAGGTCAATCAGGTGCCATTTATAACAGTAATGAGTGGAGGACAGAATAGCTTTACAGGTCTGTGAGAGCCTGGAATCTTGCTTGTTTGTGGGTGACCAAATACTTATTTTCCTCCATAATGTACTAATAAATTCTTTAAAATCCTACAATGTGATTTCCTGGATTTTTTTTCCTCATTTTGTCTCTTACTGTTAACGTTTACCTGTGATACAAATTACAGACTTCCCTCATATTTCTAAGTAGGAGAACTTGCATAATCAGTGACTAACAGAATACTTTTTTGCCCCACTGTATCACTTTGTGATGTGCAGACAGATAACATTTACATTTCGAATCTTAAAAAATAAATATTCCCTAATATTAGAGATCCCCCTCTCTATATGAGATGCTGTCAGTGCATACCTCATTCTTTGCATCATTACAAAGACAAATATTCTTTCTATTGCAAAACGCTTTTGTCTTTTTTCTGTTCTCTGAGCAACAGTGGTCCTTATCAAACTTCATCTGTTTTAAAGATCTGACCCAAACTAACTAGTAGTATTGTCAGATCTAAACTGAGTTTGACTTTCCAAAATTAGAGATTCAACAGTTGCACAATTTCAGTCTAACTTTTTTTTTTTGGTCTTATCTTAAACCTTCACTGTAAAGTCAGTTAGCAGTTTGCATATGCCTTATCTTAAACTTATGTTCAGACAACACTAACCATTTGTAACCTTTTTTTTTTATTTCATGCTAACCAGCTAACTTCACTTGGCGAGTTATTACATGTAATGATCCAAACTAACTACGTTAAACAACTTGATTGCTAATCACAGTAGTGGCACAATCAGATTGGCCTTCATGCAAAAAAATGTTTCAGCAACTTGCTCAGTATACAGATTTACTGAGGTCTATGCAGCAGTTACTGAACCTTTTCCATGTGTCTTCTCTTCCATGACTACTGCTGTAGCTGTTCCAATCATTTCACTGAGAACTGTCTTTACTGTTACTGAAAGAGATGGTTAAGTAGCTTTCTTTCGCAAGCAATTAAACCTCTGCCTTGAGGACACGGTAGTCTTGTTACTTTTTTTCCGTACAATAGAGTGCGACTGTCCGAACACATCCTTCAGTGTCATCTTTCTTCACTGCACAGAACCATAAATCAGTGCTCTTAATTCCACTCTTCTTCCTCTGGAATCTCGTACTTGAACATGTTTCTTTTTATCACAGTTTGTCTTGCATTTTAGTCAGATCATCATTACCCTGAAACGTCGCTCTACCGATATGTTGTGTAAACATATCAAATCTAACTTCAGCGATACCACAAACAAGGACAAACACGTTGTGACAGAAAACATTTTGGTGTTAGAAAATGTTATCTTTTTGACCACAACCCCCTTGTCTGCATCTTTCCTTGGAATGACCACATAGACAATTACCACAAAACAACAAAACACAAACTGATGCTCTTCTTTTTGGCAGTTAGCCAGCATTCCCAGAGACTTGGAGTTGTAAATACCTCACTGTTATTAAATACTTGTCTTGCTAGACGAAATCAAACTGCTCAGGGGCTGGGGATTTAAAAAGCTACTTGGACTGTTGTAAATTAGACTTTGGTATTGGCTCTTCTTACAGTTAAAACAAAGTAAAAAAGAAAAATAGAAAACAGCATAACATATTTTTGTTTAAAGAACAATTCCCCCTTGTGGTTGACATCAAATGGCATACACTATTAGAGAATGTCTACATGAATATCCCATTCACGTTTTGTGTTGTATGTATGGAGCATGCGAAGTTGAAAAACGTGTTTTTTTTTTTTTTTGTGTTTTTTTTTTTTTTTCTGTTATAGCACCCTCTTGTGACTAATTGACACCAAACCTGGTGTCGCTTCCCCAAAGTTAGTGAGAATTGGTCATAGCATTCCAGGTTTATAGCTGTTTTTGTGAACTGTGCTCCACCCACAAAGGCTTTATTGGCCTGTGGCAGCCATACTGTTTACAAATGTTACGTTTTGGATAATTCTTTACCTGTTGTGAACACGTGGATACCTGTATTGTTGGGTCATCTTAGATTAGTTGAACTTTAGAAAATATAAGAAGTAAAAAAAATCTCTCTATTGTTAGATTAAACATTTTAAAGATATTGCACAGTTATGTTCTCTTATACTTGCTACACAAATACTGATAATCTAATCTTGGCAGTCCCCTAATACTGATGGTATAGGCAGTCAGAGTGCATGAAATATAGTGATGTTGCCAGTCAATACAGATGTATACAGGAGGTATTCAGGTGATGTCACATTGAAATAGAAATGGGTCCATATATTGTGTAGTAGTGAGTGATTCTCTGCTTGGGGAGGTGCTGGTTGTAAAGCCTAACGGCAGTAGGGAAAAAGAGCTGTGGTATTACTCCTTAAAACACTGCAGGTTAAAAAGCCTGTTACTGAAGCTGCTGGATGTTCACCACAATGGATTGAGAGAATTTAGTTCATTTTAGTTAAATTCAGCATTAGCTCTTTGGTTTCGCCTGTGTTGATGTGGAGGAAGTCCTGCTGGCACCGGTCCACAAAAATCTACAAAGTTACTACTTTATACTCTCTTTCTTTATCATTCAAGATAGAGAGTATTGTGTCTTACATAGTGCTTAACTTGCCCATATTGTGCCCTGTTTGTGAGATGCTCCATAATGAGATGGTGATCCAGCCCTCTGCTCTCCAGCAAAAGAGTGGGCCCGATGGTGTTGAAAGCAACATCAACATCGCTATTTTGAGTAGGACACTTGTAACGCCCAGTAGGTGCAGGAGTATACTGTCTCTTTTAGAGCCGCGTGAACTGTGTGCGCAGGCGTGGAGGTAGCGCGCGGGAAGAACGGAGTGTGGGATGTGCTGAACGGTAGAGACTACTGGACCTAGCTGTTTGTTTTGATCATTCGTTGTTTTCTGTAAGTAACGCTACTTTGTGGGCTTTACCCGTCCATGTATGAACAGGCAAAGGACTCTTAAGAGACGTGTGTATGCCAGTCTCATCGCTAAATAACCGAGTAAGTGAAATACCGCCAGTGTGTGTACGAGTGTCTGCTCCATTGTGCTTCGTGCTTCACCTGCCTCTAAAGCTCACTATCCGGGCTGGAGCTGAAAACTTTCCCCTCTCTGGCTTCAAAGCGTTACACACTCAGGGACATGCAGGTGTTTTGTACACAAATATGTGATTTACCAAGTTGTTGTTGTTCTCAAGGTTTCCCCTGTTGATTTGCATGCCATAATAGGGCCCAGTGGACCTATGAGGGCAATTTGCCATACAGAAGCTCAGTGAAAGTGAGTCAGAATTTGTCAAAAGCTTACCATATGCTATGATTAATGATCAGGGGCTTTCGACAGAGTTGTATGCCGTGTTTTGTTCAGATTGACCATTTACCCTTGTATAACAGATTATAGTCTTTGCAAGAATAAAATTCAAAATACCAAACAAGGAGTGTAATTTCTGTTATTCAGGTTAGAGAACTGAATTGAATGGCACCAAGTTTTTGTCTGCAAACTTTATTGCAATGTAGTTCGCAAACAGTTCACAATATGGCAACAAAGAATAAGTATATGTATTTTTTTTTTAATTAATTGTGTATTTTTATCAGGTTCAATTGCATATGGCAGCATTATTGTTTACAAAAGTCAACATATTTTTAATAATTATTATATAATTATAATAATTATATAATGAGGTTTAGGGCCTGGATCTAAATAGCTAAATTGTCTAAATTTGCTAAAAGGGAAATTGATTTGTTTTGTTCCATAGAATCAGGAAAACAATTGTTTTGTGTCAAAGAATTTACGATTTGCTGTTTGTTCTGCACAATTCATTTTAGCAGAGAAAAAGAAGGATAAGAAGAATAAGACTAAATTAAGAAAAAGCCTTGGCAGAGGCACCCATAAATAAGATAATATAAGATAACACTTTATTGATCCCGAAGGAAATTGCAGTGTCACAGTTCTGTACATATTGCACAAGTAAGACATACATTATTACAATAAAAAGGGCAGAGGTTACAGAAGAGCTATCAATCACAAAATGACAAATGAAAATAACAGGGTCTATGTGCATATAAACGTGTTCTATGAAGTATGTACATACATTAATCAGCATAAATAAGTTGAGTTGAATTAAGGAGATTTGTCTATATACATAAATGTGCATGTATAAGACATTGCCTATAACATAATAGATAGAAAAGCATGTACAGACATTAACGGAGCAGCATAAGTAATATTGCACTTAGAGATGTGAGGTAGTAAGGATTATATATAAAGTGACAATTGGCAGATAAAATAACAGTCCAGATTAGAGCAGTGCAGTAGAGTTTAAAAACTGGGCATGTACCAGTATGACGGAGCTTAACACAGTTCAGACAGTAGGATCGGTGGTGTTCCTGCTATAGGGAGACTCGTTGTAGAGTCTTATCGCGGTAGGGAGAAAGGATCTCACACGGCGCTCTTTAGCACAGCGCAGCTGTCTTAGCCTCCCTCTGAACGTGCTCCTCTGTTTCTCCACTGCACAGTGAGGAGTTTGTTGAGAGTCCGCTTTTCTGCCACAACCTCCAGAGGTGGTGGCCGATGTGGTGGCCGATGCTTTTTAAAGGAGCACTGACAGGAATGTTTGTTTTGCGGTTGGGTTCAAATATTAATTGTTCTCCAGATGTGCTAACGGTGCTTTTAAATTGCATTTGTGGATGTAGCAATGAACAGCATTTACTGAGCCTTAGCCCTTTATAACTCTTCAAGGACTAGAGTTTTCATTTATTTTCCTTTTATACAATAAGTCTGACTGCATCATCTGTTAAAGAACATTTCACTATATTCTTAGTGTTAAATCAAAAAAGTAAACAATGTGAGACTTTAAATGTCTTGTCTTTGTACCCTTTCACTCATACAAATCACATTATCTCTGTTTTGAGTTTGGGTTTCTGATGATCATAATCTGTTTAAATAAAAGCTGTTTATTTTCAGTTAAGCTCAATTAAAATACTTCCTTCTTTCTAGGCTAACGAGATGTTGCTGAGTGGGAGGAAATTGACTGCCCAGGAGGCCTGTGCCAAAGGTCTGGTGTCCCAGGTCCTCTGGCCCGGGACATTCACTCAGGAGGTCATGGCTCGCATTAGGGAGCTAGTGTCTTGTAATTCTGTTGTAAGTGGTTCTCTTCATCTTTACAAAAATAAGTTTAATTTCACTAGCATTTGTGTGCCCATAAAGAATAATGGTATGACTATATAATGATTCTTCACATATCCTTTACAAATGCATACATAGGAATTAATGATAACACTATATTATTTAAGTATAGATTTACACTCGTTAGCCGTAACTTGAAAAACGTCTCCTAGTTTCTGCACTTATTGTCTATTTTGTCTGCACCACTTACCAAATAGGTGCACTTTGTAGTTTTTTCTTCACAGACTGTAGTCCATCTGTTACTCTGAATACTGTGGATTTAGTGTAAAAGACATGGAGCTTTAAGCAAATGCTTTTTTTTACTGAACTCAGCAGGCAGGTCAGCTCTACCTGCACACTGTGCATGGTAGACCCCAGCACAGCAATACGTGCCACACATTTTTGTATATTTTATTTTTTAGAGACTTTTCATGTATTAGACAAGACATTAATTTAAAATATTTCAATATATAACTGTATGAAGAAAAAAAAACATCTGATCATAAATGAGTAGGATTCTACCCTTGTTTAACATTCTGACCCTTAACAAAAAATACAGACAAGACAGTGGGAAGTTGTTTGAAAATTAACAGGCAGTTAATGTTTAAAAATCCTGATTTGAAAATAACGGAAACATTAATTGACAGATGCAGGTGTTTTTCAATCCGCATTTACCACTGGCTCGATGACAGAAACGCAATTGTTGAAAGATGACAAAGTGTTATCAATATACAAGTTTGATGCTATGTATAGCCTTGTCCTGCCTAAGTTTATCTATTAAAAATGATCAGAAATTACAGTTGTTCACTGTAGGTAAGTGGATAAAAATGTTATGGATATGCTTGTATACTGTGAGTACATTAAGGGGTGTAGGAAGTCCAGACCAAAAAGTGGTGAACTTGATGGATCTCTTTGTTCTTTATGTCTGTGAGAAGAAAAATAATCAGAAGTAGTAGAATTGATATATTTAAAGTTTGGGGCATAAATATTAACTAATACTAGGTGGAATTGAAACAGCTTTCCCACAGCCATTGCATATCTACCATATGCATCATGGATAATGCTGGATGTGATCAAATATTTTGAACATTTTATAGGCATAGCTACACCTCTTTTAGTATCACATTTTCTGTGAAACCAGTCTTTTGCATTCGAAGATGTTGTCGTTTTGTTTTTTTCCTTCTTGAATGAATGCTCAAAATGAAAGAGAACCCTTGACTCATGGCTACATGATCAAAACTTTTTACAATCTAACTAGAATATGAATTATTCAAACTAAATATGAATTCTTATCTGCCATTGGGATAGCTTGGTTTAAATATACACCTCACACTACAAGATAGTAAGAAGATGCAAGAGTAGCTATAATTTTGAAACAAGCAAAAAAGCTCTTTATATCTTAAATATAAACACCAGAAGCATAACTTGACCGATGTGCTTATTTTATCCCATAAATACTTTAGAATAAGTAATAAAAATTTTTTAAAAAAAAGTTAGACTGTTTTTAAATAAAGCAAAATAATCTTACAATACTTTGTGAGACAAATACTTATCAGAGGAAAAAATAATTATTGCCTTAATTTCAATTGTAAGGATTTAGTTTTTTGCAGTGTGCTTTACCCACAGGTTTTGTCTAAAATTGAAGCAGTGTTTTCACTCTAAATGGGTGTTTCCTTAGCTTTGGGACTCTCTGTGTAAGGGTTTATTCAAAAACGCAGACTATGTACAAAGCAAACAAAACATAAATAAAACTATGTATGATAAATAATGAACAGTACACGTGTCCCAGTGCGAATTTACACCCTTATTTGTTTATTTATTTAAAAAACACTCTAACATCTTTTGCAATATGTCTAATATGCACTTACTTTTGCCCTGTTAACACTGGTAAGTGATTGTGAACCAGCACCATACTAGACCAGTACTGTAAAATGAAAATCAAAATTATTCAGCCCCCTTTGGAAATTAGTTTTATTCACATATTTTACCAACATTTAGCTGTTTGCAATAAACTAAATCAGACTTTTTAAATAATAATAAATAATATATATTTTAATAATAATAATAATAAAAAATCAAACAGGAACAAATTTAAATGGCTCAACACAACTAACAACGGGTAGCTGTAGTATTTAGTATCGCATTTTTTTGCGGTTATGGCCTGCTGCAAACCTGATACAAAGACAGACACCGTTTCTGACAGAATATCTGAGGAATCTTTTCCATGGCTATGGTCTGTGCCCTTCGGTTCATTGTAATTCCTGGCTTTGCGTACTGCAACTAAGATTTTCTACAGGGTTCAAGGAAGGCCTGGAGACCTTCACTGTTTTGTATGCGCCTTATTGTGCATTCTTAAACCAGTGTCTACTGCTGCCAAATCTTGCTGCAGGTCTTTGACTGTCGCTCAAGGGTGTTTTGAACACCTGCCTCCTCGAGCTCTTTCTGACACATCCAGGTTCAAGTTCAAAAGTTACTTTATCTTTGAACTTGCAAACTATGCTTCCAACTGTATCTGATATAATCACGTGCCTTTGCTATCTGTTGTGTCACTTTGCTTGTATGGGTGAGGCAATGATCTTTTCTTTTGTCTTTGGAAGATCTCTTTTTTTGACTGATTTTTAACATGTAGTCAAACTTCAGTCAACAAACCTCTAGCCAGTGCAGTTATTTGGTGTTTTATGTCAAGCATACCTGGTGCAACTATGAAGCTCTTGACAAATGAAATTTTGATTAGCAAATCTGTGCTTCAATAAGGGATTCCATTAAGGGTATAGAGTAATAGAGACTGCAGTCATTAAATTAGGCAATAAGAAACCACTTGTTATACAATAGTTATTTTAAGCTATTTTAATTATTTGATTGTGTTCATTTAAATTGTTATTTGATTGTTTTATTGCAAACATCTGAAAGTATGTAAATTTTGCTTAGAAACCTAATTTGCAATGGGGGTTGAATATTTTTGATTGGAACTGTTATTCTGTGATGGACTATCAGCTTGCTACTTTTTTACTAATGTTAATGACAATGGGCTGCAGAGCATAATCAGCCATATCGTTGGTGACTGGATCAACTGAAATGAACATTTTTGGCCAAAGCCGAAACAGACATGGCACATGGAAACAGACAATGCACAATATGATAAAATTGTACGTGCACCAAGATGAGAGAAAGAGAGAGTGAGAGTCTGAGAGTGTGAAAGTATGTATGTGTGTGTGCGCGTGCGTGCGTATGTGTGCGCATGCTAAGAAACTGCTGTCTGTCTGCCTCGCTGTAATGCTTGTTAAAGCTTGTGGCTCTGTTCTGTTCTTTACTCTTCCCAAACGGAACTCTGAGGTTGCCAATGGTGGACCTAACCGTTTTTGTTTTTATTTTTATTTTTTGATGAAGCAACTAACATTGAATAACATCCCAAGATTCTTACCCATTGTTTTAAATGGAAGTTTGCACACAGCTGGCGAATTACTACATTGCTATTACTGTATATAATTAAAGCCATTTTGAGACATAGAAAGCCACCATAAATCACATAGCTTGAACTGTAAAAAGACGGCCAGTCTTTAAAATAAACAGATGAATAAGCATGGTCTGTTACCTCAGTTAACGTGTTGATCTTTTTTTACTTGTGATCCTTTTCTACTTGTATCTTTCAGCTCAAAAACAGACATTTTGTGACAAGGTTAGTTAAGCATGATGCTGAATTCTTATTTTCACTGAGGTTATTTGAGTAAAGTGTTAAAATGAACTTGGGGTTGGTGTTGCTCTACTTGCATGTAGATGCATCACGACACCATCTGGTGTATGGCAGCTTTTAGGCTCATCTAGAATTCTCTGGATGTATTTACTAAATAAAATGCAGTGCGCTTAGGCAGGGACTTGTACAGTGTTGCATTTAACATAATGTAGTCTTTACCTGTATTTTGCATAATGTTCATAGTCACATAAATATGAAATAAGAAATTCATGTATTACGTAAGTATGTAAGAGAAGATCTGCCCTTGTAAAATATAGGAACATGTATGCTCATTTAATGGACTTTCATATGGGTATATTCATGCATTTGTCCACACCTTTATACCCCACCCCCCCCACCCCCCCATTTCTCATTTTTTTGGCATTTCATTGCTGACAATGCACAGTTCACCTCTAAAACAAAACAAGTCCCTATGCCATTTATGAGAACTATTAGTCTGTTGTATGCAAATGGTAACATCTCAGTATCCCTCACAGTATGAAACATGCTACTACTGAATTTTAGTAGTAATGATTGTATTTTGGCTAAAAGTGATTTCTAGTGAATTTTTACTTTTAATTTTTTAAACTACAGGTTTGATTTTATTGAATTGTGTAGCTATCACTCTGCATCCTCATCCATAAGTCATTTGCCTTTTTCTGTTTCATTTTACTTTTTCATGTTGATGACGCCATAACAACACTGTAGGTCCTGAAGGAGTCCAAAGCCCTGGTGCGGAACATTAACAGAGCTGCCCTTGAGCAGGCCAATGAGAGGGAATGTGAAGCATTAAAGAGGGTGTGGGGCTCACCTCAGGGTATGGACTCTATACTAAAATACCTTCAGAAGAAAATCAATGAGTTCTAAGTTGATAGAAATACTGCTTAAAGACAAATAATTTACCGTTATACAGTGGTCATCATTCACAAGTGCCTTATGTCAAAGACAGTCATAAAATGACATAATGGCAGTGGTAAATCCCAGTATTTATCTCTTGTATATGGGACTTGGTTGTAAGTGGTCTAACTGTTACCAAGTGAAGGTTTTGTTTTTTGTTTTTTTTCTAGTAGGCAACAGGGAGTCCTGCTATCTTTAATTACTGTAATGCATAATCTGTAATGTGTGTTGTCTTTTTGTGTTGCTAACTTCGTTCAAGTATAATGGAACAAATTAATTGTATGTTTTAAAAATCTGGTTATACATTTAATCTACTAAACTCTTTCATGTCTTTTGTACCCCAGTTTTGGGAATGTTATGATAAACTTTAAACTACAAAATGTGGAAAGTTATTTATAATTTCTTTACATTTAGTATTTATTGAACACACAGTGCTTGGGAGTGTTGGCTTGTGGTGTTTTCCCCTTTCAATTAGTTGACTGTAAATTTAATTCTCATTTGGTAAGTCACCTATTTATATTTATGATGGTATGCTTGTCTTATTTTGTTTAGTTCCATTTCTTTGCATATTATGTGTCTTTCATGTTCTTTTTTTATTTTTAGGTGGAAACAGACTGATAATGTTCAGTGTTAGCATATCTTTTTCTACTATAAAACAGTTCTGTTCCTTGTGTAGTTTTTCTGTTTTCCTTGTGAAAAAGATTACAGTGGATTAAAAGACTTTTGGAGCTAATTTTGAATGTTTATGGCATGATCTGAGCGCCCAAAAGATCTGTTTACTAATTCAAAGAGTAAATTTGTTAATTTTATATTTATTTTACCACCTTTTAATGTCCCTGTCACTTATCCAAACAAAAAGTCTGCATTGAAGGCCATCTCAAGGAGTGGATATGGTCTAGGGCAAGATCTGCCAATGCAAGCCCTTTCTGATGACTCCCCAGTGAAATCTTTTTGTCTTATATTATAGCAAACAACCTGGAGATGTAAAGCAGTATTATAAGATTTCATTAAGTTTTTCTGTGCTTCATATATGTTGTCTGGGGAGCATGTGAAGACCAATCCAGCAATGGCCAAGCCATCAAAAGTGGAAGAGAAATCTCTTGGCCAGAAAGGTGCAAAGACAGTGGTTGGACATTCCGAAGTGCAGTGTGCTTTCAGAGAATTCTGCAATTAAAAAAGACTGCTCTGTGGGGGGAGAGTTAGAGAGCCTGGTGCATCCAGGTTGGCTGCCCCTACCTTTCCTTCAAAGTCCAATAGTTTTTAGAAGTCTATGATGGAAAAGTCTTATCATTTGTATGTGTACCATTGTAGTATCACCCATGTGCATTCCAGCACTGTAGGAGGAAGGCAAACAAGCCAGACACTGATTTCTCCTCACCTACAAAATCTTCAGTTCCTGAGCCAGTTGAGGTGTGCACAGGTTCAGTTAACAATCACAGTGCACAGCCAAGCAGAGAAATACAGACACTATGTCTCCAGTGCCACCACCATCACCACACACTAGTGTTCCCTAATAAATGTGTCCATACTTGGAGCCAAGAGGGCTGCTAAGTGTTGCAAACACATTTAACACTTAATCAGTGCTAGTGCCATTCGAAAAAGTGTATAGTGGTTGAAATGTGCTTGTCCCTTATAAATGTCCTGTTGCCTGCGGAGGATGATGACGAGAAAAAGCAAAAAAGACTGATGCCACTTTAAGATGATTCAAGGGAATAGTTTATCAAAGGATTAGTTTGAGTCAGCTTGTGTTTCTCGACATATTGTATCCTCATAAAAAGAAAGAGAACAATAGAAGGGAGAACCTCTGTGTATTTTCTAGCCTAAACTAAGGACGGGGCTTAAGGCATACATCGATGCACTCTGAACATACACCTCAGAGAATACAAGTTTATTATGCTCAGACATGAAGCTGTTTTGTGTTTTGTACATGACTACTGTGTTTTGTTTGCATGCCGGAAAAGTGGCAGTGGGACCATTCTAGCAAAGGGAGTTGTTAAAGTTGTTCACATCAGATGATTCCGCTCTCCTGTGAGGGGGCTACCTCTGCTTCAGAAGATATTTTAAGCAGCTTCTCCTGCCTCCTTTGGTATTCATGATAGCATCACAAAATCAGTTTTTGGGTCATAGAAAGGTGAAGAAAAAGTGGTAGCTTTTAGGGTTTCTGTATGCATCCAGGCATTGTTTCCTGTCTGGTCTTTCCAACAAAAACAAAGGAACTTATAACCAGTAAGCCTATCTTGAACCGACTGGTTTAACTAATTCGAACCTACACCTGATGGGTTACTACATCATATGTACAGTTTCCCATGTTAGGCTCATGTCTTTTCTAAAAGAAAAAAAAAAGTCAGTTTTGCCTGCTAGCTTTTTGTTTTCTGTTTCTCTCCAGTCCTGATTTTTCTTAATCAGTTCATAAATGGTAAACATGCACTGATTGCTGCCTGTAGCTAACAGTGATGTGCACATTTTTTGTTTCAGGGCTAAACAACTGAGTAGTGCCATGATGCTGTGCCTGACAACTCCGACAGTTTTATTTTATAACCTAAGGTGTTAGGAGTTGGACAGACACCTCCCTGCATGTCCCTGCATCCTGCATCCCGCATCCCCAAACAAGATTAAAAAAAAAAAAAAGTATATATTTTTGTTGTGTGAATGACTTGGCAAGCAAAAGTGGCAGCCTCAGAGCACCCATTCAATTTTTTCTCCTCCAATGCATAAGGACTGGGTTTGGGTTTAGACCATGGGTCTTGAGTGTTGAGCTTCAAAACTTTTTTTTTAAAATTGGTCTTCCAATTTAAAATATCTGTATTCCAAAGAGTATAGTCTTGGTAACTGTTAGCTGCATTTAGGGGTTATCCCATCCCAAGGTTTGTTTTTTTTTTTTTTAATAACAAAATGACATGTAGAAAGAGAGTCGTGTCAAATTCAAAATGCTTCATAGTGTTGAGTTCTGCTGGCAAAATTGTTGGTTTCTTGAATAATGACGAGTGGAGACTTTAAGGAAAAGACGTTTAATGTGCACGTCTTCTTACGAGTCTGAAGAAGTTTAACATACCATAATTTTCCAATTACCCATTGTCCCATTGTCTGAACACTTAGTTGATGGGCGTCTGCCTCTAGTTTTTATAATTATTATAATTGTTTGATAAATTCTAGCCTACTTTACCTCTGATTTTAGCAAAGTCATTTACTAAAGGAGGCATCCTGAAGGAGGCATCCTAAATAATTATAAGACCAGGATGCCTCCTTCATCAAATGACTTTAAAGTAGGCTAGTAAAAAGGCTACCCATTGAAGGTCGTTACATGACAATGGGACTATTCAATCCAGCCCCCACGTATCACCCAATGGATACATAGAGTAAAGAAAAATTATATTTAACATTAGTTGTGTGATTCACATAGATATTCACATTAGATATTTCCAGGAAGCTACAGGTGGGTAATTTGAACAGATAAGAGAAAGAACTGCAAGTTTTGATTAAAGTATCTTTTTATCCATGGTCCAGGATATGTTTTTGTTTACTGTTTGGAAGTCTACATTTTGCATGAAATTAATAGTGATTTAATTACAAAAAATATCTGTAATAATAATATCAAGTGACATTTTTTTAGGCCCAAGCTGATTTTGTAAAGTTAGCTCAACACTGATATTTTAGTTAGGACCCCTCAGGGATCTGCAGGTAAAGTTTTTTACACAGATAGACGATTTGGAAAGATGTTTAGTTCTCAAGGTTTAAGCCCTTGGATATGCATGCCACACAGTGGACCATTAAGTGCCTTTTCGACATTCAGGAGCTCAGTGAAATTGAGTCTGAATCTGTAAAAAGATGTTATGATTAAAGATCAGGGGCTTTTAACAAAGTTCTATGCCAAGTTTTGTTCAGATTGACCTTTTAACATTTTTATAATAGGCTGCAGAATCAATATCAAAATGCCAAACAGGAGTGCAGTTTCTGACATGACGTAATATACGAAGTTATTCAGGCTAGAGTTAGAAACACCATTGCCACAGTGATTAATTTACTGTTGGAGGCCCTAATAAGCAAGTGACTACATTTACATGCGGGATAAAGCAGAGCTCAGAGTCTAAAGCTCACTCAGGTTTCATACTTCAATTCTTTATGACAGACTAGGTTCTTTAGCTAATTATTAAACCTGATCTCTGAGTTTTAGTACCAAGAATCAGTGTTTCAGAACAGAGATGTAGCTATGAAAGTTTTCCAATGACTTTACCCAGGGGTAACATGTACAAAGAGAAAAGCAGAGGCTCTACAACTGCCCCATGACTGTGGTACTCCACAAGAAATACTATATATCTTTTTGATGAATGCTTTACCAGTAAAACTAGAAACAGTTTGTTGTTAAATATGATTTAAACCATTCTAAAACTGTGTTAAAGATGGTGGATTAGAATCGTGTGATCCACAGTATCAATGGGAAACCTTTCATATAAATAGTCAAAAATGAGATAAGCATTTAATTGCTAAATTTCCCTAAAACTGTATCTTTCCCTGCTAGACGAAAATGCACTACTGTTCTAGCACACCCATGGCGAAACGTCCTTCTGCAGTCCTTCTCCGCTCATGCACTGTTTGGTAATATTTGGCGAGTTTTGTGGATTGGTGTGCTCTGAGGAATATTACTTCCTTTTAGGCCTGTTTCAAAGTTTTTGGTAACACTGTGGGATTTGTCCCTGGTGTTGGATGCTCTCTGCTACCACCCATTTCAGCCCCTGGAAGCATTGGGACTGATATTTCTCTCTCTTAGAACAGCTTTGCTCTCATGATCAGCCGCTTGTGTAATGGGCCAACCCTCATAAAGGGAAGCCATTGTCTCCCCTAAGGCCATCACATTGCATTGTGGAGGCCATAACTATAATATAACATAATGGCTTACAGCTACCAGAGGGAAGGGTGACATCTTGGGCTTTGTTCAGGGCCATGTAACTAAATGTGTGCGCTGCCGCAAGCTGGGCTCAAGGGGACATGTTTGCACAGTTCTATAGACTACATGTCTCAGGCCCATCCCTGGCACATGCAGCACTAGGGGAGGATGTCTCAAAATCAGCCTAATGCGCCGCTAACCCTTAACATCTAGGGCAGTACGTGATCCGGGAGTAATCTACTGTATATTTAGATTGCAAATCTGAGTTAACTAAATGAATGTACTACTGAACAGAGGAGAACAGAGAAAAGGAAAGAAGCTTAAGGAGACTGACAGCACTGAACGAGCAGATGTGATTGAGGGTAGGGAAAAAGAAGAAAGAGAGGGAGAGAAAGAACCTAAAAAAGACTGACAGGACTGAAGGAGTAAATCAGATGGAGGTTAGTGATGGAGAAAAAGAGGAAGAGAAAAAAGCTGAAGGAGATTGGCAGGGTGTAGGAGCAGATATGATGGAGGTAAGTGATGGAGAAGAATGAGTAGAATAGAAAGAAGCTAAAGGAGACTGACAGGACTGAAGGAGCAAATCTGATGGAGATCCGTAATAGAAAAGGAAGAGAGTGAGAGAAAGAAGCTGATGAGCTGATGGAGATTTACAGGGCTGAAGAAGCAGATCTGATGGAGGTTAGTGATGGAGAAGAAAGAGTGAGAGAAAGGCACTTAATGCTGACAGGGCTAAAGGAGCAGATCTAATGGAGGTTAGGGATGGAAAAGAATGAAGACTAGAGAAAGAAACTAAAGGAGACTTTAAGGACTAAAGGAGCAAATGTGACGAGGTTAGGGATGGAGAAATAGAGAAGGAAAGTAGCTTAAGACAACTGACAGGGCTGAATGAGCAGATATGATGGAGGTAAGTAATGGAGAAGAAGGGAGAGAAAGAAGCTGAAAGAGATTGACAGGACTGAAACTGCAGATCTGATGAAGGTTAGTGATGGAGAAGAAAGAGATAGAGAAAGAAGCTGATAAAGACTGACCGGACTGAGGAAGCAGATCTGATGGAGGCTATTAATGAAGATAGAGATTCAGGTATTCTACAGTACATTGAATCATTACATACATCTTTATTGATCTCGAAGGATATTGAGCAGCCAGTAGCAGTTAAACAATACATCACAGTAGAACAGTAAAAAAAAAAAAACGGTTGTGCAGTATGAAAACCTAAGTGGGTAGGTACTGTTTTAGCAATATTATTAAATATGAAACTATAAACTATACATAGTACAGTTCGCTATGGATAAGTAAAAATATATCTCACTTCACAAGGAGGCAAGAAATTCAGAAATAACTAGACCTGTAGAAAAGGCAAGTGCAATAGTAATAAATAAATTAGCATGAATGTGCATTAATGTGCAAGGGGCACAGATATCAATAGATAATAACTGAATGATATAATAAATGTGCATATACTGGTATTTAAGTAAAGTGGATTGTCCAGGAGTTTAGATGTACAGTACTATACAGTAAAGTGTAATAGTGCATATAAATAAACCCATGGACAGCAGTTTGTGCAGTGTCCTCCTCTCTGCCACCTTTACCACACAGTCCAGTTCCGCAGCAACTGACCCTGCTCGCTTTACCAGCTTATCTCGTCTCTCTTCCTCCTTCTCCTCCCCAGCACATCACAGCATAAAAGATACAGCTGGACACCACAGTCTGATAGAACATCTGCAGGAGCTTCCTACAGATGTTAAAGGACCCCAGCCTCCTCAGAAAGCAGAGCAGACTTTGCCGCTTTCTGTACAGGATATCTGACTTGGCTGACCAGTCCAGCCTATCTTCCAGATGCAGTCCGCGATACCTGTAGGTCTTAACCCTCTCTAATTTTACCCCCTTAATATAGACTGGGTGTGTAAATGGTCTGGCCCTGCGAAAGTCCACCACCATCTCTTTGATCTTGGAAGTGTTCAGTAGCAGGTTGTTCCTATAGCGCCATGCCACAAAGGCCTCCACCAGGTTTCTGTACTCCGCCTCCTGCCCTCCCCTTACACAAGCCACAATAGCAGTATCGCCAGAGAACTTCTGCATGTGGCACGTCTCAGAGTTGTACCTGAAGTCTGAGGAAAGGGGAAAGTACAGCCCCCTGTGGTGCTCCTGTGCTGCTGACTACAGTCTCTGATATACAGTCCTTCAGCCTGTCTGACAGTGTGGTAGTGAGTCCTTTAGCCTGTCTGACAGTGAGGTAGTCAATAATCTAGGCGACCAGGTGCGGATCGACTTGAATCCTTGCCAACTTGTCAGTTGGAGGGGCTGAATGGTGTTAAACGCACTGGAGAAATCACTAGGTAAGGCAAGATGTCTTCCACAGTGTGGAAACCCTGCCCAAGCGCAGACTCAGGTTTAAGATGTGCTCTAGGGGTGCCCCCAGCTCTGCAGCACAGGACTCCAGTAGTCTAGGACACACTCTGTCCAGGTCCAGCTGCCTTCTTTGTATGGAGTCTCCTAAACTCACCTCTAACCTGGTCTGAGGTGAAGGTGTACACTGGGGGAGAATGTTACACTGTACACTGAAGGTCAGGTCTGATGAGATAAGGTGTGAGACGGGTGGAGCAGGGGCTGTTGTCTGTGCTGTCAGCCTGCAGGAGAGGTGCGTGATTAACAAAAAAAGAAGATGAAGTGTTAGTGTCCAGGTAGGCAGAGGCTGAAGTGTCGGGCGCTGAGGTGAGAAGGAGTGTGGAGGAAGTATCTGCTAGAGCTGCAGAGACTTGAACGGGGCAGTCAAACTAGTTGTAGAAGGTGTTGAACTCATTGGCTCTCTCTGCATCACCATCTGTAGCACTGTCCATCCTCTGCATATAGCCTGTGATGGTCTTCATACCACTCCATACCTCCCTCATGTTATTCTCCTTGTAACTTCTGCTCCACCTTCTTCCTGTAGGACTCCTTGGCCTCTCGCAAGTGGACTTTGAACTCCTAAGCGCCTCCTGTTGTTGTTTCTAAAATCCTTCTTCTTCTTGTTCAGAAGGCCTTTAACACGTCTGGTAATTTAGGGCTTGTTGTTAGAAAAGCAGCACACAGTTTTTACAGGAACAACAACGTGTATGCAAAAGTTGATGTAGTCTGTCAAGCAGTGTGTAATCTCCATACAGCTCCTGCAATACACTTCATTCGGTGGACTCAAAACAGTCCTTGAGCTGACCCCGCTGACACTGGAGACATCTATTTCCATCTGGTACCTATCCTAGTACTGGAAACTTTAGATGTTGGTAGTAATTATTCTAGAGATTCAGGTTTTCTACAGTGCATCAATACACCTATGGTATTTCATTCATTTAGAGATCTTATCCGTCATTAAGCCAACATCATACTACAGCAGGGCCTATGTTAGGCCCTCTAGTGAAACTGACTGTGCAACAGTATGTTAGTGGAAACGGAGCATGTTAGCAGTTTAGGTTGAGTTTTTATTGTGGGCTTTTTTACTTTGCTTCTTTTCTTGCAGCTAATCTCACGGTGTCTCACGCATAGGAGTATCTTGGAGTCTTGTTCATGCGTGAGATACCACCTGGAGGAGGTCAGATGTATGAAGGAAAAAGTATTGAACTTGGAGGCAAGAGCTAGGAGGTCCATCTTAAGGTTGCTTGGTGTGTGAAGGGGCTGGTATGGGGATCAGCACATCAAAGTCTGAGTCCATGGTCCTGTCCCAGAAAAGGATAGCATGCAGCAGGAAGAGTCCCCATACCAGCCGCTTCACACACCAACCAACCTTAAGTTGGGCCTCCTAGCTCTTGCCTCCAAGTTCAATACTTGTTCCTCCATACATCTGATTTTTACTTTCATTCCAGATCGCTTCTGCTTAGTTATTATACCACTGACAGTTGACTGTGGAATATTTAGTAATTGGATACATGAGTTGAATACTTTTGGCATTATAGATCATCAGCTGTACTTATATGCCTGTTGTAAAATATGAGGGGAAACAACATTTCTCAAGCTATGGTTAAATCTATTCACCCTGTGTTCTCAGTTTTAAAGTGATACAGGAAGAGTAAAATTGGTAATATGAAACAGAATGAAATGGTAATACAGATATTGATTATCAGTGCTGTTATTGAACTTTATATAGACTCCAACTGTAATGGGGAAACCAATTTTCTCAGCCTCCAGTTACCTCTGTGTGCTCAGTGTTAAAATGGTATAGAATGAATAAGTCTGAGTAGTCTGAAATAATACAGCGCTGTGTAATGCAGTTTATTTGTATCATTGACAACACTTTATTCATCAAACAAACGTCACATAGACAGTTCCAGACATTCACATAATTTTCACAGATGCTTACACATTACAACATATTGCGCTTGTTTAAATTAGTAAAAATAATTAATTGAATAAATTATGTGAAAGGCCTATTGTAATGATCTTAAAGTATGTGATTTCAAATCAGAGTTCAACGTAACAGATTTGGGATTAGGGTTAGGGACCTTCGGTGCTTGGCCCCCTAATTACACACTTGTTTTAAAAGGCTTGTTACAAAACAGAAAAACAATAGATGTTTTTAAAGACTTTATGAATTTAATTGTATTTAGTCAACAAAACACACCAGTATGTGGACTGTCCCACCAGGAATAACAGGACAATTGATCTACTTTACTCCAATGTAAAGGATGCATACACCAACACCACAGCCCTCTCTGGGAAAATCAGATCACACCCTGGTCTACCTGCAGCCACAGTACAAGTCCCGGGTCTGAACACAACCCATAACCAACTGCTCCTTCAGGAAATGGTCTCCTGGTGCTGTAGCAGCTCTCAGGGACTGTTTTGAGAGTCCACTGCAGGAGCCGCATGGGGAGGACATTGAGGGGATTACACACTGCATGACAGACTACATGAACTTTTGCATGGATGTTTTTGTTCCTGTGAAAACTGTGCCCTGCTTTGCTACCAACAAGCCCTGGATAACCTGCAGTGTTAAAGGCCCAAGAAGAAGACAAAAACCAGGACGAGCTTAGGAGCGCACAGAGGGAGCTCAAAGTCCACCTGCGAGAGGCAAAGGAGTCCTACAGGAGGAAGGTGGAGCAGAAGTTAAGGGAGACTAACGTGAGGGAGGTATGGAGTGGTATGAAGACCATCACAAGCTATATGCAGAGGACAGACAGTGCTACAGACGGTGATGTAGACAGAGCCAATGAGTTTAACACCTACAACTGGTTTGACTGCCCTGTTCAAGTCTCTGCAGCTCCAGCAGATACCTTCGCAGCTGGACTAGACAGATTGTGTCCCAGACTACTGAAGTCCTGCACCACTGAGCTTGGGGAACCTCTACAGTACATCTTCAACCTGAGTCTGCGCTTGGGCAGGGTTCCCACACTGTGGAAAACATCGTGCCTTGTTCCAGTACCCAAGAAGGGACGACCCAGTGAGCTCAACGACTTCATGCCAGTCGCCCTAACATCACATGTCATAAGGACCCTGGAATGCCTCCTTCTACACCTTCTCAGACCCCAGGCTCAACACGCAATGGACCTCCTGCAGTTCGCCTACAGGGAGACAGTGGGAGTAGAGGACACCATATTATACCTTCTCCATCGGGCCCACTCTCATATGGACAAGGGGAACAGTGCTGTGAGCGTCATGTTCTTTGATTTCTCCAGTGCGTTAAACACTATTCAGCCCCTCCAACTGAGAGACAAGCTGGCAAGGATGCAAGTCGATCTGCATATGGTCTCCTGGATTACTCACTGGCAGACCTCAGTATGTCAGGCTGAAGAATTGTACATCAAAGACTGTGGTTAGCAGCACAAGAGGACCACAGGGGACTGTACTTTCCCCTTTCCTCTTCACACTGTACACCTCAGACTTCAAGTACAACTCTGAGACGTGCCACATGCAAAAGTTCTCGGACAATACTGCTATTGTGGCCTGTGTAAGAGGAGGGCAGGAGGCAGAGTACAGAAACCTGGTGAAGGACTTTGTGGCATGGTGCCATAGGAACAACCGGCTACTGAACACCAAGACCAAATAGATGGTGGTGGACTTTGGCCGGGCCAGACCACTCACACAGCCAGTCTCTATTGAGGGACAGACATCCTGTACAGAAAGGGGCTGAGCCGACTATACTTACTGAGGAGGTGGGGGTCCTTTAACATCAGTAAGAAGCTTCTGCAGATATTCTATCAGACTGGGGTGTCCAGCTATCTCTTTTATACTGTGGTGTGTTGGGGAGGAAACGTTAAGAAGAGAGATGAGATGCACAAGTTGGTCAGGCAAGCAGGGTCAGTTGTTGGTGTGGAGCTGGACTCTGTGGTAAAGGTGGCAGAGAGGAGGACACTGCACAAACTGCTGTCTATTATGGAGGATGATGGGCTCCCACTGCACACCATCATCATGGACAAAAGGAGTAAGGTCAGTGGCAGGCTGCTGTCACAGAGCTTCTCCACGGACAGACAGGAGATCCTTTGTCTTGAGAGCCATCAGGCTCTTCAACTCTTCTCAGTGGGGCCAGAAGAGAAAAGAAGACAGGACTGTGGAGGACTAAATCAGACTAAATCAGAGGTTTATTTATTTGAACTATTACACTTTACTGTATATACTGTACATCTTAACTTCTGGATAATCTGGACACTCTACTGTATATCCTGTACATCTGCACTCCTGGACACTCCGGACACTCTACTTTACCCAAATACCAATATATGCAAGTTTATTATGTTAATTCAGTCATTATCTGCTGATATCTGTGCCCCTTGCACATTTACGCACATCCATGCACATTTATTTCTGTTGCACCGCCTTTTCTACAGGTCTACAGTTATATCTGTATTTCTTGCATATAAGTGAGATATATTTATATTTTTCCATAGTGAACTGTTATATGCATAGTTTATAGTTAATAGTTAATAATACTGCTGAGCTGGTACTGAACCAATTAGGTTTCCATACTGCACAACCTGTTTTGTGCTTTGTATTTGTTTTACTGTTTTACTGTGCTGTTTTTTGTGAAACTGCTACTGGCTGCTGTATTTCCTTAGGGATCAATAAAGTATCTATCTATCTATCCATGTAAAACTAATAGGATATATGCTTGATTATTTTTAAATAGAGCCTCCTAACTGTCAGTTGATGTCAAATTTCATGGGGTCTTACAAAATGCCTGTATGAACATATCACTCAATTTGATAATGATAACTGGTCAGTTTTAAGCCTACCACATGTCTGGTGAAAGCTGACTGTTTGGTTGAAGTCACATTTTCCTTATTGACCCATCTCTAAAATCTTAAACACCAGTCAGGTACAACATTAAAACTATGTTCTTATTTCTATAATCACTGTCTATTTTATCAGCCCCATTGAGCATACAGTGCATTTGTTTTTCTGCATAATGCACTGCATTTTTTAGCCCCCTTTTTATGCTGCTCTTCAATAAGTACAACACCTCAGAACAGGTATTATGTGGGTGGCAGATTGTTCATGGAGTTTTGAATCATCACAGTGTCACTGCTGGACTAAGCTCTATTCTGCAATAGTGTCTAACAAAGTGCACTATAGGCTTTATGTCGAACGTCACGTGACTAAATCGGAAAACAGACTTCATTACATCCGCTTTTCAGAAATGCTGATAACAACAGAGCTAATAGCGATACAGACTTGGTAGTGTTTTTGAGCATTGCTTGTGTTTTATTCATTATCTAATGATAGCGAGCAGATGTTTTTATCAAGACCAGTAAAATACCAGAAGCGGGATAATCCCAGCAGTGATTTTTGCTGTGTACCTCAGTGTGCGATGTCGGGGAAGTTCAACTCCACCCTAAGTTTCCACCACTTTCCAAAGGATGAATCATTGCGAAAGATATGGATATGAAATGTAAGACATGAGAATTTGGTAATTAAGAGGACTACGACAGTCTGTAGTAGACATTTCTTGGACACAGATGTTATTCCAGGTGGGAGACGACATTTAAAAGAGGGCGCGGTGCCTGTGGTGTGTTGTTTGCCTGGAATGACTATTCTCTGCCGTTAGAGCCACAATGTCAGTACTCTGACACACAAGTCATTATTGACTGTACAGAGATGAGATGTCAGACGCCTTCATCTTTACTCTTACAGAGTGAGATGTTTTCACAGTATAAATCTCACATTACCCTAAAAGGAATGATAGAGTCCCAAGGTGTGTCCCCCAATGGTGCTGTTACTTTTGTTTCCTCATTGTTTTCTGGCTCTGTCAGTGATAAAGAATTGTTCAGGGTTGTTTGGTATCAACCAAATTTTTGCTGTAGCTTGCCACAGCAAAAACAAGCCACTGGTCAGAGCTTGGACCAAAGAACCTTAAGATAGTGTTACCTTTACTGAGGTTTGATGTATTAAGTTACATCACCAACAATTTTAGTTTTCTGTGCCCTATCTCTTTTATATTGTCGCTGTCCTGAAAACATTCCATTCTTACCATTTGTCACTGACATTTTATAATCAATTCCTTAAATTATATCAATTTCATGATTTAAGTGACAAACAGAAATGCTCCAAAATGACCTGGGATAAAATCTTTTTTCTTTTATATCAACTTACACTGAACTTACTTCGACTTCTTATTAAGTTGCTATACATAAACTGTAATGATTTTGTGTGACAATATGTCGTTGCACTTAAATAATTCAACCCCCACTGCAAATTAGGTTGTCAACAAGAATTATTTAAACTAAATTTAACTTGGAATAATTGATGACAAATTGTTTATCTAAATTCAATACAAAATTTAAATAGCTGAAAACTTTTTTTCAGCTAAATTTGGCTAATGAACCTAATTTGCAATGGGAGTTCAAAAGTTTCATTACAACTGTATAACTGTTCCTCTTGTATGTAGTTAACTGTGTGTGTATATGTATATATGTATTAACTTGTGCATGTATATATAACCCCTTGTATATTTGGTGGATAAAATGTATAAAAATGTATAAAAAACATGAATACAGTAAAATATACAAAATCTGTCTTTTATACTGTTACCATGAAACAAATTGTACATAAATGTTCCTCACCGACAAAAATCTTTGTTAAAAAAATCCTTTTGTTAACTGCTAAATATACTCAACACACAACAATGCTGTAAATACCCAGAATGTTGATAGTTCAACAAACAAAATTCTACAATTGGCAATTCATCAGTTAAATCCATTTGGAGATGGAAAGGTACTTCTGCATGTACACATGAAAGTAAAACTGGTCCAATGTCTTCCTGGGCACACATCACAAAGTCGCACCATTGCAGGCCAGTAATCAACAATTGACCCTGCACCTGCCAGTAGTATGGGTGGCTTTCACGAAGAGTAAGAGTGCCAAACTGCATTTGAAGGTATTTACAATCCACATATTTCTTTACATTGGGGCACTTTATCTCAACTAGTCCAAATGGTGGCTGTGCAAATGGGTCAAAAACTAAGCCATCTGGTGAGGCACCAAGCCAAGGGGCATCAGGATGGATAATGAAGCCAGAAGACATGTAGTTTACATTTTTGATCCTGCAGTACTCCATTGCTGCCCCAAACTCCATTTCTGCACCTCTTCTCATTTCTGCAGTCTGCCTTGTTCCTTTTAGGATCCTTTCTGCAAGAGATTCTGCTGAGTCTACTCCCCTCACAAAACATACCTCTCTAAAACGTGGAGAGGTGATCTTAGGCCTAAGGAGCTGATGCCACTCATGGTCTGCTGCCTACTCTCTTGTCGCCGCCTCAATCTTATAGGCCATGACCATTGTGACAGTCAAGCTTTTTAGGAAGAAGTGCTTCTCTTGAGTGCACACATGCACACACTGTTTTGGATGAAGCCTGTACTCCTCAGGGGGCAGTGGTGGGTAAGGTGGAGCATCTTGGTGCATCTTGACAGACTTTGTGGGTAAAATGGGCAGCTGGTATGAGAGCACACTCCCCTTTTGTGCCATGCCAAAAGCTGTCTCCACAAGGGTCTTCTCATCACTGATGCCCATAGTTGAGGTTTTTCTTTGATGTCAAAGTCTTTGTATGTGTCTCCAATCTGTACCAAGGACAGGTCAAGTGGGTCCCCAACCAAGCCCTTGTAGAGTGTACTCCTGTGAACGACAGGCGTTTCATTACACAGTGACAAGTAAATGTGTTAGAACAACTGCACAGTCTCTTACACTCAATGGCACTGTTACCTAGCTGGTATGCACTGAAATAATTGTCCTTGCAATACTGTATGCATCCTGATGATGCAGGTAAGCCACTAGTAGGCCACTTTTGGGGATGTTGTCAGGTTGGCACTAGGTTTATAAGGTGTGTTGGGTGTTTGAATCTGTAACACAACATGAACAGATTCTACTGTCCTAGGTCAAATGTCCATATGAGTCTGAAATGTAAAGTATAAACAGAAACACTGGTCCATGGAAATAGTTTTGTTTATGGGAAGACATCTGCATTGGACAGCCCACACCTCTCAACATGTTGATTCTAAAAACATGCACATGCACTTTGGCTTTCCATTAGCTGTTCATCTAGCACCTGCAGTTTTGCAACACATGTTTAACAAAACCACTGAGTATAGCATGTACAGTAATAACGCTTGCAATACTGCATGAGACCCTGTAGACTCATGATGCAGTAATTACAGTAACAGCAGCTCACTTCTTTACCTGATTCCTCCTTCACTGAGTCGGTTGAGTCTTGGGTTAGTGATGACCATTTTATTTATTGGACCAGGTTTCACTCCCTAAAAAAAAGACCAACAAATCTTAACAATAAGAACTCTTACTAAATTTAAATAGTCAGGCAAAGCATGTTACATTTTACCATGTCTGCCTCTGTCAAAACAATCAAATCAACAAAAATGCTCTCCATTCAAGGTTCCAATCCTCTTAGAAGTTGAACTTTGGCTTTGACAGATCATGTTTCCAATACAGTTGTCCCATTGTTTACAACTAAATATGACCATAATAAGAAGTAACAGGCATCTCAACACTTGTTCTGGTCTTGTGCCATTGCTGTTCACTCCAGTTCATTTCCGGAGCAGCCTTCCCCTCACTGCAGGACATCTACAGGACCAGGGTCATCAGGAGGGCCCACAGCATCATCAGGGACAGTACACACCCCCAACACAGCCTCTTCACGCTCCTACTGTCGGGCCGACGCTACAGGAGTGTGAAGTCCAGAACAGCCAGGCTGACAGACAGTTTTTATCCACAAGCCATCAGGCTTGTGAACACCTCCTCCCCCCCTTCCGCTCTGAAACTGGCTGAACTCTGACTCTGACTCCAACATGCACCCATTAATATGAGCGCAATACATATTCTGCTGCTACTGTTATTCCATACTGTTTACTTCTGTACTTGCACAGCGCACTTTACACATGCATATGCACCTTACTTGCATCCATACAGTACTGTACTCTCCCTTCCTTTACTTAGTGTTTTTCTTTACTTAGTGTACATATATATATATATTATACTTCTTATTTTTCTCTCTCCTTTTATATTGATATTTATTTTTTTAAGACTGTCGGGAATGGGAGGAACTGCAAAGTAAGAATTTCATTGTACAATGTAACTGCTTGTTATGCTGTGCATATGACAATAAAACTCTTGAATCTCTGTCTCGGTGCAGGTGTGGACAGGGGGCACGACTTGTACATTCAGTTCTGAATAGTGTGCTGTTTGAAACAGCAAAGCAACTGTGTGGTTACACACTGAAGTGCCAGCTACACATGAACACCGATTTGAAATGAGGACGACGGGGTCCGAGTCCCGAAGCACTATCTGTACAAAAGTATATATTAAAAAAAAAAAAAATCAGAAGCTTTAACAACGACTTGAGAGTGCTATTACTTGTCTTATTTTATCAGTAGCCCAACAGCTACCACTGATATGAATTAGGCTAGTTAGGTTGCTGGGGCAAGTTTGGTAAAGGCATTAACACAGTACATATAATGTGATTTGGTAATGGTGTTATAGAGGTTCTGTTTTTTAATGTCAGGAGATCTGGTTATAAATAACATCACATGAAAGGTAGCACTCATAAATCAACAACAATGAACTTTGAACAAATATGCATACATTTACCAAGCTTTTTAGAATGATAGCTCGTGACTTTCTGACTCTGGTGATTACATAATTAAGATGCCTTGGTCATGATAACTGAATAGTCTACTCTTACTCAAATTCTGAGAGGCTCAATAAAAACTGTCCTTGAACTACACAGGCTGAAAACTCGAACTGAACACCCAACCCAACCCTAACGTTACTGTCAGACTGTGTGGCTTCTCGCTTTTCCTCATAGACCTGTGACAGGCTGCCCTGATGCTGACAGCACCAGTCAACCTGTGTTTGTTTGATACTGGTGAAAAACAAGTGACAACTAGTAATCACAAGTCAGACATTTGCAGAGTGACAGGTTGCCTATTAGCTAAGATTAGCAAGTTCATGTTAGCGTTCACTAGAGCTAACTATTAGTACTACATTCTGTCCATTCGGGATCACTAGCATCAACCTAGCTAGCTAGCTAGCTAACGTTACAAGGTACGCATATGTACGAGGAAGCGTATAGCTTAAACCCCTTATCCATTTTGGTGGCAGGAGTCCATGAAGTTAGCCGGCATATGCGATAGACATCTGTAATAGTCATCCTTGGTAGCTCTAGGAGGCATCTAGAATTGGCTAGTTGCGTAAGGCGATGTTTTTTTCTGGTTTCCGGTTCTAAGTTTGGTAAGCACAAGCATTTCCGCTTTCCACCGGTCAGCATGCAAAATGGCATTTTACACGCGATGTCAAGACTTGCCATAAGTAACCATCAATGATGTTCAGCACATCATTCAGGCTTCGTCGACAGCACCCAGGAGTAAGCGTGAGTAGGGCTTAAAGATGTACGTCTCCAGTTACATCGATAATTACGAAGGTTACGAAGTTAACTTGGCTTATTAGCTAGCTAGCACCCATAGGTGAACATTTACAGAGGATTCGTTCGCTAATATCTAACTTTGCTATCTAACCGTTGGATAATTTGACAGTTTGACTAATGTGACACAGTTTTAGTGTGTTGATGATAACATGACATTGTTCCCAGTATCAAATAAAGATCCAGGGACTAGGAGAGTGACCTGCCATAGGTCTATGATGAGAAACCTCACAACCTTAGAGTAGGACTGAAGATGGTTCAGTTGTTCGTCAGTTCCAAGCCAGTTCTCTATGGCAGTTCTTCTGCTGTTCAGTATCCAAATATAGTTTATAGAACTGTAAATGTAGTTTTGAGTAAATTCAGACATTAACACTATAGACTACTCAGACTAATCTCTTTAAATTTCTGTTCCAGAACAGAAATATACTATTTTTTGTCATTAATAACTTAAAAGTTACAACTACCATGATTACTCAAATAATCTGAACAGCTTTCTTATTTTTCTGTTTATGTAATAACAGCTGTGTAATTGTCTACTATATGATTGTAACACAAAACCCTTTTTTAAAGATTGTGTTCTTGTGTGGCTGGAACAGAACTGTGTAAGCATAATGTTGCACTGCTGTACCAGACCGCACACTACTCCCAGTTGAATCTTGCTGCTGTTCCCCAGAGACAGAGCAACGCTGGCACAAGCCAAAAATTATGGTAAGTTTGTGAGCCCAATAAAATCACATTTGAGCAAGGATTAGTTGTTTTACAGAACAGTCACTGTCCACTTTATTAGAAACATCAGCCACAATCATTTGATGCATGGCAGCTTCGCAATGCACAAAACTGTGCAAATACAGGACAGTTCAGTTAATGTTCACATCACATCATGCATGATTTTTTGTATTGTGCTGCTGCCAGATGATTGTCTAATTTGATAACTACAGGTTATGTGCTGAATGTGCAGATGTTCCTATTAAAGTATTGGTATCTTTGTCAGACAGAGCTGAATTAGTATGTGTTACCCCGTTTCAAATAATTTTATTGTTAATAGGTTGTAAAGCCAGGCCGGGTCAGTAACATGGTTGTGATGTCTAACAAGCCAAAGCAGAGGACTGTTGCTAATGGTGTTAGGTAATTATGTACTGTTATTTTATAAACTGTTGCAGAACTTGTCTTTCAGCATATAATATTCTAATTTCAATTATTAACTGAAATTCCAACCAGGAGCACACTTTACAAAGCTTGACGGGGGGAGCTGCCTGATCCTGATGTCCTTAAAGTGGCTGAGGCTTATAAGAACTTCTCAGCGGACATTGCACCACTGATCACCACTATGGCACTCAGTGCTGATGTCCCACTGGTGGAGTCAGTATTTGGGAAAGTTCAGGAAGGCAGTCAAATCTCCTACCAGCACCCAGTGCCAGTGAGCCGGACTATCTTTTACCACCCAGATGCCCCTCCACCACCACCACCTCTACCTGTAGATGGTTACAAGTTGGAGCCTACTAGCTGCCAGTTTGTGTGCAGTCGCTGCAAACTACTTTGGATATGGCCAAGAAAATAGAGGTTGCTACAAGGGAGCAGAGTGTCTCTGTGGAGTGGCATCAAGTGAGGAAGAATAGAGTCATGTCTTCCCACTTTAATGAGGTTTGCCATGTCCGCAGTTGGAGTTCAGCAGAACATCTTGCTGAGAGAATAAGAAAGGGTGTGGCTTAAACAGCTTTAATGAAGAGGGGTCTGACATTAGAGCGTGATGCCATTCAGGAGTATTGTCGGGTGAAGAACACCAATTACTGGCCTTGTGGCTTTGTGATCCACCCAGATGCTCCATGAAATTAAAACAGCAGCACAGCTACTACTGGCAGATCCAAGGTCAGCTCCTGATTACAGGAATGGAGTGGTGTAACTTTGTAGTGTTTGCAGAAGAGGACATGGTAATACAGAGGATCTACAAAGATGCAGAAGTTGCTGCAGTCGTTAGGAAGAAGAGTGATTACTTTTTTTATTTTTATTTTTACATGGCTGTTTGTTTGAAGGCTTGAAGTCAGAGATGGGTAATGAAAAATGTATAGGTTTTATATTTTGTTTTTAGTTCTTTCATTCATTTTCTAAGCTTGTAAATCTACTTTTTTTTTTTCATGTGGCCAGTAGTAATAAATTTCATGAACAAAGTTATTCAGCCCCCTCACCTTCTTTTAGTGTATTTAAAGAAATGAAACAGTATGGTGGTTGCATGTGCCTTTTTAATTAGAATAATCAAAGAGCATTTTGGCCGATTTCAATGTCTGTCCTCTTTACTAAGAGGACATAATTTATCTTTAAATAAAAAACTCTATACTCGCCTGTCTTTCTTACAGCTCTTAGAATTAATCCAGGAATCACTTCACTTGGATGGTCCACTGTAGATGCCTCGTAGCTGCTGACCTGACATTCAACTGAATATGCATTAAATTCAACTGAAACCTAAGTTGAATGTGATGTACTGAATCAACCCTAAAACCTAATGGTAGGGCTAGGTGCATGGTTACATTCCATAGACATCCATTTACATTCAACTTAGAGTTCAGTTGCATTTAATGCATATTCAGTTGACTGTCAGGTCAGCAGCTACAATGTAAAGTGATACCTTAGTTTATTTACATTCATCTTATAGCAAACAAAATGTAATAGAAATGTAACAGTAACAGTGTTACCACTTCTAACAAAAAAACGTAGTGGTAACTATGGACCACTATGGTCTGAAAGTGCAATTATATAGGTTGTAACTTCCTACACAATAATGGAATTAGGAGTTAGAATTGTTTGCCTGCCCAAGCTTTCACCAGTGGTCCATTTTGGTAGTTTACCAGGAAGCAAGCCTCACTAAACAGCTGATCACTGCTTCCACACACTGACAATGGTATGACTTTGTCAAAGAGCTTGTTCTCTTTAACCCTCCGGATACATCTCTCGACATGCACTCTCAAGCGGGCAATGGACTGTGTCTGCAGGACATCCTCCCTACACATTTGGCTCCTTTTTGAAAGAAAGGCAGGTCGGTATATCTTGCAGGGTACAAGGGTGTCCACAAGAAAACCCTTGTCTACCATGATAGCCATGTCTGAGGTGAGGAGTTTGATAATGCCAGATAGCTTAAAAATGTTCTGGTCGCTCATAGAGCCTGCATACAATGCAGACACAAAGGTGATGGGACCATGGGGTGCAATGCCGATCATGGCCTTGAATGTGGTGTGTGACTTATATGATGAAAATACCTCACTTTGCAATACGAGAGGGGAGGGAGTTTGGCAAAAAAATGTCTGTACAGTCAAGCACCACTTGTGTGTCAGGGAATGATAAACTCTTCTTCTTCTTTCGGTATCCACAAGTGGACGGAACCAAGTAGGTAGTACAGAAAGTGTGTCCACGTTGTAATAATTCTGCTGGCCGTGGTGCGAATACCAAAACGGTGATCAATATCCCTGAGAGGCAGGCCCACAGACAGGTGCATCAGAAACAGCAGGAATTCATCTATGGGTGCAAGTTTCTGTAAAAATAAAAAACATACATACTCATTGGACACTTTTTAGGTACACCTTGTTTCTACACTTGTGCAGTGTTGGTTCCCTTTAACTCTGTTCTTTTCTCTCAAGCTCTTGACTTGCATCTGCATGACTTTTGTAGTGCACTGACAAGTCAAGAAGATGCAGGTCAAGAGCTTCAACAATGTTAACATCAGAATGAGGGGCAAGATGTGATTTTGTGACTTAAGTTCAAACCAGCCCTCCTGGCACATTTCAGAATCCTGTGTGTGGAGTGCCTGCAGGCAGAAACACCTTGTTCATGACAACTGAAGCTCCTGACTCAACTGTTGCTGCTATATTTTATAAATTGTGTTGCAGACATATTTGTTGCAGCCTGATTGGATACTTGCATAAATGAGCACATTCATGCATGTATCCCTGATTTCACGAATTAGCGCATCTCAACAAGCTCACCAGTTATAAAGCATGATACAAATAGAAAGCTGTATAGATATTCCAGCTTTTTAAAAATACATTTTATACATTTTGAGATACTGAATACACAACTTACTGTTGCTCTTAGATGAGCTGGTTCACTGCTGTTGGCAGAGGAGGCATTGGAACTGGTGATCCGCACCATCCTAGTTTTCACAGCCGGCTCCACCAGTTGCCGAAAGGCTTGGAAATGCTTGTATGATACAAATCTAAGAATGAAATGATAATCACTTTAGACTTATTAATACTGTAGTTAATTGTACATTGCTGAGACTGACACACAAAAACACGGACCAACCTTGTGTAAAAACGAATGTCTGATCCTGCAAGCCGTTGCAGCCCAAAACGGGACTGCAGTTGTTATTGAGCTAGCCTGAGGCTAACTAACTAGTTAGCGAGCTAGCTTCACAGTTAACGGTACACATTCACAAAAACCCATTAGCTAACTTAGCTAGGTTAGCTAACTAGCTGGGTGAACGACGCTAGCACTTAAACTGCATGCTTTTCGTTCACCGCAAATGTAAAAATAATGCTACCTGTTAAAGTAACGATGCTTTTTGATTACCTCATACAAGCTAATAAAATAAACTTTGACATGTTTGCATATACTGTACCTCTGAGCTGTAGAAAACAGGATTCTCCAAACACGTCCTTCTTCGTAGGAAGGTCTCTACTTGATTCGTAGTGCTGCGTCCGTAGCGTCTACATCCGGTGTTAACATAATGGGCTATAACGTTGATTTTAATTTACTAACAGTAAATTTAATTTTAATTTACTAACAGTAAGTTTAAAATGTAAGACAATTACAATAGTCTTATAACCAAACCCCCTTATTTTGTATTTTAAATTAAATTAAAGATATTTTGAGGATTCTGATGTACCTAGCATTCAGTCAGCACCTGAGGCACGCGAACCCATACCAGGTTGTGGTGTTAGTGGTGTTGGCTGCTCGAAAGCCGAAAATCCAGCCGCTCCAGCTCCGGGTGGGCGCTCCGCCAGCTTCTACAGAGAGCGAAGCACTTACAATCCGGGCGGGACAGGAGGAAGCACTACTTGAATCTACACAAGTAAGTTACCAACAAAGTTTGTTACGTAGCACACTACTCGTGCCGCTTATTTGTTAATTCTGTCTAAGTTAATAACTCCTTCGCCCGTAAGTTCCAGCTGTCTGTACCACTTGCCCTTTTACTAATAAGTAAAACGTTGACTGGCTGAAAAGGCTGAACGTTGACATGCTTGGAATCGATTCACTGTTCTTTCAGAGTACTTCACACAATCGTTTATTTGACGGCGCGTGTCCGTTTAATCACTGGTGTTGCATTTGATACTTTTTTCGTTGTTAAAGTAAGGTGGATATAACTGCATTATTCAGCATACAATCCTAAAAATGGTTAACATTTTAATAACAAATAAATGTGTTATTGTGCTGTCTGCTAGAGAGAAACATCGTTTATCACAGGTAAAAGACAATAGTGAAAGAAGAAAATAAACTGCCTAAAGGTTTTTGTGTTATACTGAATATACTGTACATACGCACTGCAGCTGGCTCTTGTCAGTTACTGTTAATGTGACACACTCAGAAGTTACAGATCAGCTACTTAGTGAGTCAGTGGACATTTTTGATCATTTTGAAGACCCATTTGCCAGAGTTTGCACTCTATATATGCAAGACTCAACTATCAAGGAGCTGTTTGGGGTAGTTGAAGCATAAGAAATTAAGATTGCCCAGTCCGCATGCTATAAAGGACAAGGGCCTTCTCGTGCTCTTGCTATTAGATCTGAGTGCATTTACTACATACCTTTGATCAAAAGTTTAGAACAGTTAATTTCACATCCTGTGGTTCTATCCATGTTTGACAAAGGTGGAGAGACATGCAGGGCAGGGTTTTTAAAGGACATCATTGATGGTGATTATTTTGAAATCACATCCATTGTTCTCTGTTAGACCCAACACCCTACAGCTAATACTGTATACTGACAAAATAGAACTGTGTAAACCTCTGAGGTCACATGCCTCAAAAAACAAACTTCTAATGGTCTACTATACTTTAGGGAATATATATCCTAAATAGAGGTCTACGCTGGCTGCTATCTACTTGCTATTGCAAGTAGAACTGATATTACTCAGTGTAGTGTTGATGTGATGCTCAGTAGAATACAGGAAGATCTGAATTTGCTGTACAGTGGTGTGAGAATCAAAACAGTGGCAGGTGGAAGAATTGTATATGGGGCATTAGTCTCTTTTTGCTGTGACACCTTGGCTCAGCATGAGGTTACAGGGTTTAAATAGGGGGTTGGATTTTCATTCTGTAAATGCAGACACTGTGAGTGCAGTTTTGAAGACATGCAGCTTTACTTTGATGAGGACAGCTTTGTTTAACGGACTTTAGGTAGGCACATCAGACAGTGTCATGAAATTGAGAGGGCCTTTAAGGATTTTTTAAGAAACAGTTTGAAAACTACACACGGAATTAACAGGAAAAGCTAATTAGTAGACATTCCAACATTTGATTTAATTAAGCAACCTCCACAAGATATCATGCATGTAATACTTGAGGGAGTAGCACCACTAGAAATAAAAAGTGTGTTCAAACATCTGGTGCTGTCAGGACAGTTTGACCTAGACACATTCAATAGCGCTGTACAAGGATACCCATACTCAGTTGATGTCTGAGACAAGCCATGTCCTAGAACTGTTACAACACTGTCATCAAATGACAACAAACTGAAGCAATCTTCTGGTCAAATGCTTGTCCTTCTCAAGATTTTACCATTTGTAATGGACAGTTGTAAAAGAAAGGCATACATTCAAGCCCTTACTGAATTAATACAGATAGTACAGATCTTGTTTGCACCAGTAATTTCTCTTGCAACCATATCAAACCTTAAATTACTTATCAAGCAGCACTTAGTTAACATGAAGCAGCTGTTTCCCTAGAACAAAATAACACCAAAGCAGCATTACATGGTGCACATTTCAGCACAGATTAAAGCTTTGGGTCCAAAAGTAAGACATATGTGTATTTAAATCCAAACACTGCTTTTTCAAATAGTGGTCATCAAAATTAAATTTCAAGAATGCAAGTCTCTAGTAAAGCACAACCAGATGTATGAATGCTGTCAAAATGTCAGCAGCATGGAACACCCACTTTTTTCAAAAGAGATGGCAATGGGACCAGTGTCTGATGTGAGAGATGCACCATATGCACAGGGTAAATGAGTTAGTTGATGCTGACAAGACTGTTGACTTATTATGCCATTAGATTTAAGAACCACACTTACATTCCTCTGAAATACTATCTTGGTGATGTGATTGGCATACACAGAAGCACTACTGAATGTTAGTATACAGGCCATTTAAGTTGAGAATGGTTAGAGGGAACAAGGGAGGTTTTGAAATAGAGTATCTATTGTGTTTTGTTGCATTCTTTGTTTCTTCTAGTTTTTTTATTACATCAAGAATGCCTGTATGTGTTTTTTGTATAAAGGCATACAATGTAGGGTTGTAAGTTTCAAAAAATACAGTTATGATTTGAAATTAATAGTTTACATGTAAAGATTGGTGTCAAGACAGTGATTATTCGGTGTTGTGTTTGAACACAGCACACTAGACAGCAGTGGTGTACTCTGTTGTTAGATCCCACTGTTATGACAGCATTAAAAACTTTTCTTTTACTTTATAAATATGATGGTGTATTTTTATACCATGGCAGTTTATTGAATTGTAGCCCCTGTAATGTTCTGAGGATAAGACATGTTTTTATACAGAAGGTTTTTACACTGTTGAACTAATGTTTTTGCTCTGTTATAGAAGCAATGCACTCTGCCACAACTGCAAACAAAATATTAAAAAATAAAATACTTTTCAGTATATAAAGTGTCATCTGTTTTATTGGCAAATATGTTAAATGTTTAGGTCTTGTATAAGTTTTAAGAACATTGTATTCTTATATTAAGTAAAGCTGTCTTGAATTTCTTCTTTTATAGTGGAGAGCCTCAAAAAGTTTCAGTAATATAAAACAATATAAAAATTTCTTATTTTTTTTAGTCATTATAATTAGAAAAAAAGGATCTTAATAAGATAATCATAGACAAGATTTCTAAAAACTATAATATTTATCTTACATATACAAATCTAGTCAAGTCAGTTATTCTTAAATGAAAAAAAAAACAAGACATGAGTGAGATTTTTTTGCTCGTTTAGATTTCATTTTTTGCAGTGCAAGTGGTAAAAACCACACGACATCACCACACTCTGATGACCTGGGCTAAGTTTGGCGACTCTAGGGTCAAAGGTCAGGGCGTTACAGTTAAATCCATTCGGAAAATGTGAATTTAGACATAAGTCAAGTGGTAAAAACCAATCATGCAAGGCCTAGCGAGGGCATGGAAGGTCCTAGAGTTACAAAACTTTGCACACACTGACAACCCCACATGCTGATAATATGGCCATAGATTGGGGACTCTAGGTCCAAAGGTCAGGAAGTTACAGCTAAATCAGTTAGGAAAATGTTAATTTGGACTTAAGTCTCAGTTTAGAAAAATCAATTGTTCGAAGCCTAGTGAGGGGATGGAAGGTCCTAGACTTACCAAACTTGGCACACACTGACATCACCACACTCTGATGACCTGGTTTGGTGATTCTAGGATTAAAGGTCAGGGAGTTACAGCCAAATCTATTTGGCAAATGTGATATTAGACATAAGTCTCAAGTGGTTAAAACCAATCATGCAAGGCCTAGCGAGGGCATGAAAGGTCCTAGAGTTACAAAACTTGACACACCTTTACGTCACCACACTCTGATGACCTAGCCCGAGTTTGGTGACTCTAGGCTCTAAGGTCAGGGAGCTACAGCAAAATCAGTTGGGAAATTTTAATTTGGACCTAAGCCTCAAGTGGGAAAAAACAATTGTACGAAGCCTAGTGAGGGCAAGGAAGGTCCTAGAGATACCAAAGTAAGCACATGTTGACATCACCACACTCTGATGACCTGGACCGAGTTTGATGACTTTAAGATCAAAGGTCAGGGAGTTACAGTCAAATCCATTTGGTAAATGTGAATTAAGACATAAGCTTTAAGTGAAAGCTTAATAGCTTTAAACATAATCTACAGTCTTAATTTGCAATGTACAGTTTTGGTGTTTGGAACAGCACAGTCAGATATGTGAGCGATGTTTGTGTCATACAGAAAAAAAAAAGGGGGGCCAAAAAAAAAAAAAAAAAAATCTGTCCAGAAGGCAGACTTCATCTCAGCTTTAGCATCCCACCACTCTCTGCACTTCTTGGCTTTGACTGAGACTTGGATCACCCATTAGAACTCGTCAACTCCAGCAGCTCTATCCTCTGCCTTTAACTTCTCCCATTCACCGAGACAGACTGGCGGAGGTGGGGGCACAGGTTTGCTGTTGTCTAGACAGTGGAACTTTACTCCACTTTCATTTCCTCACCTTGCAGTTTCATCCTTTGAATATCATGTTGTCACAGTGTCTTCCCCCACTAACCTTCATATCATATCGTAACTTCATTGACGAGCTAGACACTCTTCTGAGTCTCTTCCCTGTTGATGGGTCCCCACTTCTCCTACTTGGCGACTTCAACCTCCCATCAGACAAGTTGCAGTCATCATGCCTGCAACCACTACTATCATCCTTTGACCTCACCCTCAACCCATCCCCTCCAACGCACCAAGGTGGCAACACTCTGGACCTGGTCTTCAGTAGACCTACCCCTGCGCTGGATGTCACAGTAACCCCTCTTCACTGCTCAGATCATTACTTTCTATTCTTCTCTCTCTCTCCTGTCCAGCTCTTCCTGTCCATATCACCCCTTCACATTCCTCCTTCACCCGGCGTAACCTGCACTCTGTCTCTCCTTCTTCTCTCGCTTCAACCGTCCTCACTACCCTTCCTCACCCTGACTCCTTCTCCTCCCTCTCCCTGAACACTGCTACAGATACTTTACTTTCTTCTCTCTCATCCGCATTTAACCATTTGTGTCCTCTCTCCCCCAGGTCAACAGGATCTTCTCCACCTGCCCCCTGGTTGTCTGACGTCCTGCGTAGTAACCGGAGAGAGCTGAGGAAAGCTGAGAGGAAGTGGAGGAGATCCCAGCTTGACCCTGACCTGCACACCTACCAAGCCATCCTCTCTAGGTTCTCAGGGGAAGTGACTACTGCGAAGTCATCTTTCTACAAGAGGAAACTGGAAGAATCGGTGCCTGACCCTCGCAAACTGTTTAGTATCTTCTCCTCTCTCCTCAACCCTCCCTCTCCTCCTCCTCCCTCTTCCCTCACCCCGGAGGACTTTGTCACCTTCTTTGAAGAGAAAGTGAATAAAATCCGCCGGTCGTTTTTTCTCTGTCCCCACTCCTCCTTCAATCAATCCTCATCCTCCTGCCACAAACTCCTTAACCTGTTTTTCTTCTCTTTCTTCAGACGACATCCTACAGCTACTGGAATCCAGCAACCCCACGACCTGCCCACTGGATCCCATCCCATCCACACTGCTCCAGTCAATCTCCCTGGACCTGCTACCCTTCATCTCCTCCCTTATAAACTGGGTAACCCTTTCTTTTACAGTCCCCTAAGTTCTAGGTATTAACCAGGTAAGTGTGAGGTACAAACTCCAAAGTACTAGGTAATTATTTTGGGTAACAAGATGGTAAGTACCAGGACAGTCTTAATTACTTACACTGAAATGTCTCATGGGTTCTAGGTATTAACCAGGTAAATGTGAGGTACAAACTCCAAAGTACTAGGTAATTATTTTGGGTAACAAGATGGTAAGTACCAGGACAGTCTTAATTACTTATACTGAATGGTCTCATGGGTTCTAGGTATTAACCAGGTAAGTGTGAGGAACAAACTCCAAAGTACTAGGTAATTATTTTGGGTGACAAGATGGTAAGTACCAGGACAGTCTTAATTACTTACACTGAATGGTCTCATGGGTTCTAGGTATTAACCAGGTAAGTGTGAGGAACAAACTCCAAAGTACTAGGTCATTATTTTGGGTGACAAGATGGTAAGTACCAGGACAGTCTTAATTACTTACACTGAATGGTCTCATGGGTTCTAGGTATTAACCAGGTAAGTGTGAGGAACAAACTCCAAAGTACTAGGTAATTATTTTGGGTAACAAGATGGTAAGTACCAGGACAAGTACCAGATCATTTCATATCATTGTCTTAAATAGTATGTACCTGTTTATTGCTTAGAAACGAAACTGAATCTGAACTGTAAAAGAAAGCAGTGATTATTTCTATGGTTTTACTGAGTACTTACCGTGTAGCTCAGAGAACTAGTAACTTGTAACACAGCCTGTTGTGTGAATAGTGTACAGTACTGAGTAACTAACAGAATGTTCTGCTTAATAAAGAGGTAAAGGGACCGTAAAAGAAAGCAGTGATTATTTCTATGGTATTACTGGGTACTTACTATGTAGTTCAGAAAACTAGCCACGTGTAACACAGCCTGCTGTTAGTACTGAGTAACTAACAGAATGTTCTCCTTAATAAAGAGGTAAAGGGACTGTAAAAGAAAGCAGTGATTATTTCTATGTCATTACTGAGTGCTTACCATGTAGCTCGGAAAACTAGTCACTGAAAGGACTGTAAAAGAAAGCAAGATTGCTCACAACGGTGAAAAAGTTTATTGCCACTTTTGACAGATCTGTGTTTTGACACACACACAATATTGTTCACACAGAGGTGTTGTATCCTGACAAATGAAAACAATAACATGTTAAAATTACACTTTAAATTATGTGAAAAGAACTAAACAGTAAGACGAATGAATTATGTTATTTTAATTACGAACATAGTATTTTAATAAGCAAGTACACCTTGTAGCCTGACCTATAGAACATTCAAAATATGCCAAACCATTATTTCAAGATTTAGTATGTGAAATGTAACAAACTGTCAAACTTTAAAGGAAAACATTTCTGCACACAAAAAGAACAGCTCAGGGAAATATTGCTTTTGCATACTTCAAATTATGTGAAAAGAATAAGCAGGAAAAAAAAAGTAACCCATTCACTACTTTACTGATCGCTCTCTACATTTTTTCACCCTCAAACCTTATAGCATGCTCTAATGTCTTTGAACAAACGGCCAAGTAGTCCATTCTTGTGCTGTCTTCCCAGCCAGTAATTCCACTCTATAAATTTTAAATTCATTTTTAGAGACTTTTCAGACAGGTTGCCCCTGTACCTATAGATGTCTTCTTTGTAATTTCGCCAGGCCCTTTCAATATGCTGGGTGTGAGCTCCATTCCCAGGATGTACAAAATGTCTCTGGTGATTGACTTGATAGTGGATAAACCCATGCTGAGCTAATCTGTTGTAGGCACCTCAAAAATCACTAATTATATGAGATCCTGGTCTAACATGCTTTCTTACAATTGGCAATAAACGCCTCCTAGATCGATTTTTCACAAGTTTTAAAATGGGACGCCTTGTTGAACGCTTCACCTCCAGCATGCCAAAAACCCATGATTTCCTTCGCCAGGTCTGTCCTCGCCTCCCTCGTCCATACTAAAAAAAAACAACAACCCCCCCAAAAGTAAACAAGTAAGCAGTGAATTAAGCACACTTTATTAAACAAAAAGTAGAATTAAACTATTTTTACCTTTCTTTTGTGTCTGAATTTGCTCTCATCAATTGCAACAAAAGCTCCCTGCCCTCCAATTTTCATTTTACTGCTTCTCTCATAGCGCCTTATTGCTCTTCCGCACACTTTTCGCAGATGAGTAGTCACCCTGGTCAAGGATTTACTGCTTCCACAAACACCATCTTGTATCATATCGACATGTCTCTTCCTCAAGCCCTGTGTCAAACTTTGTAAAATAATAAATTTAAGCAATATTAAATTAGGGCACAAATTTTATGTTTGTACAGCAGTGCTGGACGTTATTGTGGAAAACTGACATTGCAATACCTCCCTGCAAAATATATTGCAATATGAAAGAAAACTCACCAGATGGTAAGTCCTGTGATGTAAGTACTGGACATTTTAATGAAAATACTAAAACGATATATTGTGCAGCCCTATCATACAGCAAGTGCTGGAAGGCCATAAATGTATGCAATGCCAGCAAAAATTCAACCCAACGAGCTGTTTCAACAGTTCCTCTCAGCTTGGCTCAGGGTGTGAGGAACCAATCAACAGAAGTTTGGGGGGGGGCGGGGGTTTGGTTCGGTTCTAGAATGTTACTTTAAACCAACAAAAGTATAGGATCTTAAAATAATACCCCTTACTAACCTGTGTGTTATTTGCAACCAAGAGGACAAAGAAATGTGAGACCGGGAAAACCCCTGTGGCTTGCTCTTCTACATGTCCTTGAAAATGAAACCCAACGAAAAGAAAATTTGTTCCCAATTATAGCTCAAAACTCAATTAAAGACAATTTATGCTTATTTGGATGACCAAAATAACTATCAGCTATAATACAAACTTTCTACAACTGGTTCTACAAACCATCCTTGGTTGTTCCTGTCCTGGTTAACTTCATCCTGTGCTGGCAGACTGAACATCGTTGTTTGGCAGCTAGAAGGCGCCGGTTCTGGAGCCATCTGATTACGGCTTTGCCGCCTTTCCCTGCCTTCCGAATTCTCCTTGTTCAGGCTCATGACAGAGTAAACATGAACAAACACATCTCTGCAATCGACAATTAAATGTCAACCATTTAAAGTCAAGTAATGTGTAAGACATACTACATAAAGAACTCCGCAAACGAAAAGCCCTTGTTGAGTAATTTTAGGCTGAATACCATATTTCTGCTTACTTCCTAAATAGGGAACCACATAAGCAATGGCATATTAGATTATATATCGAATTTGAAAAGATATTTATATGTACATATAAGATTACCTTTTATAAATTATAAATGTACATCGGACGCGCATGAATAAAATGAGAAACTAATTTCCGAAATAAGTAAACGGACAGTGACATTAGCAGTGATGGCAGAGATACTGTAACGATTTTAGAAAATGTTTAATCTGGTTATTTGCCGGCTGTGGTTGTTTTATAGGGTTATTTCGAACAGGACTCTTATTGCGAAATGTTTTTGCTAGTTTATCCTGAACTCCGGGAGAGCAGCGTTAGCCACCTGACCCTAGCAAAGCCATTTTCACGTCGTATCTTACGGTTAGCTCCGTTAACGTTCCCTTTCCATTTGTGAGGCAAGATTGGATGCAGGGAATGTAAGCCCAACGTTTCAGTTCGCGCAAAAACGGTGTGACTTCTTTTAACTGCAATATTTTCTTTGAGTGCGAATTCAGAAACGTAGAGTTAAAACTACTTGAGTTAATGTTTGAGACGTATGCCTAAAGACTAGCCAGTTGGCCAGCTCAAAAGGTTAAGCTGGTAGATGATACTATTTTTTGGTATTTTTATGGTTTAGCTGGTCTATTGGCACACCCAGCTACACCATCAAACTACAAATTGTAAAACCATAACTAGCTGACCAGCACAGTGTAGCAGGATTTTCCTGGTCCAGATAGTTTACCACTATTACCACCACAGGCTGGTTTAAGCCATCTAAAACCAGCTACTATGAAATTTGACTGGACATGTACTCTAGTCTGGATGACTTTTCAAATATGCATAAAAATAATTATTGAAAACTGTATATATTAAGAAACTATTTAATAGAAATGTATATAGTGTATAAATTACTGTGTTCTGTTGCCATACTGTAAGATAAGATTACAAAAGGACGCTCCAGTAATCATTATCCATGGATTAAATCTATAGTGCATATTACAGATAAAATTATGTTTCATGAATACATAAAAGTATGAATTGTTTTTATTTTTTAAAAGTATGAAAAGTTTAAAGTAAAATCAACATGTACACAAACAACCTAAGAAATTCCTATTAAATATGTAGCACTTATATAGCAGATATGTTGTGTGTCTGTGGAAAAAATAAGTACAGCTGGTGAAAAAAAGACATATGATCAGATTAAAGCATTCTGTTTTACAAATAAATCCTTATTGTTAGCAAAATAATGATAAAATCCTAAAAGTCATTAACTGTCAAATGGAATAAGGTTTGCATGATCCACTGTTGTTTGATGCTAATTCATATGTACTGTTATTTAAATAAGTAGTGTATATTCACTTTATGAAGACTGATTAGTTTTACTATGCTTGTTTTAGAGCCATGCCTAAAATCAGAACAACGAAACGTTCCACCAAAGGCCCAGTGGTTGCCCCCTCTGAACAGGAAGGTACAATACTGCCTCATGTAAATGTTTTAAAGACCTTTGATGGATAATTTTCATGATTTGTTTAAATTTCTAAATTGTTTCATTTTTCTTGATAACCACGTTATCATAGTGTAGACTTTCTGATCCACATTCTTTTGGAAAATGGTTTAAATGTTACTTGTTTCTCTCTGTCTCTCTCTCTTTCTCTCTCTCGCTCTCTGTCTCTCTCTGGACTGTGGTTACAACAGCTATAGCACCAACTGCACAAGTAACCATTGATAAACTTCACGATGAGACCAAGCGACTCAACCAGAAAACAGCATTCTTAAAAGAGGAGAATCGCCTCCTGAAAGAGCAGAATCGTCTCCTTAAAGAAGAAAAGGATTTCCTCCGTGAGCAACTCAGCAAGAAAGAACATCTAAAGACATCTAAATCTGCACAAGGTATTAAAATAATGCAACCCTCAAAACTACCGCTAAAGTAGTCCAAGTTCTGGTCATCTTATATTCCAAATTGAAAATATACCACAGAATGAAGAAGCATAAGGTTTGTGTTGCACCAGTGGAAACCATTGAATGTGTTACACTTTAGGATATATTCTTTTAGATATTTTAAGAAAAAATCAAAAATGTTAAATAGAATTGAATTATATATTAATACTTACTTTATAAAGTAAAGTAAGACATTTAGTAATACCACAAGTCAAGTAAAGCCTTGACATTTAATTATCACTTTTGCACCATGAGGCATTCTGAGTAGTATATACTTTTGTAGTAGTTAGTAGTATATAGAAAAAAATCACCATATTTATATTATTGTGAATGTGTTTACTCTCAAAGGATCCAAGAAGATGAGAAAGGACTGTTCCTCAGACTCTTCCAGCTCTTCTGAATCATGCTCCGACTCTGCATCAGAACCAGTCAAAAAAAAGGAAGAAAAGAAGGAAACATAAAAAGGCATCTGCCTTTGGGAAAAGAGGTATTACAGTTCATTTGTAAAAACAGTTTTCAGATTTTGGAAGATCTTTATTAATTTGATATTATTTACAAGTACAAAGATATATTTCATATTTTGTGGTATTCTTTCAGGAAACATTGAACACATACAGACTTAATAGTATTATATAAAATATTTGATGATATTCCTTTGTTCCTCAATGGTGTGAAATCACAGTTAATTTTGAACAGAGGATACAGCTCTTTTTATGCTCTAGTATGTCATAATAGATAGGTTGAATTCACAGTATTCTCAGTTTAGAATATTATATATATGTATGTGTCTCTATTGTGTCACTTGAAGCTAAGGCTAAGGAAAGTAGGCTCTAGGACCTTATCAGTTTACAGTTTTCATGGCTCATAATAATTAAAATGTTTCTTTTTTCCTGTGCTTTGCGTTCTGTAGTAAAGTGCCCAGAGGATGTCTTACATCGATACAAGGCAGTATTGAAAGAATTTCAGCGAACAAGGAGCATCACTGTAAGCTGTGAGAAACTAAAAGTAGACAGAAACACCATTGCGCTGACAGCTGTTATAGCAGAAGTCATGATCGCCGCACAAGGGCAGGACATTGGGCCACTTCCTGATTTTAGAGAAGACGAAACACAATCAGTTTTCCCTAAGGTGCAAGGCATTCCTGTATGGAAAAGAAGAGCTCAGGGAGAAAATCAGTGAGCTAAAAAAAAGTTCAGAGCTCCTCCCAATTAAGCAAAAGTTTCGTAAATGAAAAGCAAAACTTTCACTTTTTGTTTTCCTTTAAAGTTGGACAGTTTGTTACATTTCACATACTAAATCTTGAAATAATGGTTTGGCATATTTTGAATGTTCTATAGGTCAGGCTACAAGGTGTACTTGCTTATTAAAATACTATGTTCGTAATTAAAATAACATAATTCATTCGTCTTACTGTTTAGTTCTTTTCACATAATTTAAAGTGTAATTTTAACATGTTATTGTTTTCATTTGTCAGGATACAACACCTCTGTGTGAACAATATTTTGTGTGTGTAAATTTTTTTACCGTTGTAAGCAATCTTGCTTTCTTTTACAGTCCTTTCAGTGGCTAGTTTTCCGAGCTACATGGTAAGCACTCAGTAATGACATAGAAATAATCACTGCTTTCTTTTACAGTCCCTTTACCTCTTTATTAAGGAGAACATTCTGTTAGTTACTCAGTACTAACAGCAGGCTGTGTTACACGTGGCTAGTTTTCTGAACTACATAGTAAGTACCCAGTAATACCATAGAAATAATCACTGCTTTCTTTTACGGTCCCTTTACCTCTTTATTAAGCAGAACATTCTGTTAGTTACTCAGTACTGTACACTATTCACACAACAGGCTGTGTTACAAGTTACTAGTTCTCTGAGCTACACGGTAAGTACTCAGTAAAACCATAGAAATAATCACTGCTTTCTTTTACAGTTCAGATTCAGTTTCGTTTCTAAGCAATAAACAGGTACATACTATTTAAGACAATGATATGAAATCTTTTGTCTCAATGTTTAATTTTGTAATTTTGTAAGTAATTAAGACTGTCCTGGTACTTACCATCTTGTTACCCAAAATAATTACCTAGTACTTTGGAGTTTGTACCTCACACTTACCTGGTTAATACCTAGAACCCATGAGACCATTCAGTGTAAGTAATTAAGACTGTCCTGGTACTTACCATCTTGTTACCCAAAATAATGACCTAGTACTTTGGAGTTTGTACCTCACACTTACCTGGTTAATACCTAGAACTTAGGGGACTGTAAAAGAAAGGGTTACCATAAACTGTTCCCTGTCATCAGGTTATGTTCCACAGGCCTTCAAGGCTGCCAGATTGGTCACATCCTGAAGAAACCCTCGCTGGATTCCTCAGACATTAGCAGTTACAGATCGGTATCACTTCTTTCTTGAACGTGCTGTCTATAATCAACTCTCCTTCTTTCTCTCCCAGAACCAGCTCCAGGACATCAATCAGTCCGGCTTCCACCTGCCCATTCCACGGTAACTGCTCTCATCGCAGTAACCGAGAGGCTTCATGCAGCGAGATCAGCCAAACTGTCCTCAGTTCTGATTCTGCTCGACCTGTCTGCAGCCTTCGACACGGCGAACCACAAGATCCTCCTATCGGTCCTCACCGATCTTGGAATCACCGGCACTGCATGGAAGTGGTTTGAGTCCTACCTGGAGGACCGCCACTTTCAGGTAGCATGGAATGGGTCCACGTCTGCTCCATGTAGGCTCTCCACCGATGTCCCTCAAGGCTTGCTGTTGGGTCCTTTTCTCTTTTCCCTTTACACTCTTTCTCTCGTAGATGTAATTACTTCTCACAGCTTTTCTTATCACTGCTATGCTGATGATACGCAACTCATGCTTTCTTTCCCATCATCCGATACACAGGTCTGCAACCGCATCTCAGCATGCCTGACCGACATCAGCTCATGGATGACAGCTCACCACCTTAAGCTCAATCCCAGCAAGACTGAGCTGCTGTTCATCCCCAGCACTACAGGTCCTCACTGTGATCTTGCCATCTCATTCGGGAACTTGTTGATCACCCCGACCGAAGATACAAGAAGTCTTGGAGTGATTCTGGATGGCCAGTTATCGTTCTCAGCTCATATAACGAAACTGACTCGGTCATGCAGATTCTTCCTCTACAACATCCGGAGGATACGACCCTTCCTTTCTCAGGAAGCCACCCAGCTGCTGGTCCAGTCTCTGGTCATTTCAAGGCTAGACTACTGCAACTCGCTTCTGGCTGGTCTTACTCTGCGGGCCATCAGGCCCTTACAACCTGTTCAGAACGCTGCAGCCCATCTCATCTTCAATCTTCCAAAGTTCACCCACGTCACTCCACTGCTGCGCTCCCTTCATTGGCTTCCATGTTGTTGCCCACATGAGATTTAAAACTCTGATGCTGGCCTACAAAGCCAAGATTGGACCAGCGCCTGCCTACCTTATGGCAATGGTGAAGAGTTGAGCTGTACCTCGAGCCCTTTGTGCTTCAAGTACAGCTCATCTCGAACCACCATCCCTGAGGACACATGGAAGACAAGCGTCCATATTCTTCTCTGTCCTGGCTCCCAGATGGTGGAATGAACTCCCACTGGGCATCAGAACAGCAGAGTCTCTCGCAGTCTTTAATTGCAGACTGAAGACCCATCTCTTCATAATGCATTTAAGTGAGTGAGCTCTAGTAGTGGTGTAAATTGTGTGTATTGTGTTGCACTTATAATGACCTTTGTCAATGCGTATTGTGTTGCACTTATAATGACATTTTCTCCTCTATAGGAATGAGCACTGGGCTGGGGTTGCCAGGTAATGGTTTACTTACTTTATGTCTGTGTATTAATCTCTAGGTACCAGCACTGGCCCTTGTTCGGGCAGTGTCTGAGCTCGTGGTGAGTTTTAGGCTCTAAACTGCCTACTAACTGGAATATTATCCAACGGAACACTAAGCATGGTTGTAAGTCGCTCTGGATAAGAGCGTTTGCTAAATGCCTTAAATGTAAATGTAAATGTAAAACCGCTATGACACTAGCGCTGCACCACGTATTTTGCGTAAGGCTCGCGGCGTAACGTCACGTGCTCCTAGTAAACCAACTTCCTCTCTTTCGTGTTTCCTGCCTTAGGGTGCAAATAACATAGCCATTTTAAGTGCTGTTGTTTTTATTTTTTTTTTCTTTCTTCAGATTCACCTCATAAAATACACATTATCATGGTTCTTGCTACTGCAGTCTCAAGCTTATTTTAAGTGGTTTAAAGCGCTTTTATTGCACACTTTATCATTGGTGCACATGAAAAGAATCACCTCGCCGCAAAACGAAGGTTTGGTAAACCCGACTTGAGGCTCTGCAGTACTCATTATCGAAGCAGAAAACATAACACTTACAGTTCCCCAAGCACAGCTCACAAACCTGTGGCTCGTCCACTCGAAAGGTCCTCAGAGACGCAAGGTCCCGTCCACACCTAACGAAAATGCTATTGAAGAATATTCCAGCAAAAATGATGAATAAGTTTGTACTTTGCTGTTTTCTTTGATAAATGCAGAGACAAAAAACGATGACTTAATTGCTCATATGCCTTTTGCTCAATTTGTCCAAGTATTTCCTGTGAATTCCTGAGAGAATGGGCCATTTACCGTGTCATTCCCTTAACAGGTATTAGCATTGGGTGCGAGATCCCAAGGGGTGTTGTTATTTGAGAACATTAATAGGGAGCTGCAGAGACGCGTTTATCTCTCTCCCCAGAATATCACTGTTTTTGGTGAACTATACATTCCGTTTGCTGTCTGAGGTGCAACGTAAACCTACTTATTGAGACTGAAGGTTACAAAGAAATCTCGTCTCTTGCTGCTAAGTTTAAGAGCACGTCGGCGTTTTGTTCGGCGTCGAAACCTCTGCTGCACGAACTAGTTTGCTGAATTCAGCTCCTAAGTGTATTGTAGCCTCTTGGATGGTCTGCAGCCGTTTCTGGACCACACTCAGAAACCGCAAGCAGAGGAACTCTTCTGGCTGGAATTTTCTTCAATAGCATTTTCGTTAGGTGTGGACGGGAGCTTGCGTCTCTGAGGACCTTTCGAGTGGACGAGCCACAGGTTTGTGAGCTGTGCTTGGGGAACTGTTGTAACAGACCTGGTTTCATACCAGTGTTTTTTTTACTGTGCAATACCACAGGTGGCCTCTGGGGACAGCAGCAGCAATTGGTCCTCATAAAGGGAAGTAGGGTAGTACTTCCGGGGGACAACAAGGAGAGTGTTTGCAACACATGTGCTCCTGCTCCTGTGTTTTGAACCATCCCATCAACTCCTTTCCTAAGGAACTTTACTGTTTCATTTAATTTCATGGCAAGTGGGCAATTGGTTAGTTGTTGTCAGTATGCTAACATGCTAATGTGATAACATGCTATTATGCTAACACGCTAATATGATTATATGGTCTCTTGTTTTGCTACTATGCTCTGTTGTTGTGCTGAGCCAATAAGAAGCAATACTAATATGCTATGCTAACACGCAATTTAATGCTAATTGTGTTGCATGTATTTGTTTGTTTGCTTGTTTGCTTGTTTGTTTGATGGTCTTAGACAAGGAGTTTTATTGGATAGAGGAAAAAAGTGGATGTATGGACATTAAAGGACCGTGGAACAGAGATCCCTTCTTTCCTATCCACCTTGCTGGTGCTGCCATCTTAAAAGACCTGCTACTCAAACCTAAGGACTTTGTGGATTTAGAACCTACGATCACTTAAGGTTCAAAAGACTTACGACTGGGTTTAAATTACCATGTGTGTCAATGTAAATACTAGTGTTGGTTTTGGTGCTGTTTTTCTTTGTTTTTTCCTTTTTTTTTTCTAATACATTTTGTTAATTATCTTTAAAGTTGTGGTTTGTTTCTCTTTCTGTTCAATACCACAGCTGAGGAAGGTGCAGGGTAACCCCCCTTAGAGAAAAATATTTGTGTACCCCTTGGTGAAGGGAGGTTACATAGTGGCACCCAACATGGGGCCCTGCTTATCAGTTTATATAATTAATATATTCTACCTTTTTGCTTTTTTACTGTGGCTATTATTTTTGCCAAACTTGCAAATGGCCTCTGGTTTTCGGTCTGAAATGGAGGGTGTTTCCTCACCAGCTTTGGACTTTACTGCAGGACCATTTGTAACTGGAAGATCAATGGACCACATTACTGACACCTTGAGTCAACTGCATATTGGCTCAGAAGATGAGGAAGATCAAACAGAGTATGAAGAGGAGCTCCATGGCCAGCCGGAGGAGTTCCAATCACCTGGTGTGGAACAAGAGGAGCTGCTACCACCGCCTCCTCCTCCTGAGGAATTTCCACCATTTCACCTGGAGGACAAAATTAATCGACTGGAGCAAAAGATGGCCAAGTTGGAGGGGGACATACCCTACATAATAAAATCTCATTGCACTGCTATTTATAAGGACGTAGACAAATGGGAGAGCCAGTTACAAGGTCTGAGGGACGGCATGAAGCAGAACATGATAACCCTTGAGTCCAAGTTGAAATATAACATTGATCAGCAACCGCTCCAGGCTGAAGAAAGAAGTTGACCGGGATGTACTGGAATTAGGGAAGTCAGTGGTTGACTGTCTCAAAAGAAGGGATGTTCAATTGGAAGCAAGGTTTCAAAATCAAAATCGCCTCTTTCTTGCTTCTACCCCTCTTCCAAGACAAGACGAACAACAAGCAGCAGTATCCAGGAGGACATTTCCTGACCCTACTATTGAAACCCCTTCTAGTTTACAGTTCAAGCCCCCTATAAAAGTGGAATTTCCCAAGTTTGGAGCTGTGGACAGTGAAATGGATCCGGTCACTTTTATTGAGAAATGTGAAGAGTTTTTAGCATTACGCCCGTTGAGTGATGCTGAGATTCTTGCTGCTCTTTCATCTGTTCTCAATGGCACTGCAAAAGACTGGTGGACGGGTGAGCAAAAATCAGTAAAAACCTGGAGCAGGTTTAAGGCAGCATTCCTAAAAGCCTTCTTAGCTGAAGACTATGAGGCAGAGGCTGAAAGAAGACTGCGGGAGAGAAGGCAAGGACTTCATGAGAGCATTCGTGATTTTGCTTTGCAGTACAGAGCGTTGTGCCTTCGGTGGAAAAAGGACATAACTGAAAAGGAGTTGCTGCAAGCAGTTTTAAGAAATTGCAATCCACGTTTGGCCAGTCTACTGAGGGGCACCATCGATGAGTTGGTAAGGGTAGGATCACTGATCGAAAGAGATTTGGCAGAAGCAAAGAGTTACTGGGAAAGAGCCTCCCAACAAGAAAAGATGGAAAGACTCCCTGCCAAAGCCAAAAAGACAGTACCAACTCCTGGACAAACAAATGTAGTCCAGAATGTACCAGCACAAACTAAATCACTGATACTTCCTTTGGAGACGAAGGAATGGAGTGTGGCAGCTATGGTGGACACTGGTAGCTCCTATTCACTTATTCGAGAAGCCTGGTGGGACACAGTCAGAAGAAAGGGAGAACACTGGAAGTCCAGTGAAGGGCAGGTCTTCCTGCTGGCAAATGGTCTCCATCAAGAAGCAAAAGGAAAAGTAGAGCTGGAATGTTATCTGCATAGACAAAATTACCATCACTCATTCTATGTGATTAGCAATCAGGACCTTGCTTTTCCTGTCATTCTTGGTCTGGACTTTCTGAGATCTGTGGGTATGGTTTTGGATTTTTTAACACAATTCCTATATTTTGCCTAATGCTGGTTGTTTTGTATTCGGCCAAGACATAAAGCATATGGCTTACAACAATTTGTATCTGGCCACAGACGCTATGTACCAGGAGGATCCAGAAATGCAGAATCAAATAAAAGAGCTAGTGCAAAATGCAGATGTTGGTCATGAAGACAAGCAAAAACTGTATAACCTCTTGTCTAGTTGTTCTTCGGTCTGCACCAGCAAGCTTGGACACACTTCTGTCGTCACCCTTCGGGTTACCACCACAGATGAACTGCCCATCAGACAACGGCCATACAGGGTGTCCATTGAAAAACAGCAGATAATCGAGAAGGAGATCAAGGCCATGTTGGAGAAGAAAATTATTCAGCCATCTACATCCCCTTGGGCTTCTCCACTGGTACTTGTACCCAAAAAGGACGGTGGTACCAGGTTCTGTGTTGATTACCGTAAACTTAACACCAAAACTCACCTTGATGCCTACCCTATGCCACAAGTCCAGGAAATCTTGGAGGCAATGCACGGTGCAACGGTTTTCAGCACTCTTGATCTCAGGAGCGGCTACTGGCAAGTGGCCCTAGAAGAGGACAGCATGCAAAAGACAGCTTTTACTACCTGTTATGGGTTATTTGAATTCAAAGTTCTTCCGTTTGGACTCAAAAATGCCACAGCTACTTTCCAGAGACTAATGGAGGTTGTTCTTTCTGAGGTAAAAGGAAAATGTTGCTTTGTCTATATTGATGACATTGTCATTTATTCCCACTCACCAGAACAGCATCTATTCCATTTGCACAAGGTCCTCAAGCTTCATCAGGCGGGTCTCACCCTTAATCTCAAAAAGTGTAATCTTTTACAGAAATCACTCACTTTTTTAAGTCACCTCATATCGGCTGATGGAATTCGTACAGAACCCCACAAGGTGGCTGCTGTCAGAGATTTTCCTGAACCTCGCTCCCTGAAAGAGGTTGAAAGATTCCTGGGGATGGCCGGCTAGTATCATCGTTTTATACCACACTTTGCTGACCGAGCTTCTGCACTGAATGCACTCAAGAAGAAAAAGGCAACTTGGATGTGGACAGATGAATGTAAGGCTGCTTTCAATGATCTTAAGCAAGCATTAACATCCTCCCCTGTCTTAATACCACCAGACTTTTCCAAAAGTTTTCAGGTGCATGTAGATGCCAGTGACCGAGGCCTGGGGGCAGTACTGTTACAGGAGGTGGACGGAGCAGAACGGGTAATTGCATATGCTTCCAGACTTTTGAGAGGGGCTGAAGGCAACTATTCCACCTCTGAGAAAGAATGCCTGGCAGTGGTGTGGGCAATTGAGAAATGGCGAGTTTATTTAGAAGGTCGACATTTTGATGTCTACACTGACCATGCTGCACTTGCATGGGTGTTTAACCATCCAAAGCCAACCTTAAGATTGATCAGGTGGGCCATCCGTCTGCAGGGATTTGATTTTACAGTGCACCACAGGAAAGGGAAATGCAATGTGGTACCGGACACACTTTCACGCATCCCTTATAAACATACTGATGGGATCATAGCTTCAATTCAGGCCCCAGCTACGCAACAACTATCTCTTCCTATTGATTGGTCAGAAATCGCCTGGGCCCAGGAAGCTGATCAGTCCTTGGATCCTATAAAACATGAGGCTAGAAGTCAGGAACAAAAACCAGACAGGATCAGCTTTATGTACAAAAATGGGGTACTATTCCATATTCAGTACCAAACCAACAGCAAGGACATACCTTACAAGTGGTGATTCCAACATCCCATAGACAAGCTGTCCTTCACTATGCACATGACAACCCTCTGAGTGGTCATCTAGGAAGAATGAAGACCCTGCTTCGGCTGCTGGACATGGTTTACTGGCCCACCATAAGGAAGGATGTGTGGGACTATTGTAAGGTCTGTGAGGTTTGTCAAAAGTACAAGCCCAGGATTTCAAAGCTCTCAGGCCTGATGCAGTCTACCCCAGTTGTGGAACCAGGTTATATGTTGGGTGTTGACCTGATGGGACCATTACCCAAAAGTACCAAGCAGAATGAACACCTTTTGGTCATAGTTGACTATTGCAGTAAGTGGGTGGAACTCTTTCCTTTACGACAGCCAAAGCTCCTCAGATTGCCAGCATCCTTACCAGGGAAATATTTACGCGTTGGGGGACGCCTGCCTTCCTTGTCTCTGACCGTGGAGCCCAATTTACTTCACACCTGCTGCACACTGTTTGCAAACAATGGGGTGTGGTTCAGAAACTTACCACTGCCTACCATCCACAAACAAACCTGACAGAATGAATTAACCGCTCTCTTAATGTCATGATGGCATCATTTGTCAGAGATAAACATTGATTGTGGGATCAATGGTTGCCAGAATTCAGGTTTGCCATCAACACAGCCTGGCAGGAAAGCACAGATTACACCCCAGCAGAAACTGCCCTGGGAAGAAAGTTAAAAGGACCGTTGGATTCCTTGGCCAACCCCCACACCCTGACCATGATGCCTATCAAACAATCCAGAGGCAGCAGGAGCTCATTCACCAAGTCCAAGAAAATGTGAAGAAGGCTCAACTGAAGCAGGCAAAATACTACAATCGGAAGAGAATTCAACAGAATTTCCAAGAAGGAGACAGAGTGTGGGTGAGGACTCATCCTCTATCTCGGGCCGAGACCAATTTCTCTGCCAAGCTGGCTGAAAAGTGGAAGGGTCCAGCAAAGATTATCAAGCCCCTAAGCCAACTCACATATAAGATCTCATTTTGTGATGACCCTGATAAAACCGACACCATCCATATTGAAAACATAAAACCTTTTTTCAGCACGGACAAGTCTTTTTGTAAAGGGGGAGGGAGTGTAACAGACCTGGTTTCATACCAGTGTTTTTTTTTACGGTGCAATACCACTGGTGGCCTCTGGGGACACCAGCAGTAATTGGTCCTCATAAAGAGAAGTAGGGTAGTACTTCCGGGGGACAACAAGGAGAGTGTTTGCAACACATGTGCTCCTGCTCCTGCGTTTTGAACCATCCCATCAACTCCTTTCCTAAGGAACTTTACTGTTTCATGCTTAGGTGTAAGTATTTTGTCAGTGCTTGATTCTAAGCTGAGTGTGTTTTAATTTCATGGCAATTGGTTAGTTGTTGTCAGTATGCTAACATGCTAATGTGATAACATGCTATTATGCTAACACGCTAATATGATTATATGGTCTCTTGTTTTGCTACTATGCTCTGTTGTTGTGCTGAGCCAATAAGAAGCAATGCTAATATGCTATGCTAACATGCTAACATGCAATTTAATGCTAATTGTGTTGCATGTATTTGTTTGTTTGCTTGTTTGTTTGTTAGTTTGTTTGTTTGATGGTCTTAGACAAGGAGTTTTATTGGATAGAGGAAAAAAGTGGATGTATGGACATTAAAGGACCGTGGAACAGAGATCCCTTCTTTCCTATCCACCTTGCTGGTGCTGCCATCTTAAAAGACCTGCTACTCAAACCTAAGGACTTTGTGGATTTAGAACCTACGATCACTTAAGGTTCAAAAGACTTACGACTGGGTTTAAATTACCATGTGTGTCAATGTAAATACTAGTGTTGGTTTTGGTGCTGTTTTTCTTTGTTTTTTCCTTTTTTTTTTCTAATACATTTTGTTAATTATCTTTAAAGTTGTGGTCGTAGTTATATCCGCTGTACAGCCAGGCTCCGCCTACCCCCGCCACGAACAGATACCTAAAACTCGTCGTGGACCATTTCATTAAATGCAAATATTTAAGCAAATGAATGTTTTCATGGTTTGAGAAACAGTTTTTGACCGTAACATGATGCTGCAGCACTGCTTGGCTCAGGGAAAACCTCAAACCATACAACTAACACACATAGGAGAACATGAAATCTGCGCATGCGCGAACGGGCAGAATGCGGGCGGAGATAAAAAGCCTCAACTAAGGTGGATTTTCGGCAATAGGTTTTTAAAAGTCTGAGTCATGAAACAAGAGTATGGCGCATCTCTGAGCATTACAATCCTGAAACACCAATGTAATCCAACAGCCATAAACCATGACAAATTCACTCTGACAAAATAAGCTTCTTTATCTCATTTTAGCCATATTTTACTCGTAGTTATATCCGCTGTACAGCCAGGCTCCGCCTACCCCCGCCACGAACAGATACCTAAAACTCGTCGTGGACCATTTCATTAAATGCAAATATTTAAGCAAATGAATGTTTTCATGGTTTGAGAAACAGTTTTTGACCGTAACATGATGCTGCAGCACTGCTTGGCTCAGGGAAAACCTCAAACCATACAACTAACACACACAAAAAACATAGAATTGCGAACAATGCAGGAAGTTCATACAATTAATTGAATGACAGAATTTTTAAAAATAAAGCTTAATGGTTTTTCGCATAGGTGTCGCGTCAATCATGAAAAGATGGCGCGGGCGGAGATACAAAGCCTGAAACACCAATGTCTCCAACAGATTTTCCATGACAAATTCACTCTTTTTAAAAGCTTCTGATCTCATTTTAGCCATAACAAGAGTATGGAATCCGCTGTATGAGCCATTACAATCCTGAAACACGAACAGATAGTCCAAACAGATCGTGGACCATGACAAAATCGCTGGTGAGCAAATGAATGTTTTCTTTATCTCATTTTAGGCATATTTTACTCGTAGTTATGATGCGCTGTACAGCTTGGCTCTCCGCCTCAACCCCGCCAACGAACACACATACGGTCCAAAAACTCGTGCGTGGACCATTTCATTAAATGCAAAGATAAAAAGCCTCAAAATGAATGTTTTCATGGTTTTTAAAAGTTTTTGACCGTAACATATTTTTGACCAGCATAAACAACACAAATTCACTCTGACAAAATAACTTGTTTTATACCTAAATAACCAAAATTGTTTAACACAAACATATGCAATAACACACATAGGTGACAAATGGATTTGCGCATGCGCGAACGGGCAGAATGCGGGCGGAGATAAAAAGCCTCAACTAAGGTGACTTTTCGGCAATAAAACTGTTTTTAAATTTGTGAGTCATGCAAAAAAGAGTATGGCGCATGGTTGTGAGCAATTACAATCCTGAAATACAATGTATTATGTATCCAACAGCCATAAGCCAAATTCAAAATCATCACTTTGACGAAATAAGCTTCTTTCATCTCATTTTAGCCATATTTTATTCGTAGTTATAAACATAACCAGCCAAGCTTAGAGAGCAACCCCCCGCCACGAACAGATAGTCTAAACCCCGTCCTCGACTTAATACTAAAATGCAAACATCGTAAGCAAATGAATGAAAGTTTATTGTTTTGACAAATATCTCTGCTGAAAACTAAAGTCAAAGTGAGTAAATCCACCAGCGATAGTAATAACACGGTGTGTGTATACCTAAAGTAATTTGTGCCGTGGTGTAACTATCTGTAGTGGCTGTAGTGAAATAATGCAAATAATGTTTTTCATGGTTTAAAATCATGGGCTGTAAAATGGGTGCTCAAAGCCATGCTTGAAAATATTAACACCACCACCATCTAAAACAGTCAATAGAAAATGAAATTTGCGCATGGAGATGTGGAACGGGCAGAATGCGGGCCGAGATCAAAAGCCTCAACTCGGGTGTATTTTCGGCAATAAGTTTTTAAAAGTCTGAGTCATGAAACAAGAGTATGGCGCATCTCTGAGCATTACAATCGTGAAACACCAATGACTTCCAACAAACATATTCCATGACAAATTCACTCTGACAAAATAAGCTTCTTTATCTCATTTTAGCCATATTTTACTCGTAGTTATATCCGCTGTACAGCCAGGCTCCGCCTACCCCCCCGCCACAGACAGATAGCTAAAACCCGTCCTCGACCATTTCATTAAATGCAAATATTTAAGCAAATCAATGTTTTTGTGGTTTGGCAAACAGTTTTTGACCGTAATGTGATGCTGATTTCCATGTGCATACCTAAGCTGTCCGTGCACTTTCAAGACATGGAATGCCTTGCATGTCCATGTAAGTAGAATTCATGCTAATCATAGCACTCAGGAGCAATTTGATTGAACAACCTTCACTTGTCATTTGTGCACAAATAGCAATTTCAGTACAAGGAAGGATTATTTTGCCCATATTGGCAATCACCTTAAGAATAATAAAACTGGTTACATTTGTTATGTATACATTTTTTACTCACAAGAACAGATTATAATTTCATGTCATTTGCAGTCATCTACACCACAGATCGTAGCTTGGATCAACAAGTGGATTTCCTGACTTCGGGCGAATTGTTCAGATTTGCATAGTACAGGAACGACTGTGTTTCATACTGAAGAGATTTTGTGGGTGGTACAGGGAGCATGTCCATGCTTTTGAACTAAGTGCGTGTCCAGCCAGAGAAGCTGTTTCAATTGATCGTGGCGATTTGGCAGATGGCTATCCCTTAGCCGAGTATTTAGTTGGATCTCTGCGAATGCTGATATTGAAAAGACACATTCAGATTTAAGGTTTGCTGTGACTAAAGGTAGTAGTGTGTGGTATTGCTAAAAATGTATTACATGGTATAATTCAAATTTCTGGTGGTTTTGTTATATTAGACATTTAAGTAAACACATTTTTTAGTTTAAGTGCTTTATTTTTCCCCGGATGTCCTTTCACTTATAACCATTTAAACGACCATAGCAAACCAGAACTATTGTTGTGCAAAATAGTAATAACAAATTTGAACAATATGTTGATAAATGTTAATATAACATTCTAACACTCAGCCATGTCACCCAGGAAAACTGTGACAAACGTGCTGAAGCCTGAGGTTCTTATCAGGCAACTTTTGTTTTCATTATTTTTTTTTGGTTTGTTGATTGATTTTGACCTTTGCTTATAGACGGCAAGAGGTAGTACAAGACTCATCGATGATTACAGATTTCAAGATGAGCTGGCCTGCACTCTTCGAAGTGCATGAGGTAAGTAAATCTGTTTACTTACACAAAAATCATATGTAGATGACCTTTTAGCTCTGCTATTGCTCTCTATTATTGTGGCATGTTAAAAAAAAACAAAGTAAGATTTAATTAATGATACGCCCTCAAATGTAATTTACATTTAAAATATGAGTGTTGTAATAATTTAAAACAAACCGAATTTGTGTACTACTTTGACTTCTGTGCTTGTAGGTGAATGCAGAGTATAGAGGAATGAGATGAGGCTTTTCTCTCTCTTGAGAACCTGTTTAATGAAGCACCACAACAACCGCCATACACCAGCTTCTTTTCCGCTTTCGTTCCACACCCCGTATATAACGGTAGTATACGCGCAAGAACACAACTATCGTATATGACACAGAGTTCAAGCGTATTACAATGATCCAGTTGCAAAGGTGGAGTTCTAGCACGAAAGATCAGGAACACCATGGCACGTATGACCCAGGTATGGTCATGAAAAAATGTCCAAACTAAGCAACCTTTAAGTTTCATAACCCAAAACTATTACAAACACCAGCGAGAAGCATTCCAGTTGATAAAAATGAATAATGGAAAGTATTTCCACACCTTAAATAAAGTAAGAAACAGGTTAACACACAAACAAGATTCCTTAAAGTTGTGGTCATGCTGTAGTGTGTTCGTTCAAAGGCACATTGACATTGATGGAATAGTTCAGCAAAATCTGTCTCTGTCTGTCTGTCTGGCTAGCTGTCTATACTGATTTTTTTTTCTATTTCCTCTCTGAATTGCGGTCTAGAGTGACGCCATTGAGGTCAAGCGAGAATGCATCCTACGAAGCCTTTGTGCCTACTTGAATGAAGACCCAGGCAATCTTATTAAAAAGTATATGGTGTGTTTTGGTCATTCTGCCAAACAATATGGGTATTTCATGGAATATAAATTTAGTGTGTTCTTGTACAAATCCTTCTTGATACAAGTATGCTCTCTTGTTTGCCATTAACCTTTTCTTATTATTGTTTGAGAGTATCAATCCTGTGGTCAGGATTGTAAAGAACTCTAAAAAAACTCTATCCACTAGCCCACTGTCAGTTGACAAGGTTGAAAGAAAAAGAAATTGCAATCTTCATGCTGAAAGACCTTTACAGGTTGCCTTGTGTTTATTATTCACACATTTTGGACATTGAAAGTTGTGAAATTGAGTTTAACAACATTTAATGTGTTAAGTTTGTTATGGTAGCAATTGCCATGCAATGTGGCAAAGATGCCCTTAGTTACTTTTAGTTTCAGGGTCTCATTAATACAGTCAAGTTAAAGCTTCTTAAGCAAATGGAAAGCAGCAGATTGTTGTATTTTTATTGGTCCTGTTGACAGTATTTCAGTATGTTGCAAAGTGTTGGTAGTTTGGCATATATTAGCCATGTTAAGTGTTTTTTCTATTTATTGTTTTAGACATTACTAAATAACTAGAAGTTTGATTTTTCCTATATGCATGTTAGGAACTGCCATACACTACAATATAAAAAGCTTGTTCTATGGATCTGTTTTGCATATATATGCAAAAAAAAAGATGGTTCTTCAATTTGTTTAGTTGGGTTCTGTATAGATTTAAAAATATTCACGCAACTGTTGCATGCTTAATTGTTTCATATGGTTACCTATAGGACCAAAAGGAGCTTGCAAACAGTTGCAACAGTGTTGATGATTCTATGTAGCACCATTGGTGAACCATGGTTAAGAGTGCACTTTTATGTGCCTTTACTTTCTAATCTCAGAATTTGAGAATGTCAAAATTGTCTTTTCATTATTTAAGAATGCAATTTCTATGGTTAGGATAACTACTGTTAAGCAGTCTATTATAGGCAGTTTTATTTTGCAGCAACTCTGTCTGTCATGTTTCTACCAGTTTTGATTTACTGCAAAAATCATCTTTATCTGTCCTATAAGTCTACAAACCACAAAACATAAGGCAGATTGACTCATATTACATTATGTTAGACCAACTTTAGCCCCATAAGCTGGACCAACATAAATGAAAACCAACCAGTGAAATAAAAACAGTAAACTATATTACATTTGGTGAAATAAAACAGTTATATTACATTTGGACACAGTATAAGTTGAATAAACAAACATAAAATATGAGCAAAATAAGCTAAATAAACACAACTAATTATATTACTTTAAGTTTGGAATAACTTGTGCAATGAGTTGAATCGACATAAGTAAAATAAGTTACATAAACGCTAGTAAATCAAGTTCAGCCAACCTTAATCAGTTGCGTTGGAATTGTGAGGCCAGGTAATGTTCAGTCAGCTTTAAATAATTATGTTGGCTCTAATAAATTGCCTTCTAATCAAAGAAAGTTATTTAATTGTGTGGAAATACTTTACATAAATTCAACCAAAGGATATTTTTTTTGAGTGTAGGTACACATATAGATATATATTCACATCTTCATTTGTCAGTATGGAAGAGAAATCTACTGCTAGCAACTGTACCTGTATTAGTCATCCACAAGCTAAGCACACTGGGAATAAGCAACACATTGTGCAGCTGGATCATGGACTTCCTCACCTGCAGACCACAGTGTGTTAGGATGGGTGAACACACCTCACCCTCTCTCACACTCAGCACAGGATGTCCCCAAGGCATTGTTCTCTCCCCATTGCTTGTACACTCTGAACACCCATCGCAACCCACAGTTCCAACACCGTCATCAAGTTTGCCGATGACACAACAATAATCGACATCACCATCAAAGATGACATGGGCCCATACAGAGAGGAGGTCAAGCTTCTCACAGAGTGGTGTGCCACCAAAAACCTCGCCCTCAATGTCAACAAAACCAAAGAGCTAATCATTGACTTTAGGAAGGTGGGGAAGAACGCACAAACCACTAAACATTGGAGGCACGTTGGTGGAAAGAGTGAGCAGCTTCAAGATCCTCGGTGTCCACTTGACCAAGGATCTTACTTGGACAATTAACACGTTACACATTGTTAGAAAGGCCCAACAATGCCTCCACTTTCTACGAAGGCTGAAGAGAGTCAACCTGACACAGCAGCTTCTCTGCAGCTTCTATAGATCCACCGTGGAGAGCATCCTGTGTGGTGGTACACAAACTGTGTGGTGGTAAACGCCCTATGCTCCGAGGCGACAGAACAGCTGACCGTGAAGTGTCGGCCACACTATCTGCCTCGTGAGTTTACAGCTGTGTTCGTCATTGCCGTTTACATAGCACCGGATGCTAATGCTAACAACGCACTGAAGGAGCTACATGACAACATCAGCTCGCTTCAGAACAAGCATCCGGAGGCGCTTTACGTGGTGGCGGGGGATTTTAACCACGTGAACCTGACGAACACCTTGCCGAGGTTTTACCAGCACATAGACATTCCAACACGGGGAAACAACACACTCGACCGTGTCTACACCAACGTTAGAGACGCGTACAGAGCCGTCCCCCACCCCCACCTCGGGCTCTCCGACCACATCTCCATTATGCTGGTCCCTGCATACCACCCCCCGCTGCAACGCTCCAGACCCACACAGAAGACCATCACTGTGTGGCCCAGTGACGCAGACGCTGTGCTGCAGGACTGTTTCGGCTGCACAGACTGGCATGTCTTTAGGGAGGCTGCTGAGAGTGAGGGGGAGCTGGATCTGGAGGATTACACATCTGCTGTCCTCGGGTACATCAGCAAGTGTGTGGAGGATGTCACCACCACAAAGACTGTGACCTGCTACCCGAACCAGAAACCCTGGCTGAATGGAAAGGTGCGTTCTCTACTGAAAGCCAGGGATGCTGCCTTCACTGAAAGCCAGGGATGCTGCCTTCAGGTCTGGCGACTCTGACAGGACTCACAGGGATCAGGAGGGCTGAAGAGGAGGGCTAGAAGAGAGCTGACCGCAGGTGTTAAGAGGGCCAAAGCTGCATATGCTCTGAAAATCCAGGGACACTTCTCCTCCCAGGATCCAAGGAGCATGTGGAGGGGAATTAAGTGCATCACAGACTATAAAACCAGAGATGCACAATGTTCCAAAGACCCCTCCCTGCCCGAGGCTCTCAACAAATTCTATGCCCGCTTTGAGGACCCTGACACCCCGCCCAGCATAAGACTCACCCCTACACCTGGAGAAGTACCCCTCAGTGTGACACCAGCAGAGGTAAGGAGGACCCTCAGGAGGATCAACCCCAGGAAAAGTGCTGGTCCGGATAACATCCCCGGACGAGTACTACGGGAGTGTGCTGATCAGATCTCCGAGGTCCTGGCAGACATTTTCAATGTCTCCCTCACCCAGGCAGCTGTTCCCACCTGCCTGAAGACCGCCACCATCATCCCGGTCCCCAAGAGCTCCACAGTGACAGGTCTGAATGACTACCGGCCGATAGCTCTCACGCCGATAGTCACTAAATGCTTTGAAAGACTGGTTATGACCCACATCAAAGCCACCATCGACGTCACTGTGGACCCACACCAGTACGCCTACAGGAGGAACCGATCCACAGATGATGCCATTTCCTCTGTGGTCCACACTGCCCTCACCCACCTGGAGCAGAAGGACTCTTATGTCCGTATGCTCTTTGTGGACTTCACTTCTGCCTTCAACACCATGATACCCCAGACCCTGACAGATAAGCTCTCCTCACTTGGTCTGCGCTCTTCTCTCTGCAACTGGGTCCTGGACTTCCTGACCAATAGGCCTCAGTCTGTGAGAATCCACAACCTCTCTTCCTCCACCACAATCCTCAGCACTGGCTCCCCTCAGGGCTGTGTGTTGAGCCCCCTCTTGTTCACGCTGCTCACATATGACTGCTCACCCATCCACCCAGGCTGTCATATTGTGAAGTTTGCGGATGACACGGCAGTGGTCGGATGCATCACAAACAGTGATGAGTCTGGCTACAGGCAGGAGGTAGAACACCTGGAGGGTTGGTGCAGAAAGAACAACTGTAAATCATCAACGTAAAGAAGACAAAGGAGATGATTGTGGACTTCAGAAGGGGCAGACATGCCCACCTCCCCCTGCATGTCGGAGGGTCTGCGGTGGAAGTGGTCTCCAGCTACAGGTACTTGGGTGTTCACCTGAGCAACAACCTCACCTGGAGCAACAACACTTCCAGCCTGGTCAGGAAGGCACATCAGCGGCTCTACTTCCTCAGGCGGTTGAGGCGAGCTGGGCTCGGGAGCCCGGTCCTCACCTCCTTCTACAGATGTGTGGTGGAGAGCGTCCTATGCTCCAGCATCAACGTGTGGCACGGAAGCTGCTCTGCTGCAGACAGGAAAGCTCTGCAGAGGGTGGTGAAGGCTGCACAGAGGTCTGTCGGAGTCAGCCTCCCCACCACCACGGACATCTACACCTCCAGATGCAGGAAGAGGGCTACCTGCATCATGAAGGACCCCACTCATCATCCAGGAACTTTTTGTCCCGCTCCACACATCACTTTTTTCACTCATCCAGCACACTCACTTTTTGTCCCGCTCCCCTCAGGCAGGAGGCTGCGGAGCATAAAGTGTAAAACGAACAGACTGAGGAAAAGCTTCATTCCGGAAGCTGTAAGACTCTTAAACGCCACTTAGTGGAAACACTGCACTGACACTTTGACGACACTAGTCACTTTAAATACACTCTGCTGCTACCTTCTCCATTTACTGCTGCTCTTCTCTCTGTATTTTATTTTCATTTTATTTTCATTTTCATTTTTACATATATTTTTATATATTTATGTATATTTTATTTATTTAAGTTAAGTTCTGCTGTCTGGGTAAAACTGGGTCCTTGGGCACCACAATTTCGTTCCACCCCATGTACCACATGTGATGCGAATGACAATAAAGTCTCCTTGAATCCTTGAATCCTGACAAGTGCATCACTGTGTGGTATGGAAGTGCCACATCTGCTGAGTGCAAGGCCCTGCAGAGGGTGGTAAAGACTGCATAGCACATCACCGCACCGCAACTACCCTCCCACCCATACAGGACATCTATGACAAGACATGTCTGAGGAAAGCAGTCAACATATCCTTAGATCCCACACACCCCAGCCATCTCCTGTTCCAAACTCTGCCCTCCAGAAAGAGGTGCCAGAACCACCTGGTTCAGGAACAGCTTTTACCCCAGGGCTGTCAAACTGGTCACACCAGCAGCGACTACCAGAACATGACTAGAACACTAAAGACTGCCACTGATTTCTAGCCGGGATCCCGCAGCACACACTGGGCTCGCGTACCTCACAGGACTGGATGCACTGCACTTTAACTTTACCTGTATACCTGAACATCTCAGCTGTGTACTTATTTATCTATACTGAACATCTGTGCTAGGCAATTTAGCTGTTACTTGAACATTTAAGCTGCTATTCTCCCACCTGCACTGTACACCTTATATATCTATACTGTTTACAACCACATACTGAGCTGATACTGCCCTTACTCCTTGCACATGTCCTGTACACGAATTGTACTGTTTGAACACATTGTTTTTGTCTATTTGTCTTTGCACTACACTATATTATAGTTATACTGTACAACCCTGTATTGGTATAATGACAATAAAGTTGAATTGAATTCTTTTGAATTTTTTTCTCGTAGTTATATTACAATCATGTGAGCATTACAATCCTGAAACACCAATGTAATCCAACAGCCATAAGCCATGACAAATTCGCTCTGACTAAATAAGCCTCCTTATCTCACTCTAGCCATTTTTTACTTGTAGTTATATCCTCTCTACAGCCAGGCTCCGCCCATCCCCGCCAGGAACAGATAGCTCAAACTCGTTGTAGCATCCCTGCTGAACAACAGATTGGTGCTCAACTGATGGTCTATGTGTCCTTTATTCATCTCTTCACATAAACACACCGTATGAAATAAATACCAAAGAACAAAAACAAAACACAAGAAAATGCTCAAATCACAAGATAAAACCAGTCCCACACATTTAAAATATACTCATGTCAATTTATCAACACCTACGAAGTAAAAAAAACTTCAATAACCTAAGACACTACATGCTCAGCATTTCAACAATTGTGCAAGCAGTACAACAACCACTTGGCTAAATACATTCACTAAAGGTTAATAGGTTCTACCAAATAGCTTAACAGCTTTACCTTGTTCACCTACAGCAGAGTCCTAATCTTTTTCAAAGCCTTTGAACTAGTAGATTGTTTGGTGTGTCCATTGTTTTTGAGGAACAATGGCTCCCCACCATTTTACTTAAAGAGCTACCTGACTCACCTTACTTCCTGCTTAGCTCTCTAATGCTGAGCATGTCAAATTAAAAGACACCACTCGCTCTCAGGCTGTTTGCACAATTAGTTACACTCCCTCCAAATCATACAGGGTTTCTGCATTAACAGTGCAAACCATAATGATTTCCTACCAGTAATTAGATACTCATAATTGTAAAAGGAAAACCATGAATCAAATAAATTAAAAAAAAAAACAAGCCAAAAAATAAAACAAAACAAAAAACAGGAAAATTATGCCTCCACTAACAAAATTAATTTATGCACTGAATGTTCAACCACTGACAGCTTATGATGCTTTCCTCCACTACTCAGCTTTGAATTCCCGAGGGCTATCTTAACTCTCCTAACAAGTCCATCTTGGTCAGAATTGGCCTCTACAGTTCTTGCCAACCTCTATTCATTCCTGAACTGTAAAAAAAAATTCCTGTAAACTTTACAGTAAATTAAAGTGTTGTAAATTTACAAAATGATACTGTAGAATATTTTACTGTAATTTTACACAACATAAAATACCAATAATAACTAAAAAATATACAGTATGATTCTGTATATATATACAGCTAATTAAAAACAGTTTTATGTAACTGTTAAATTACAACAAATTACTGGCAACTAAAATTGTAAAGTAAATTGTGATAATGTAAATTAACAGTATAATTATTATACTATAAATGTAGAAATTCTAGTAATAACTGTAAAAAAAAGCAGGTTCTAGTAAATTTACAATAAAATTAATATTTTTATAGCTAAAGAGAATGGGAAATGTATACAGTAATACCAGAAATGATTTAATTTCATGTGAAGTATAGAATTAAATTAAATAAAGCATGACATTTCAAACCTCTAATACCAAGATAATGACTCCTACCACACAAAGTTTTGATTTTGTCTAATTTACTGCAGAAGCACAACTTTACAAATACAAGCAAATTAAATTTGCATGCAAGAGATATCCACTGCAAAACACAAATATTCCGTTTTTTTTTACCATCAAAGTAAAAAGCTTCTTTCAAAACAAGTACTTTCAACACAAATCTAATGCTTAAACTGTTCAACTTCTTGGAGTATCAAGAGAACTTTCAAAGAAAGGTCAACTTGCTCTATGTTCTGCAAAAATACCAAAACAAATGACTTTTCTGAGTAGAGTGCAGACAAACAGTGTTTAAAACATAAAACAATACTAAGCTACATGAACTGTAAAATTATATTTAAAAAAACCCAAGCAAACAAACACAGACCAGCTCTGCAGGCAAATGGCACAAACTTTTCCTAAAGAGAAAGCCACTCAAAGTCCATCAGTTTCCTGAGCAGAGTGCAGACATGTGGATTCATTCCAGATCGTTTCTTTTCCCGCTTTCTGGCAACAACCTTTGATCCAGTTCCTGGGTTAATACCCATCATTCCTCTGCAAAATAAACCAAATCTTTCAGTAATGTTAAATATGGGTTTGTTAAAGAGAAAAGGTGGCAGATCTGATCTGACACACTCAGAACTGTGTCAGATTAAATATATATATATATATATATATATATATATATATATATATATATATATATATATATATATATATATATATATATATATATATATATATATATATTGAACTAGTTCAAATGTTTAACATGAATATAGCCACAGATCTTAGTGTGATATTCAGTGACATATGGAAGTATTTTGCTGTGCACAATATTGTGTTCACTGGATTATTTTACTTGTGGTTTGTGCCATTTTGCACTTACATCATGAATATTAATGGTCAGGAAAACTTGCTATAAGACGATAGCTAAGATGTTTGTGTCTTGTCCCAAACTGTTATGAAGCCCTTCCCCAATGCTGCACCACACACCTCTTAAACTATTTGTGTTACCTTTGAACGAACTCCACAGTAGATGCTGCTTCCTCCTGATACTCCAAGTTTACGGTGTAATAAATGGCAAATAAAGCAGCAAGGCCTTCAAAAAAAAAAAAAAACTTGCCTTCCACTGACTGCAGTATACATATGCAAATGTATACTGACAAACTGGAAGAAATACAAGACAGTGACAGATTCAAAGAAAACATGCCAATTGCAAATTTATCTAGCTAACTGGACAGGGTTAAGATTTTCAAAACTACCGGGTTATACAATGTTATAGTTAGACATTTTAGACAAAATGCTGTCTACTGAAGACCCAAACTTAAAATCAAAGCAAAAATGGAGATACATACATTTACAGAGAGTAACAAGGCAAGAGAGTGAAAGGGCATGTGTGTAAAAGAATTTTAAAAGACCAACTACATGGAATACAATATTTGTTTTGTTTTCATTAGGTAATTGATTTTGAAGCAGAAAACATTGTTTAATCCCATTCAAAAACTAAGCTGCAAAACTAATTTACTTTATTTTTTAAAGTGGGAAACCAATGCATTAATATACACCCAACTACCCATTTGCACTGCAGTTATAAGGAACATTTTAGCCTCAATTGCTTTTTGAAGAAGGCATGATAAAAAGCAGCCAATTGGAAAAGAGATCATTTACATACCAGTGTTAAAGGCACAATAGCAAAATAGACTATTTAATTCTAAGGAATAAAGTCAGACACACTCTAGACTTTGGGGGAAAACTAAATACAAGGAGATTTAAGGGGGCTTTAATAACCTTGGATAATTAGCCGGGGTGAATCTGGTAATGCAGCTGTTCTATGGATATCTGCTGCAGTTGCTGCCACCTACAACACAAAAAAGCCACACACATACACAAACAAACAGCAACAAATTAAATTTCAATATTATGCTAAACAGCAACTAGCAGTTAACACTGCTCATACAGGAGAGGTCTTATTAATTACATCAGCTTCTAGAAGAAGAGATTCAAATATCTCCTTAAAGTGGGCCATCAGGAGAAGCAGGATGCAAGAGACCAAAGAAATTTTATTGTCCAGACTTCAACACGATAGCACAAACCTCATTGTTTATTGCCTTTTCTTGATGGTAGTAGGTGACCTCCATAAACTTACAAACTTCTTCCCTGTCAGCCCCAGTCATTCCCTCATAAGAATGAAGCTGTAACATCTGCTTACGTTTTTCCTCTAAGGGTTTCATCATTTCCCCTAAAAAGGGCTCTTCTGGCTGCCAGTGGACACAGCCATATTGATCAGACTGTGTTAGATCAGTTACATATGGCAAAGGTGCCACAATAAGCCTAAAAGAACACACACACAAAAAATATAGTAAAGTCAGCAGGCACACAAGCAAGGGACGAACATGCATTAAAACGCATTTAGGTATTGTAAATGTGAAGTTACTGAACAAATGAATCAATAAAATGTAAAAACACTTAAAACACGGACTGGACAAGGTAAGCCGTTAGCGTCTATCACGCAGCACAGCCGAACCGTATAATGTGCGCATGAAATGATTTACTAATCATAATCATAATCTCTAATGTTGCTGTGAAGTGATAGCCAGCTGCTAACTAGCTAGCTAGTTACTCAGAGAAGTGCTGCTGAACAGATACAGTTTGAACTAGAGAGCAGACGCTCGCAGCTTGCGATGCCTGGGATAAAATAAAAGCTTAGAAATAAAATCAAATTTATTTTGCCAAAATACAGAATATGTAGAAATAACTCTTACTTGTGTAAGTGCACACCAGGTCCAACGAGGCGCCAAAATCCAAACCTCCACTTTCAGAACTCGTCCGTAAGCTGTCCCAGAGGTCCTTGCACATTTATGCACTTGCTGTAAATTCTACAATAAACTGTTAAAGACTGGACACCAACACCCGAATCGAAGCCAAATACAGTAATACGCTGTAGTATATGAATACAGGACGTTCTTGTAAATGTTTACTGTGAAAATTACAGCAATTGTTTACAGTGTGGGCAGTTCTTCCTCTCTTTGAATCACTACATCACCAATTCGCAAGTTTCTTTTTGAAGTACGCCAGCGCTGTCTTATTGCTATTTTGGCTAAATACTCCTTCTTCCAACGACTCCAAAACTGTTCTGCAAGGTACTATACTCTTTGCCATTCTCTTGCAAGCATAGATGTCCTCTTTAACAAACTTGCCAGGAGGAGGCAGAGCAGATCACATTTTTTTTTTATTTTAAGCAGATGATTTGGAGTAATAGGTGTTAAGCTACAAGGATCACCTAGATGGTTCACGGTAAGCAGACGGCTATTGATTATACTCATTGCGTCATAAAATAATGTTCGCAGGGAAGAATCATCTAACCTACTCAAGGAAAGGGTGAGAACTAAGGAGGCTTCTCACTGTCCTTATCTGCCTTTCCCAAACTCCTCCAACATGGCTAGAGTAAGGTGTATTCATGTTAAAATCACACTGGTTATCAGTAAGAAATGCAGCCAGCTTCTCTTAATCAATATTCTTGAGGGCTTCCTTAAATTCATTTTTGGCACCAATGAAATTCCCTCCTTGATCAGACTTTATTAGGCGTACTGCGCCTTTTATTGCTATAAAGCATCGCAAAGCATTGATAAAGGCATCAGTGGACAAATCATCTAGCATCTCTGTATGCACTGCCCGTGAACAAAAGCATGTAAAAAGAAGGCCATAGCTCTTATGTATCCAAAACAATCCATACCACAATATGTAAATGGTGGTGATTGATTTACTCGCTCTTGGGGGAGCTCTGCTACTTTCTGTTGTTCCACTGGTCTCCTGAATCTTCTGCACCTAACACACTGGTGAAGAAAAGAAGCCTGGAATCCAAAACCCTCTCCCTTTCCCATAAGAAATCAGGGCCAGTAAACCACTTAGAATGTAGAAGTTCATTGACTCTAAGACCTCGGGATGCATAATCAGCAGGGTTAAATTCTGTTGGGACGTAATGCCACTGATGGAGTTTGTACTGAAGTGAATTCTTTGGACCCGATTGGCCACAAAAACAAACAACATATAAATCAGTCCAAAAGTGTTCATCATCCACCTCAACCCATTCTTTCTTGAGCATATCACTCATCTTTACTAAGACAACTGCTGCTGTTAGCTCAAGCCTTGGTATGGTAGTAACTTTGGTTGGAGAAACACTGGACTTTCCCATAACTAAAGTACAATGAACCTTTCACTCATTATTTCTGAATCTCACATATGAGCACTGCCCATAGCCTTGATTGCTAGCATCAGAAAAATAATGAAATTCAGTTCTACTGGTCTCTACTTTCTCCAAATTCACAAGATCACTCTTCCAAGCTTCCCACTTTAGCTTAAGCTCATCTGTTAATGGATCATCCCAACCTAAACCCTTTCTACACATAGCTTGAAGTACACCCTTTCCTGTAAGTGAGAAAAAAGCTACCAGGCCTAAAGGATCATATAGTGAGGCTAACATTGAAAGAATACCACAACGTGTATTCAAAAAACCTGTTTCACTGGAACCCTAAACTTCAGACAATCAGACTCCACATCCAGGAAATCCCCAAGGCTCGCTCCACCTGAGCATCATCAAATGACAAGTTGTAATCCTGTGTTTTAATTGCCAATACATCCTGGTTGTTAGATGTAAACTTGTGCAACCCAAGACCTCCTAACTCACAAATTTTCTTTGCCTCATCTGCAAGCTGAATGGCTTTCTTCTGGGATTGTCTACACTGGCAATTCCCATCTACATAAAAGTCTCTCATTATAAATAGTGATCACATAGGATACATCTTCTTATACTCTTGACCAAGTGCCTGCAAATCATAATCGGCACATCCAAGAGATGATGCAGCCCCAAATAAATGCACCTTCATACAAAGACAGAACTCATCATGGGGCTCAATACTTAAAATATCCGCTTTTTTCCACCAAGGAAAATCTAAGAGATTCTTCTTGTCTTCTTCTGAAATGTGAAAACCGGTGGAACATTCCCTCAATATCGCACATAAGCGCTATAAAATTGTTTTTACATAAAGCGAAAAAAAGAATCCCTGTCAAGTTGTTAATTCAGGGGCCTCCTTTAAGGAATGATTGAATCACCTTAAAATTCACTCATCTTAGCTGAACAATTAAAAACCATTCTCAACCCTGTCTGGCTTTCAACACCTAAAAACTCCATGATGGGAAATATACCATTTTTCTCCCAGCTTTCCTCCATCTGCAAATTCCTCTGCATCTTTCTTTTCAATAATTTCATTCATGAACTCAATATAATCTGCCTTACACTTCTCATCCCTCAGGAGCTTCCTTTTTAGATGTACAAGTCTACAAAGGGCGAACGGCTTATTGTCAGGCAATTTCGGTCTTTCTTTGAAAGGCAAGGGCAATTCATAATGGCCATGGTTATTCCTAACAATGTTATTCTTCAACTTGGGAAGAAAGAAAAGATCATCTTGTTAAACAGGTCTCTCATCACCTTAAATATCCTTAAAATCAAGTACATAGATTCAAGTACATGAATGACATCTATCGTTGCAATGCATGGAGACTCTTTAATCACAACTTTGTGACATACACTAACATGACTCAAGGAGTCAGAACGTGGACATGAATGTCCTACGATACTCCACCCCAAAACTTTGCGTACAGCATACGGTTCCTCATTTCCACACAATATCACTTAGCCTATCAAAAGGCGCACTTCACATTCCAGCAAAGGAGGGATCTTTGTTGCAATTGTGCGCAGATGGTTCCACTGTTTAGCTGTCTAACAGGTGGGGTTCACGGTTTACAGGAATACAGTTTTTACTATAGGAAGATCAATGTAAACTGCTGAACTATACCCTCTTACTCTAAGGCCCATAACTCACTCGCTGTTCACTGTCATGCTTCTTCCAATCATAGTGGTCAGTTTCAGTTTAACGGGCTGCGTATCTATTTCAAGAGTATTGCTAATACCTTGATCCACAAAGGTAGTGTCACTGTGTGTCAAATAATGCATAAACAAGCCTTTCCACTGTAGGGTTCGCCTTTGAGGACACCCACACTGGAACAATCATGGACAAAATAGTAGAACACTTATCCCCAGTTATACTGAGTGAAACTGCAGATGCCGCCTCGTGGCCTTGACTTAAAGTCTGAGGACCACCATATTTCTCCATGCCATAATAGTTGTCATGAAGGCTGGAAGGATGTTTCTTCCTACAAATATCACACACAAGGCAAAAATCCCAATCTCTAGCTCTGTGTCCTGACTTCAAACAACCAAAGTAAAGTCCCTTCTCTTTGACATATTTATGTCGAGATTCCAAGGACTTTGACTTAAATTCAGGGCAAAGATTAAGTTGATGATGCTCTTGACAAACTATGCATGCTTGCCTTAAGTTCTCTCTAGGTACATCCCTTTGCTTTCCATCCAAGGCTGCCTGGGTATTCAAAATGTTAACATCGCTCTTGATTCCAAACCCAAAGCCCCAAAAAGCAAGCAATATCTGCCTCAAAAGCTACAAAGGCTGCAAATTCCTTAAAACTGGAAACTCCTTCTTCGAGTTCAGAGCCAATTACTCGATTCCAACAAGTAATGGCCCAGTCAAGAAAGTTTCTGGACCAGTTTCTGATTCTCTTCACAGTCGTTCAGGATGTCCAAGCCATTCCCGTGTGGTATGGCATCCTGACATGAATTCAAAAAGTCTGAAAACTCCCTTGATCCAACTGCATCCTTAGCCTGTATCTTAGGCCATTGGGATAATCACTCTCTAAAGGCTCTTTGTATGACAAAGGGATGACCATATTTTTGGTTTAAACGATTCCAAGCATCAAAAAGGTGAAAAGGAAGCTGCAAGACAACAACATGAAGAGATCTGCGGAACAATGAAAACCATCACAGGCTGCAAGAACAACCGCGGCAGCTCAGTAGATGGGGTTGTGGACAGAGCAAACCAGTTTAACACCTTCTACAACAGGTTTGACTGTCCTGCTCCTGCTCCTGCTGCCCCCTCCTCCAACCCATCTGCAGCATTTACCACCCTGTCGTCACCACCATCACCCTCACCTCCACCATCTCCGTCACCTTCACCACCATCACCCTCACCTCCACCATCTCAGTCATCACCACCACCAACACCATCATCAGCAGGAAGACAAAGCAACTCCCACAGTTCCCACTGTCCCCCAACCTTCACGGCAGACCAAGTCAGGACACAGCTGAGGAGACTACGCCCCAGGAAGGCAGCCGGCCCAGACAAAGTGTGCCCCAGAATGCTTAAGGCATGTACAGTTGTGATCAAATTTATTCAACCCCCACTGAAATAAAGTGTTTTGGCCAGTTTGACATTGATTTTGATCATTTCAGTCATCTTATTTACAATTACATCAAAGAGGCACTTATAAATTAGACAAATATAACATAATATTTATGATGGAATAACCACAAATGTCTTTACTGTGCTCACATCATTATCAGTTTTATTCAACCCCCTAGTGACATTATTTTTTAGTACTTAGTACAACATCCTTTTCCAGTTATGACAGCTTTCAAGCGTGAAGCATAGCTTGACAAGTGTCTTGCAGCGACCTATGGGTATCTTAGCCCATTCTTCATGGGCAAAAGCCTCCAGTTCAGTCACATTCTTAGGCTTGCGCACTGCAACTGCCTTCTTTAGGTCCCACCAGAGGTTCTCAATTGGATTTAAGTCTGGTGATTGCGATGGCCACTCTAGAATGTTCCAGCCTTTCATGTTCTAGAATGTTCCAGCCTTTCATGCTCTAGTGGACTTGGATGTGTGCTTCGGATCATTGTCCTGTTGGAAGGTCCAACGTCTCCCAAGCCGCAGGTTTGTGACTGACTCCATCACATTTTCCTCCAAGATCTCCTGGTACTGAAGGGAATTCATGGTACCCTGCACACGTTGAAGCTTTCCTGTATCATTAGAAGCAAAACAGCCCCAAAGCATAATTGACCCCCCGCCATGCTTCACAGTAGGCAAGGTGTTCTTTTGTTCATAAGCCTGGTTCTTCCTCCTCCAAACATAGCGCTGGTCCATTGTCCCAAACAGTTCTAATTTAGTTTCATCTGACCACAGTACACTGTCCCAAAACCTTTGTGGCTTGTCCACATGACTTTTGGCATACTGCAGTCGACTTTTCTTGTTCTTTGGAGTCAGCAAGGGGGTGCGCCTGGGAGTTCTGGCATGGAGGTCTGGCATGCGATGTGTCCCCTCAGTCCCTGTGGCCAGCCATTCGCGCCTTATTGTGGAGCTGATAGTGCAAGTGCCCACATCTGACAGGTCATTTTTCAGTTCCTTAGCAGTCACGCGGGGATTTTTCTCCACATTACGCTGGTCTATGCAGCAGTTTATTCATCAGGATCTTCTTTCTGCCACGACCAGGTAACGTTTACACTGTGCCCAAAACAAAACTTGCGAAAATGATACTTCCAAGATAGTGTCCCACACATTTAAAATATACGCATGCAATTTTTGCACCTTCTTGTGAAGAGCAATAAACTTCAATAACTAAGACACTCTGGCATTTCTCTTGCCTTCACCATGCTTGTAAACACACCAGTAGATGTCTGAAGGAGCTGAGTATCAAGGTTAATAGGTTCTACCAAATGCTTATCATGCTTGATTGTTCACCGTTGCAGAGTCCTAATCTTTTTCAAAGCCTTTGAACTAGTAGATTGTTTGGCGTGTCCATTGTTTAGGAGAGGTAGTCCAATGGCTCCCCACCATTTTACTTAAAGAGCCCCTGGGGCTAAAAAGGCTGACTCTATGACAGTAATTAATATTCATAATTGTAAAAAGTCCTTGTAATGATTTCAATAAATTCCACAAAAAACATGCCACTGAATTCCATAAAAAAAAATTAGGCATTGGGGGGCTTGCCTCCACTTGATCAAAATTAATTATGCAACTGGGGGTTCAACCACTCCAAGCATGATGCTTCCCTCCACTACTCAGCGTCTTTTCGAGGAGGGTTGCTTTAACTCTCCTAACAAGTCCATCTTGGTCAGAATTCCAGTCCCCAAGAAGGCCAACCCGTAGGAGCCTGAATGTAAACAAAAAATCGGTAAACTTTGACAAAATTAAAATGTCAATTGACAAAATGATACTGTAGAATACTTTACTGTAATTTTCACAACATAAAATCCACCAATGCAGTTTGCGTATACAGTATGAGAAGGTGGCTAATGGAAGATGCCATCCTGTTACTTTACACAGAGCTTACTGGCAACTAAAATTGCCAGTAGGATAATGTAAATTAAAGGGTCATGTTTATTATACTATCTCCGTATGCAATTCTAGTAATAACTGTCAAAAAAAACTACTGAGTATATTTAGCTAATGATTATGGAGGTTTATGCTAAAGGGAGACCTGGATCACACTGGAAACCTCACCGGGAGAGTACAACATGTCAGGAAATGATTTGCTCCTCTGATACGGTGATCAGCAATTAAATTAAAGCAAACAGGGGCCTGTTCTCTCTCCAGTCCTGTTCACCCTGATACCTATCACAAATTTTGAAGTACAACTAAGTTTACTGCATGCAAGCACAACTTTACTGATACAAGCAATCGTGGGGTGTGTGCATAAGATACCCAGAGCAAGTACACAAATATTGTCTTTTTTTTGTGGATGGTGCAGTACCAACCATTCTTTAAAAACAAGTATTACAACACAAATCTGTAAAACTGTTCAACTTCTTGGAGCAGTAAAAGAGAACTTCAAAGACACTCAACTTGCTCTATCTTCTGCAAAAATACCAAAACAAATGGACTTTTCTGAGTAGAGTGCAGTACCTACAGTGTTTACCTTGCTGTAAAACAATACTAAGCTAGATGGTCTGTAAACACTGACACAGTCTACCCAAGAAAGGCACAGAGCACCAGCTGTACTTCCTCAGGAGGCTGGGGTCAGAAACTCCACTGAAAGTCCATCAGTTTCCTGAGTCTGAGGTGGCCAGTCTTCGATGCTGTGGAGGCAGTTTCTTTTCAGCAGGAGGCACCTGGATGATCGAGTTCCTGGTTAGGAAAATCTTCCTCTGTGCTGGGACTAAAGCTGGAGTCAGTAATGTTAAACTGGCAGAGAGGAGAGAGCCCTCAAAAGCTGCTGAACATCATGGACAGATCTCCATCTCTGCCACTCAGAACTGTCATCAGGCAGGAGGATATATTCATATGGCAGACTGCCAGTTCAAAATGTTTTTAATATGAATATAACAGGATCTTAGTCCTTTGTCCCTCAGGCCATATGAAGTGTTTTGCTCCTCACAGTATTGTGTTCACTGGATTCTCACTTGTGACTTGTGGTTTGTGCCATTTTGCACTTACACAATGAATATTAATCTCAGCACAAACTCCCTCTTAAATGACCTATAGCTAAGATGTTTGTATTTTTCTTCTCCATTCTGTACCACTGCTCCACCACACACCTCCCTGATAAATTTTAGTTATATTACTGAACGAACTCTGTGCACTGTTTTATACCACTACCTCCAATTATAAGGTGTAATAAACACAAATAAAGCTATTTTTATACAAAAATACTTTATATTGTACCCCAGGACAAGCTGTACAACTCTCCACTGACTGCATCCACTTCTGTATAGTCATTTTATATTACCTGCTACTTCTTCTGTTATGTACTACAACAACAATAAACACAACAAACAACACCACCAACAACTAAGCATTATTTATGAAATAAAGCAATTGTATACTGACAAACTGGGAGAAAGACAAGACAGTGACAGATTCAAAATGTTGCATTTGAACAATCGCAAATTCTAGCTATCCTGGACAGGGTTAAGATTTTCATTGTTCATATTATATAAAGGTTTCCTTAGACATTTTTTTACTTTGTCTACTGAATCCCCAAACATAAAATCAAAGCAATGGCAAGAGATACAGTAACATTTACAAAGAGTTGCAGCTGAACCAGGCTCTTGAGAGTGAAAGTAAAAGTTTGCATTGTGTTTAAAAGAATTTTATAAGTTGTTGTCTTTCTGCTGGCTCTATTTGTTTGACTTTTCTTTAGGTAATTTTTTGAGAGTTGAACTTCATTGTTCAAAGTTCTTAAAACTAAGCTTGCAAAACTAATTTACTTTATTTTTTAATTTGCCATGAATTAGCATTAATATACACCATTTCCCATTTGCACTGCAGTTATAAGTGCAATACTAAAGTATAATTCCTCATTTCCACAATGTGCACTTAGCCTATCCTTAATAAGTTACTTTATACCTTCCATACAAAGGAGGGATCTTTGTTGCAACGTTAAAAGATGGTTCCAACTGTTTAGCTGTCTCAGAACAAGAAGTGTTCACGGTTTAAAAAAAAACAATTTTTTACACAAATACAACTAGCTATGAAAAATATTCATGCGCTCGAAAGTGACAAATCAGGGGAAGGGCTGTTTCCAAATACCACCGCCACTCAACAGTTTGGTTATTGGGGTTGTTGCCTTGGAACCAAAAAAAGTTCCGGTCTTCAGGTCTGACTATGAAGCAGTGGAAGATCTGCTGAATGTCTGCCATAAATGCAACTGCATCCGTCCTGAACCTAATGAGTACTGCAAGAAGGCTGTTGTTGAGGTCTGGGCCCTTCAGCAGAACATTGTTCAGCGACACTCTATCCCAGCGGGTGCTTGAGTCGAACACAACCCGGAGGTACCAGCACTCTTTGTCTTTCTCGAGTGGTGGGGCCAAGTCAGTATGTCCACACTTGAACACTTTGCCCATGAATGTCAAGAACTGGTCCTTCATATGTGGCTTTGACTTAAAGGATCGCTGTAGGGATGTGAAATGATTCCAGACTTGAGCCCTGTTGTTTGGAAGACGTAGTCTTTGAGGTTTAAAGGGCAAAGGAGCCACCCAACTGTTGTCAGCATCTCTGCAGAAACCCCTTTCCATGAGGTTCAGAAAAATCCTATCTTCCACAGAAGATATCCTTTCATCATCTCTTGTCCTCTTGAATGGAACATGACCCAGAGAATTTTCAATTTTCAATTGTGAAGGAATGTTAGTAGAGACCATGTCATCATATTTCTCCTTTATGTGATAATGGTTTGGACATGGTTTAAAGACAGTCATACGACCATTCTCCAGAGCGTTGGTGAACAGAGTACTGATGGGCGCATCATGTGGTCCGTTGATTTGCTCACGTACTTTTGTGAATTCTCATGATGTCCCTTCCAAGCAGCATCAAAATTAGAGAATCAGTATTTAGCTCTGGAATCTGTGCTGGCAGTGAGTTTAGATGCTTATGGTGGAAAGCAGCTTCGGGAGTGGGAAATTCTGTTCTGTCATTACGGATGTCATCACATTCAATGAGAGTGGGTAGTGAGATGCTGACTTGCTCATCCATAGACTCAACCTGGAAGCCACTAGGCTGTCTTCCTGAGGTGCTCACTGTTCCTGCCCACGTCTTCAGTGTGTAAGGGGAATTGACGGCTTTTTCTGATTCCAAAAATATAAAAAAAGCTTGACTTCACCAAAGAATGATTACTTTGATCATCAGTGACTGTATATAGCTTAATTGCCTTTTCTTTCTGGCCAATTGGGAAGACCTTTACTAAACAAAGCTTGGAACAGGACTTCTTACCACAAATCTCCGTGCATGTGGCCGTCACTGAGTCAGAACTCCCAGTATCTTCCTCCCCACCATGCACAGTCACAGGTGATGAGGTCTTTGTGGGCTGCAGAGCAGGTCTAGGATGAAGAGCAGCAATATGCTTCTCACTATTACATTTAGTGCATTTAACAATTCTGTCACAGGCTTTGGCAAGATGTGAAATGGAACCACAACAATGATAACAGATGCTATTTTGCTTGAGAAAGGGTTTTCTGTCCTCTAGGATTTTTTCTCTAAACCCACAACGTTTGTATAGTGAATGAAGTCTGTTGTGTATGGGACATATCTTGGTTGGATCCACAATCTTGGCACGCATTGCCTGCATAGGTGTGGTAGTATCTGCGGCGACATCCATCTTGTGGACTGAGATAGGTGTCCTGAACTTGCCATCTCTGGAAAAGCGTCTCTCTACTCTTGTGGTATTTCCAATGAGAGGAGCTAAACTAAAACTCGGATCATTTCGCATCTTCGCTTGCTGACAGACAAAGGTCACATAGAATGAAAATGTTGGGAAAGGTATGTTGTGCTCATGCTTGTATTTAGAGCCTTGAGCAAATGGCAACTTTTGCACTATGCCACTTATTCCTCGAGCTGTGTCCAGGTAAGCAAGTCCTGGAATAGCACCTTCCTGCTTTGCTCTATGAGTTTCTGATGATCTTTATTAGAGATTCTCTCAAAGCTGTCAATCATCTTCCACAGCGATTCCTCAATGACTTCTGGAGCTCCGTAACACTGATTTAGTCTCACCCATGCCATCCGGAGATCTTTCTTAGGGTCGTTCACATGTAGAGCCCTCATCCTTTTCACCTGCTCCGCAGAATGACGACCAAGCCACTTAAACGAAAGGTCATGTTCTTTCTTTTCGGTCACACTTAACTTCCCAATAGTATTTACAAATGATGCTCGCCAAGCTCTATAATTCTCGGGTTAATCACCAAACTGTAAAAGCCCAGTGGTAACAATTTCTCGTCTAGCCATGAACTTGATGATGTTGATTATACTTTGGTTGTGAAGTTGCTGTCCCTGTTGCAGGTGAGCTTGATAATTAATGTCTGGAGGTGGGATGGGTGGAAATTGATTAACACTGCTTGCTTCACGTTGATCCTGCAAACTACTGTGTTGCTCTTCTTTTATTCCATTACCATTTCTGTGAAGAGAAGGGCATGCCTGGTCATATGTCTTTTGCCGTACCACTGATGGAGGAAGTTCTACTGTTAGCCTCATATCATAAGGTTCTCTCTTGGTGATGCAGGGTGGCAGAGGATCTTGAATGGACATTCTGTCTGATTGAGGCTCATCTGAGTGAGAAACGTCTAGATTTGACTCCATTTTGATGCTTAAATTTGACAGAGAATGCTTTCATTTACATTCTCCAGTGCACTGCATGGGATTTTGAGACTCTAGCTCCAACTGACTGTCAAGTGTTTGACTGAAAACATCATCCATCCTTAGAGCTGCTTTTAATGCTTCAGCTTTTGCTGCTGCACTTTTCTTTAAATGCAAGGCATCTAAGGAGGCTTCCAAATGTACTTTCTGTATTTACCTTTTCGGAAAAGGCCACTAGAGCTTTAGATTGCTTCAGCTTCAGCATGGGCCATAGCAGCAGCTCTGCTAGTAGAGGACCCTTGTGTGCGCCTTGATGACCGCAAGACTTGGGACCTTGTATTTAAGGAGTGACTTGGCGTTGTACCCTCTCCTTCCATGATAAGGCAATTATCTTACTGAAATTAGATCATCTAGGCTACAGCAGGGCCAAGATGATGCACCAATATCTTTGTTCTAATCTACTACGGATCAGTCCTAAGAAAAAATCCTTTGTTTTAATGTTCTGTCCTCCTTATACGCCATGTATAATTTGACAGGCAGTTAACTCAATTCCCATTTACCACACAGAGTAATTTTTTTTCTTTTTTTTTTGTAGCAAATTGAGAAAAAAACCGGTAAAACCGAAACAAGACAAACACGAAAACCGTGCTACAATTAGAGGAGATTCAAGATGCAAACTAACACCTAGCATATAAAATACTACATTATACCACATGATAAACGTGTCAGAAACATTAGCATACCAACGATGCTTGAAAAGGGTATAAACAGATGAAAGATGGAACAGGATGACCCGGCAGGTACAACCATGTTTGCTTCTCTCTATTCACTAACAGGCTACTAGTGATGACCTCATTAAAACCAGACAAACTAAATGGAATTACCAAATAAGTCCACTAGGGAGCAGAAAAGCGCATTACATCAAATCACCACTATAGGCAACACATGTACGTAATGTGTTTTTGTTTTTTTTTTTGTAATTTTTTTTTTGTAAATGTGCATCCACCAGGCAGCAGATTAGGTCCTCATTCAAGGATCCATTGAGAAGACCACACTGGGAATATATATATTCAAACAAGCAAAGCGATGTAGTAGTCGGCAACCGGACATCGGCATCGTCTTTGAGGTGATATTGGACTAAGAGTTGGATAATGTCGCATATTAGCTACATGCCATGTTCATTGGCCAAATAATGTAAGCCCTGAGCCTAACCTACCATCTTGAACTCAAGTATACCTTCAGAATATAAGTGCTTCAGCAGCTGGTCAGGCGTCATGGAGCTGAGAAGGCACAACACTCTCTAAAAAAAGCCCAAGCCCTTAAAACAAGAGTTTATCAATGAACTGTCATGACTTGGGTCAGATGAAAACTGAATAGAGCATAGCTTACTACTCTACTGACCCTAGAGGGTAGCTTAGTTTTGTATTTTTGTGATTTTTTATTCAGATTTTTCACTTTTGTCACTTTGTTCATACAATTCAGGGCAAATGTTTGTAATGATTCAGAGGAGACCATGCTAAAAATGGACAATTTGTTAACATAACACAACTCTGATTCTTTTACTGTTGTGAGAACAGTGCAATGGGAAAATTGTTACATGAACAGGAACAATGTACCAATTTGATCTGCTACTGACCTCCTGCTTCATCATGTAAGTTTTGTGTTCTATAAGTGCATTTGCCATCCAACCTCTTTATGATTAGATGTGCATAAGAATAGGCTTTTACTACAAACTCATTGCTGGATTTCATATGAGGGTAGCACTTTTGTGTCATAAAGCATTGTTTTATGGACACATAGTGTTGCTTTAGTTTTTAGTTGTTAAATTACAGTTTACTGTGCATTCCAGTTCAGTCCTTTGATGACTTTGGTGTTTTGACATCTCCATTATCAAGTGGATTCATGCTTCATTGTTTTGCTGTGCCAGCTGTGCATTAGAAATTTCTTTGAGGAGAGCAAAGCCAAAATGGTATGCCTTGCAGGAGTTCCGTTTAGCATTCCCTGTAGAAGGGTTCTTATCTCTCAGCAGGACTGCTATCTAGCCTTTGTGCTCCAGGAGCCAAGATGAGCACTGCCAGAGCCCCTGTGAATGTGTCTGACCAAACAATCAGAAATCAGGCTTCAGCATGAGGTGCTGAAGAGTGTTGTGAAATGACTGTACACACAGGGAAAGGGACTGGGGGCCTGGGCCCCTTACCTCCTGTAGAGCTTATCAGGCACTGACTGATCACTGGCCACTTGGGTAGAGACTTACTGAATAGCCACAGAACATTGCCTCATTGAATAATCCTTCCACATGGTCTAATCTTTTGGGATGAGCAGGTTTTACTGAACGTGACCACAGTTGATATTGGAGATTTCACTGTTTGGGGAGACTGGAGGCATATCCCTTGTTAAGGACGCACAGATCCTCTACAGGGCTAGACAACGGCACCCTGACTGCTATGAGGTATCATGATGGTATCAGGATCCTTGAAATCCTTGTGACCCGCTGGTGGTGCAGTGGGTCCTGGGTTCCTCCTGGTGCACAACAATGCCCGGCCTCATGTGGCGAGAGTATGCAGGCAGTTCTTGGAGAATGAAGGAATTGATACCATTGACTGGCCCACCGGCTCACCTGACCTAAATCCAATAGAACACCTCTGGGACATTGTTTCGGTCCATCCGAGGCCACCAGGTTGCACTTCAGACTGTCCAGGAGCTCAGTGATGCCCTGGTCCAGATCTGGGAGGAGATCCCCCAGGATACCATCTGTCGTCTCATTAGGAGCATGTGGAGGCCTTACAAACTACTGAGTACCACTTTGAGTTGCTGCAATGGAATTTGAGTTAAATGGACTAGCCTGCTGCATCATTTTTTTCGCTTTGATGTTCAGGGTGTCTTTGAATTCCACCCTCTCTAGGGTGATCATTTTAACATCATTAAACAATGTGGCATCCTTTCGTTCCTAACACATTACCCAGTCTATATGAGGAAAGATATTCGGCATGATTTTTTTCCCATTGAGATCTAAAGTGTTTTCAAAGTGTACCCTGTATTTTTTTGAGCAGTGTATAAAAGTAATGTTGATTTTACAGATTATAGCTGAATATTATTTACATGAAAGAAATACTTTAAATGAACATAATGTCATGTTGGTTTAAGAAATAAAAATTTAGTGTGTGGAAAATGAAAACAGCATTTTGAGTAAACGTAACTATAATATGTGCAACCGATGTACATATTTTTTGTCATGGAAATCCAGCAGACTTCTTTTTTCAGTGCAGTTGCAGTTTCAAAAACACTCCAATCAGAGCATTCAAAACAGTTTCACAGCTCCTGTTTTGCTTCCATTGTCCACTTCTTCACTCTTTGCACTTTTTCAGCTTCTGCCTAAATTCTTTATATCAATTTAATTTAATCATGGACAGTGGTTCCACACAAAAGAAATGTGTTTACTAAACATGAAAATATCTTTTTACGGATACACAAAAACCCTGTGTGAAAAACACACAAGTAAATTAGGCTAATTCAGCTCAAAGTAGTAATATTAACGTAATCCAATTCAAGTACTTTAAATGTACATATAAAAATATGTTTCTCTGAAGATATAGATATTCATGCATTTTCATTTTCATTAGATCTACATAATGTGATTGTGGACAGTGGTTACCCCGACAGGCTACAGTTATGTACACCATCCCCGTTTAAACGGGGGGGGGGGGTGGAGGTGTAGCAACCATCTTCTCCAATTCTTTAGGAATAAACCAGAAAGCAGGCTGCACGTACTCTTCTTTCGAAATTCTGTTTCTTAATATATGTGATCAAAGAACGAAAAAACACTCGTTTTCACTGATTACAATCATAGGCCACCAGGACCCTACTCTGAATTCTTACAGGAGTTTGCTGACTTTTTATCAAGTTTAATAACAGTCTCAAATAAGGCAATAACCGTTGGAAACTTTAATATTCACCTTGACAAACCACAGGATCCACTTAGTAAGGCATTTTTATCCATCCTAAACTCATTCAGTATCACTCAGAATATAATGTGACCAACTCATTACTGTAGCCACACTATGACTTCTTCTACACCTCGTAGCTTTATCGAAAACCTCCCAGATCTGTCAAATACTATTAGCTCTCTGTCTGAACCCACTGATCTAGATATTCTTACCCAATGCTTGGAGGACACTTTTCACTCTACTTTAAATAAAGTGGCTCTATTAAAACGTAAAAGAATTAGCCAGAAGAAACTAGCTCCATGGTACAATGATCACAATTGAACTCTAAAACAGACCGTCAGACAACTAGAGCGTAAATGGTGCCTGACATCACAAAAGTAAAGTTTGGTGTTCCACAGGGATCTGTCCTAGGACCTATATTATTTACCTTATATATGCTACGACTCGGTACCATAATCAGAAACCATAACATAAATTTTCACTGCTATGCTGATGACACGCAACTGTATATCTCGGCTAGACCAGATGATCCATTTTACCTTAATAAGATAGAGGACTGTGTTAGAGACATAAGAGACTGGATGTCAAGCAACTTCCTCCTATTAAACTCAGACAAAACAGAAGTTCTTCTTCTTGGTCCCAAAAGTGTTAGAAACAAGCTGTCTGCATTACCACTCAATCTAAATAGCTTCTTAGTTACACCAGGAACCTCTGTTAAAAGTCTTGGTGTCACGATCGATCCCGATTTGGCCTTCGATGAGCGTATTAATAATATCACTAGAATAGCTTTCCTACATCTTCGCAATATTGCGAAATTAAGAAATGCACTGTCACTACAGGATGCAGAAAAACTAGTTCACGCCTTTATTACCTCAAGGCTGTAATGTAATGCAAAATTGATTGATTGATTGATTTTTATCACTTAAGGCTGACGTCTAAATTCACATTTACCAACTGAGCCTTAAATCCAAATTAACATTTATCCAACTGATATGGCTGTTGCTACCTGACCTTTGAGCATGACAACATGTGCCTAGTTTGGTAAGTCTAGGGCCTTCGATGCCCTCACTAAGTCTCGTACGATTGGTTTTTCCACATTTAAGTATAAATCCAAAGTAACATATACCCAACTGATTTGGCTTTAGCTCCCTGACCTTTGAGCCCAGAATCACCAAACTCTGGCCAGGTTATCAGAGTGTAGGGTTGTCGATGTGTCCCAGTTTTTGTAACTCTATGACCTTCCATGCCCTCGCTACGCATTGCATGATTGGTTTTAACCGCATAAGGCTTATGTCTGAATTCAAATTTACCCAACTGATTTGGCTGGGGCTCCCTGACCTTTAAGCCTAGAGTCACCAACCTCGGGCCAGGTTATCAGAGTGTTGGGTTTTCAATTTGTGCCATGTTTGGTAACTCTGGGACCTTCCGTGCCCTCGCTAGGCCTTGCATGATTGGTTTTTACCACTTGAGGCTTACGTCTAAATTCACTTTTACCAAATGGATTTGACTGTTACTCCCTCACCTTTCATCCTATAGTCACCAAACTTGGGCCAGGTCATCAGAGTGTGGTGATGTCAACATGTGCCTAATTTGGTAACTGTAGGACCTTCCATGCCCTCACTACGCCTTGCATGATGTCTTTTTTCCCCAATGAAGTTTACGTCCAAATTAACATTTGCCCTATTGATTTGGCTGTAGCTCCCTGACCTTTGAGCCTAGAATCACCAACCTCGGGCCAGGTTATCAGAGTGTGTGGTTGACAATGTGTGACAAATTTCGTAACTCTAGGACATTTAATGGCCTCACTAGACCTTGCATGATTGGTTTTTATCACTTGAGGCGGACGTCTAAATTCACATTTACCAACTGAGCCTTGAATCCAAATGAACATTTACCCAACTGATATGGCTGTTGCTCCCAGACCTTTGAGCCTAGAGTAACCAAACTCGGGCCACGTCATCAGAGCGTGGTTTTGTCAATGTCTGCCAAGTTTCGTAAATCTAGGACCTTCCATGGCATCACGAGGCAATGCCTGATTGCATTTTAACACTTCTGGCTTATGTCTAAATTGACATTCACCAAATGGATTTGACTGTGACTCCCTGACCTTTCATCCTAAAGTCACCGACCTCGGCACAGGTTATCAGAGTGTGGTGTTGTCAACGTGTTGCAAGTTTCGTATCACTAGGACCTTCCGTGCCCTCGCTAGGCCTTGCATGACTGGTTTTTAACATTTGAGGCCTATGTCTAAATTAACATTTACCCAATTAATTTTGGCTGTAGCTCCCTGACCTTTAAGCCTAGAGTCACCAAACTCGAGCCAGTTTAAGCCTTTAAGCCTAGAGCACCAAACATGGGCTTGTCAATGTGTGGTAAGTTTGGTAACTCTAGGACCTTCCATGCCCTCATTAGGACTAGTTTGATTGTTTTTTCCTCACTTCAGACCTAAGTACAAATTAACAATTACCCAACTGATTTGGCTGTAGCTCCCTGACCCTTGAGCCCAGAATCACAAAACTCTGGCCAGGTTATCAGAGTGTAGGGTTGTCAATGTGTCCCATTTTTTGTAACTCTAGGACCTTCCATGCCCTCACTACGCCTTGCATGAGGCTTATGTCTGAATTCAAATTTACCAAATGGATTTGGGGGTTACTCCCTGACCTTTAAGCCTAGTGCCACCAAGCTTTGGCCAGGCCCTCAGAGTGTGGTGATGTCAATGTGTGCCAAGTTTGGCAACTCTCGGATCTTCAATGCCCTCACTAGGCCTCATATGATTGGTTTTTCCCACTTTTGACTTAAGTCCAAATTAACATTAACTCAACTGATTTGGCTGGGGCTCCCTGACCTTTGAGCCTAGAGTCACCAAACTCGGGCCAGGTTATCAGAGTTTTCAATGTGTGCCATGTTTGGTGACTCTGGGACCTTCCATGCCCTCGCTAGGCCTTGCATGATTGGTTTTTACTATTTGAGGCTTATGTCTTAAATTGACATTTACCAAATGGATTTGACTGTTACTCCCTCACCTTTCATCCTATAGTCACCAAACTTGGATCAGGTCATCAGAGTGTGGTGATTTCAAGGTGTGCCAAGTTTGGTAACTTTACCACCTTCCATTCCCCTCACCAGGCCTCGTACGATTGGTTTTTGTCACTTAAGCCTTAAATCCAAATTAACATTTACCCAATTGATTTGGCTCTAGCTCTCTGACGTTTTAGCGTAAAGTCACCAAACTCAGCCCAGGTTGTCAGAGCGTGGTGTTGTCAATGTGTGTCAAGTTTGGTAACTCCTGGACCTTCCTTGCCCTCGCTTGGCCTTGCATGATTGGATTTTATTACTAAAGGCTTATAGGTAAATTTACATTTACCAATTGCATTTGGCTGTAACTCCCTGACCTTTCATCCTAAAGTCACCAAACTTGGGTCAGGTCATTAGAGTGTGGTGATGTCAATGAGTGCCCTTCTGTGCCCTCGCTAGGCCTTGCATGATTGTTTTTTACGACTTGAGGCTTATGTTTCCATTCACCTATACCAACTGGATTTGGCTATAACTCCTGACCTTTAATCTTAGTCACCAAATTTGGGCCATGTCATCAGAGTGTGGTGATGTCAATGTGTGCCACGTTTGGTAACTGTAGGACCTTCCATGTCCTCTCTAGGCCTTGTACGATTGTTTTTTCCCAATTGAGCCTTAAATTCAATTTTACCCAACTGATATGGCTGTTGCTCCTTGACATTTGAGCCTAGAGTCACCAAACTCAGGCCGGGTCATCAGAGCATGGTGTTGTCAATGTGTGCCAAGTTTCGTAAATCTAGGACCTTCCATGGCATCACTAGGACATGCATAATTGCATTTTACCATCTCAGGCTCATGTCTAAATTCACATTTCCCAAACGGATTTGCCTTAAACTCCCTGACCTTTCATCCTAAAGTCACCAACCTCGGCACAGGTTATCAGAGTGTATTGTTGTCAATGTGTGCCAATCTTCGTATCTCTGGGACCTTCCATGCCCTTGCTAGGCCTTGCATGATTGTTTTTTAACACTTGAGGCTTAAGTCTAAATTCACATTTACTATATGGATTTGGCTGTAACTCCCAGACCTTTGATCCTAGAGTCACCGAACTAGGGAAAGGTCATCAGAGTGTGGTGATGTCAATGTGTGCCACGTTTGGCAACTGTAGGACTATCTGTGTCCTCGCTAGGCTTTGCATGATTGGTTTTTAACACTTGAGCCTTATGTCTAAATTTACATATACCAAATGGCTTTGGCTGTAACTCCCTGACCTTTGATCCTAGACCTACCAAACTTAGGTTATCAGAGAGTGGTGTATGGTCTCAACTAGCAAATGGCCTGTTGTTGGGAAGAAAATGCGATGGTTTTTTTGGTTACAGAAAATTTAAATTGTCTCCCCACCTATGGAGTGGCTATGCAGTTTATATGGAAATGACCCACTGTCTCCCACCTTAAGGTGATAACCATCATTGAAATTCTGGTTTTAGACAGAGACAGAGTCAGTATAGGTTATCCTCTCTAAAAATAGAGAAGTATGTTTGTCGAGTTTACCTGTTTACAAGTTTAGTTGTGTCACTGAAAGAAACCTAGTGTTTTGTGGCTGTTATCCTCTCTTAAAGGGAGAAGTTTGTTGTTTGTCACTAATAGAAACCTAGTGTTTTGTGGCTGTTATCCTCTCTGAAAAGGGAGAAGTTTGTTGTTTGTCACTGATAAAAAACTAGCATTTTGTGGCTGTTATCCTCTCTGAAAAGAGAGAAGTTTGTTGTTTGTCATTGATAGAAACCTAGTGTTTTGTGGCTGTTATCCTCTCTGAAAAGAGAGAAGTTTGTTGTTTGTCATTGATAGAAACCTAGTGTTTTGTGGCTGTTATCCTCTCTGAAAAGAGAGAAGTTTGTTGTTTGTCACTGATAGAAACTTAGTGTTTTGTGACTGTTATCCTCTCTGTAAAGAGAGAAGTTTGTTGTTTGTCACTGATAGAAACCTAGTGTTTTGTGGCTGTTATCCTCTCTTAAAGGGAGAAGTTTGTTGTTTGTCACTGATAGAAACCTAGTGTTTTGTGGCTGTTATCCTCTCTTAAAGGGAGAAGTTTGTTGTTTGTCACTAATAGAAACCTAGTGTTTTGTGGCTGTTATCCTCTCTGTAAAGAGAGAAGTTTGTTGTGTGTCAATGAAAGAAACTTAGTGTTGTGGCTGTTTGGCAAGTTTACTTGAGTGACTTGTATTTGGGCAAACCAGTTGGCCACAATAAATTCAGGTCTATGAATCATGGTAGGGGAACATGATAAACCTAGATGGTATGGACTGTATCAGGTTATCTTGATTAGTAACTCAACAGTAAAATATGAATGGAAGAAAACATGGATTCAGGTTTCTGACTGTAAGGTTGTGCCTGCTCCTCAATGAGTTTAGGGTCAGTAAGAGAGAAGGTGGGTAATGTATAGAGCCTCAAGGAAGAACTATGATTGCTATTATCATGGGGGCTACTCGAGGTGAAGATAACACAACACTGTACATTAACATAACAGCCTTCTTTGAGGGACAGACTGTGGGGAGCAGGTAGTAACCTTATATAACAGTTGAACAAAAACCTGCAAACTTTGTTGGAGAACAGTTCACTGCATATGTTTCATTTGTGTAATCCACGAGCAACACAGAAGGTAGATGGTGTCTACATCCACTCAGAACATCACACTGACCTTCAAAGCCTGAACGACAGCACGGAAGAACTGAACAAATCTTTTTGATGATTTGCTGAATCAGTGTGTCTTTAGGATGATCGGCACATCTGATTGGAAAAGAGCATACCTGAAGGACAATCTACCCAAGCCAATTGGGGAGTTCACCAGAACAACATGTATACGTCGTGAATCCAACCACTGTGCATGATCATAGCAATGATCTAAAATGCATGGGATTGCACCCTCAAGCCTGATGAAGATGTGACGTCATGCAGAAAAAAATCATCCAAGCCCTCTGACCTGCACTCCTTATGGAGTGGTCATGGTGTTACCTGAAGACTTTGGGGATTGTTTTTGGGACTTCTGTCCTGGTAAAGAGTGGTAAACAGTAGGACCTGGTTCTTTTCGGACATGTTTGGCATAACTATATGCAGACAGGCACTCTATTCTATATAGTTTTTGCCTCCAACTGCTCAAATAACATATGTTTCGTACTTGTAGTCATAATATAGTTTTGTGATTCTCCATGAGGGAGAATCAAAGGGGGAATGAAAGAAACTAGCCTCAACATACGTTATTTTCCTTTCTAATGTAATCCTCTGAATTTTGCTATTCTCATATGGTCTGAACTAAGCTCTAGCAAATGGCCTGTTGTGGGAAAAGTGCGATGGTTTCTTTTGTTACAGAAAATGTAAATGGTCTCCCCACCTATAGAGTGGCTATGCAGTTTATATGGAAATTACCCACTGTCTCCCTCCTTAAGGTGATAACCATCAGCTGATCACTCTCCCTTATCTGTTTGAATGCCATCTATAACCCTTTGTTGTGTGAGGACCATTAACCCCCCTAGTGTTGATACTCCAAGTACTCTCATCTTTCACCCCACTCCTACTCCTCCTTCAACTCCTCTTACCTTCAACCTTTCCCCTCCCACAGTTTCCAATGTATATAAGGTTCGCCCAAAATACCCCTAGTCAGACAAGACTGGACAAGCCTGGACAAGACTGGACAGGACTGGGCCAGACTGGAAAAGACTGGACAGGACTGGGCCAGACTGGACAAGACTGACAACCTAAGCTTGGTGCCCATGCATGATTCTTCATGCACGTGAATAAGACTAGATTTTATCGTGATCGACCGAGTTGTACCCATGCATCTCTGTATGTGTGAATAAACTCAACATAACGCTGAACCTCATCTCCAGTCTCCTGACTCCTGATTCTTCTTGAAGACCCGAATTTCTAACAATTTGGTGCCGTGACCCGGATGGCATGCTGAAAGCTATTTGACTCCTGACTCTTCTTCTCACCTGCATCTGACGAAGTTTATCCCTGTAGCGGCCAAGACCAATATTAACCAGTTTGCTGAGAAAATCCTCAACAATTACAATGTTGAGCTTTTTGGCAGTTCTAAAGCTTCCAAACGCCTTTTCAGCTCCTAAATGCAACGAAAATGACACTTTCCATTTTGTACTGCCAAGTTCAAGATTTAACTTTCTATTGCTTCTAAACAATGTTTCCCTTCATTATTTACATATTTAAAGTGTTCCCATCTCAGAAAATATTGTTTTGGTCACAAAACAAGTTTTATTACAAAGTTGAGCTTTTTGGCTGTTCTAAAGCTCCCAAACGCTTTTTCAGCCCCTAAATTTAATGAAAATGACATTGTTCATTTTGTCCTGCCACGTTCAAGATTTCACTTCCTATTGCTTAGAAACAATGTTTTCCTTCATTCTAGACATATTTGCAAGGTACCCATGTTGGAAAATATTGCTCCCAAAACAAGTTTCATTACAAAGTTGAGCTTTTTGGCAGTTGTACTGCTCTTTCTACGTGTTATGCTCCCGAAGCATTAACATAGATTAAACAGTCAGCCAAACTCCTTTCAAGAGCCAGGAAGATGAATGTGCTTGTTCCTTTAATGACTCAAATCAGGTGTGAAACTACAAAAACAAGAAAAAGAAGAAAAAGTTCAAATACACGCCACTCGTTAATATCAATACCAACGTGACTCATCGGATAACATCAAGTTGCCGCGATGATTAACAGGTATCAAATTGCGCTATATACAAGTCATGAATATGTCAGTACCACTTAATACTTACAGTCATTGCTTTCTGAAGGGTTAATGCGACAGGTTGAACCAGACGACAGTAATATAAACTCATATAAAAGTAGAACGCTGTCTGTTTACGTTTAGATTACCAGTTGTGCCACATCTTTTTACTTCTGTGTGCGTCCAAACAAAGGTTCCGCTATCAAACGGGAATCATATGAAACAGTGCAAGAGCAATACAAAAACAAGGATTTTTAAGAACATAAAACATAAACAGAACACCAGTTCTAAAGCCTGTAGGCGCTTCTAAAGCTCCCAAACATTTTTCAGCGCTTAAATGCAATTAAAATGACACTGTTCATTTTGTACTGCCACGTTCAAGATTTACTTTCTATTGCTTCTAAACAATGTTTCCCTTCATTATTTACATATTTAAAGTGTCCCCATGTCAGAATATATTGTTTTTGTCACAAAACAAGTTTTATTACAACGTTGAGGTTTTTGGGCGTTCTAAAGCCTGTAGGTGCTTTTAAAGCTCCCAGACGCTTTTTCAGCGCCTAAATGCAATGAAAATGAACTTTTTACTCACTTTGATCCAGACCCAGAGACTCTTAATTGTCTGTCACCTAGATATTTCCACCACAATCTGGTGTCACGAACAGGATGAGCAACAGACTGCGGCTGAGGGGGGAGAAGCGAAAACCCACCGAGGACGCTCTCTGGCCAAAACCGGACCCAACAGCAAGGGAAAATCCCACAGAACAAGGGAAAAGTACTGCGGGGGTGGGTGCGACTGATCATCCCTCCTCGCGCAATCCAAGCCTCATCAACGAACACATAAGTGGTGAGTGACAGATCAAATAACCATTTTAATACAGAATTGCTTAAGTTTGTACCCCTCCACCTTGCCTAAAGCACTCAGCCCTGGATAAAGTTTAGTTACATGACGATGTAACACCTTACGTGGCAGTCGGAGCAGTACGCTCGACGGCGTGATTCACGTGGCAGTCGAGGCAGGACGCCCACGGCGTAATTAAGACTAGCCTGGTCATAGCGAGGCCTCTACAGATAGACGTGTCTATAGAGTAAAAGGTCCGGACCGTGGGGAGGAGTGCTAATAGCTCAGAGTAGCTCCTTAAGTAGGGAATAGGGAGGTGAGACTTGGTTACTGGGGCTAAATTCCTCTGAGTCACTAAAATTAAGTGAGAGAGCAAAATGGGATCCCAGGTAACTAAAGAACTGCAGTTTAATCCTAAACTTCACACTGCGGCTCTCTTTAGCCAGATGAGTCAGGCTTATGGCACTGATAGTATTGAGTATGTTCCATTGTGGATTAAATATTTTGGATTTCCTGCTACTGGGAGCCTCAGTGTAAAATATTTGAGTAGATTTAGAAAAAAAAAAAAGGAACAGAGAATGAATGTTACAAGCAGCAGAGTTTTGGATGAGTGAAGCGTATAACAAAGAGAGTGAAAGAGAGAAAGGGGGGAAGGGAACTAATCCAGTGTCTCGGTGTGTCTCAGTCATTCAGTCTCAGTCATGACCTCGATGCCGCCCCGCCGAGACAACGACAACCAGAAGAAGCGACAGTCCCGGACCCAGAAGAAGACGCTCCGCTCCTACCGTATGCTCCGTCATCAAAAACACCCGCGACCCCCAGCCCATTTGCACCATTGCAGCCAGCCCTAGAAGCCCAGAGAGGTGTACCAGCGACTTCATCAACCAACCCATTCCTATCACCTGACCGACCCAGGGTAGTGTGCACTCTGATGGTTAGCCCCTCCGGCCAGGGAGGTCAGCCTCCCATATGGTCCCCCGTGGCTGCACACACTAGAAGCCACGATGAGAAAGACATGAACCAGTCTGGAGGAGAGGGATTTAACTTTGTGCCAACTTCTCCCAAGAGCCAACTCAACCACGGGAATGTGTTTATGGCGGTCCAAGCCCCGAGCGGATCTTTCCCAATGGTAGAAGTCGCAGGGCACACAGGGCCGATACTCGTCCACCGCTACTGGACTGACAAAGACACGATCGAAGCCGCCTCCAGCCTGCCTAATCCCCAAAAGTTTAGAGGACGTAAGTTTGGAGAAGAACTGGAAAATTTCGTTAAGTCCTGTCGCCTGACGACTAACGAAATAAAACGCATTCTGTTCAAGAAACTAGGTTCGAGTTATTGCAAGATTGATTGAGAATGGCCTGCTGACGATGTATGCTTGGCAAATCCGACATACTCTGATGACGACACTGTGTGGGGTATTCTAGACAGCCTCTCAGTGTTATTGAAGACCATGCCAAGCACCACGAAACTCTCTTCAACTCACAGGTCAGAAAGAGAGAGAAAAAGGGAGCAGACATGATGGACCAAGCTATGTTGACTATGGTACAGCAAGTTGTAGCCCTCCCCACCGGCGCTTCACGAGGAAACAGGGGAAAAGGACGAGGAAGAGGCCGAGGGAGGGGCCGGGGCAGAGAGTGGACATTTTGCCAGGGATTGCACAGAATCCTATGCACAGACCAGCGGGAGCGCAGCAGATGCTCAGATGCAGAAGTGACGGGCGGCGGAGGGGTGGGACGGTGAGATGGGACCCACTGACGCATTAAAAAGGGAAGTGCCTTCTTCTCCCTATTTTTTTTTTTTGTGCAACAACTTACTACATGCCCATCGAGTATGCCTAAAATAGCTCTAACAGTAGAAGGTACAGAATTGGAATTTTTGGTAGATAGTGGGGCAGGCCACTCAGTAATTAGAACCTGCGAACTACGTTGTGAAACACAGAAAGGGAAGTCCCAAGCGTTGATGGGAGTAGGTGGAGAGATCGTCAGGGAGAAGGTGTCTGTGCCCCTCCAATGTTCTATGAATAACAAAAAATTCTCACACTGCTTTTTGATGTCTTCCGTTTGTCCTGTAAACTTGCTAGAAAGGGATCTAATGTGTAAATTGGGATGTACTCTGATCAGCTCACCAGAAGGGTTAGCCATAGACTTTTTAGAAAAACCATGCATGGTCCAAGTAGCATCAGGGGTTCCGGGGTATGCCTATATGTGGCGCAGTGTTAATGAGCAGGGGGAAACTGTCAAACAAATTGTCAGAGGCAGAGCGAACAGTATTAGGATCCTTACAATGGAAAACCCATGATGTGCACTGCACCTCACATATCAGTCAAGGGCCAGATCATGATTATGAAAAAACAGTTTTTTAAATCAACAACAGAATCCCTTTCAACCACGGCACTCATATGGAACGATAAAATGGCGGCTGCCCTAGTTTCACTGACAAAACCACAAAATGAGCTGTTCACAGTAGGAAATTTGTACCCACACATCTCCCTGGCCAGACTTAAACACACCCTCACATGGCGAGACATCGGGCCATGGGCTTTGAGGGTGGCCAGAGCTAGTGATTGGGCTGACACTGAACGCCCCAATGTGCAATACAGCCCTTCCACACACACATGGAAGTGCCCTTTTCAGTACAGATTGTGAGCGGAGAGCACAGTGGAGCTGTTTGGCCCCCTCCACTGGTCCAGGCTGCAACACTCACAGAGGAAGAGGAACTGGAGCTAGCTTTGCTTCCTCCTCAGCTGTGGGCATCCAGCAAGTATGATGTGGGACTAATTAAAGACTGTGAACCGATTGTGATCACTCCCAAATCAGCATACAGACCCAGGCAAGCTCAGTATCCTTTAAAACCTGAAGCAATTGAGGGTATTAAGCCCGTGTTCCAAGCATTACTCCAAGCAGGAGTAATTGTGCCTTGCCCAGATTCACCAGTTAGAACGCCAATCTTTCCAGTAAAAAATCCCGGCCGGGACGAGTGGAGATTTGTTCAAGACTTACAAGCAGTAAATGCAGCAGTACAGGCTTGCGCACCTGGAGTACCAAACCCACACACTATTTTGTCACAGATCCCAACAGAGCACACGCACAGAGCCTCCCTAGCTCATTATGAATGACCTATTCTCTGCTTTGCTGTTACCATCCCAGATTGCAGTAGTTAAATGCGCGGAACACACTTCAGCAGATGACCCTATGAGCAAGGGAAAGCCTTCGCAGACCACGTGGCAAAGCACACGGCTTGCGCAGCTCCGGTCGCCGCCCCACAACTCCCTGCAACAGACCAAGAGAAACCCACCCTGCAAGATTTCCAATCCACTGCCACTGGAGCAGAGCGAGCTCAGTGGTCTAAATCAGGGTGCAGTAAGCAAAACAGTGTATGGGTACACACTGCAACAAACAGACCATGTCTCCCAAAAGCATACATGAAAGGGTTAATTGCCATTGCTCATGGGAGTAGTCAAATGAGCAAAGGGGGGATAATGGATATGATAGCGAGACACTGGTATGCACCCGGACTCTCTACACTCACCCAAAATTTTTGTTCAGCATGCTTAGTATGTGCACAAAATACACATAGACACACACAGCCTCTGTCACAACAACCTGTGGGTCACCCCCAGCGACAGAGCCATTTCAGCATTGGCAGACTGATTTTGTAGAACTAACCCCAAGTGAAGGAAAGAAGTTCCTCTTGGTCTGTGTTTGCATGTTCAGTAAATGAACGTGCAAGTGTTTTCCCACAGGTACTCAGGATGGCGAAGCAGTAGCTAAGGCATTCCTTAGGGAAATAATCCCCAGGTGGGGTCTGCCACAACGCGTCTCAAGTGACAATGGCACTCCATTTGTACATATGGGCCTAACCAGCCTAACAAAATACTTAGGAATCGACATGAAAAAGCACTGCAGTTACCATCCAGCAAGTGCAGGGGCAGAAGAGCGAACAAATGGAACCATTAAATCAGGCCTAGCAAAAATGACTCAGCAAACGGGGTTGAATTGGGTCAAATGCCTCCCTCTAGTACTGTGGCAATGTAGAACGCAGCCCCAAGCACGAACTGGCCTCAGCGCCTTCGAAATAGTGTTTGGCAGACCCCCGAATACGGGGTTAGGTCCACCCACACTTGACAACCAGCTACTAGATCATTCTCTCACTGTCTACTGCGTCTCATTGTATCAGACGCTTTTCTCTGTGTCTAAGCAGGTGAAAGCAGTGCTGCCACAACCAGTCAACCATCCCTTCCATAACCACAAACCAGGTGATTGGGTGCTGATTCGAGATCTCTGAGATCTCCATGGTGGACAGGGCTTCATCAAGTGCATCGCACGCACTGCAAGAAGGCACCGACAACACCTGAAGACACATTGTCATCATGATGCCCACTGTGTTCCTACTTTGTATGATCTCTGCTGCCAGCACGTGGAAGCATGCAGAAAGACAGTGTGGTGGCAACAAAGCCTGCTTGATGTCAATCAAGGCAGCTGACGCTATAAGCCCAGGAAAGCCACGTTTAGTGTGTCACAAATTCAGTGTTTCATGGGTCCCAACCCCCTTAGACAACGTAACTGCAGAAGCACTGATAACCAACAAGTCTGACTGCAGCCTCAATATAGGTGTAGGGTTAATGCTGAACGTATCACAAGAATTTCTTCTAACAGGTAGCCTGCCAAATTGGTTCATCAACATTTCATTGTGCATAGACCAAATGACTGTGACACTGATGGCCATATGACCCGAAGTTTAAAAACATTAAGAATTGATAAAGAACATTAAGGTTGATTAAGAATCAAAGGGGGGAAGCGTAATGGAAATGATCTAATTATTGTCAAAGTGATTCATAATCAATGAGTGTATTCATGTGTTTTACTCTTTGTGTGCGAATAGTACTTGTTAGTAGGCCAGTGTTTTTCCACCATAGCTTCTATGAACTCTTACAAATATGCAAGCTCGTTATTTTCCATCCTACACAAGATAACAGAGACCTTGGGCAGATGACACTAAGAGACTCCTCCTTAGATGTACAAGAGACTGATACAGCCCAAGGCCTGCAGGTAGCCAGAAGTACAGCTTGGGCCTGAACACAATGACCTCTTGTACAATTACGCCACTGTGAAACCAGCTTGGGCGGGGTGGGCGCACAAGTCTGTATGTTATATATATTGATGTGTTTTTCTTGGCAAAGCAGAACGAGCTTCCGACTCGCTCCAATAAACTTGCTACTCACTGTGATCCAGACTCTGAGACTTTTAATTGTATGTCACCTAGAAATTTCCACCACAGTAACCATTTCAGAAAATATTGTTTTCCTCCCAAAACAAGTTTCATTACAAAGTTGAGCTTTTTGGCAGTTCTAAAGCCTGTAGGCGCTTCTAAAGCTCCCAAACCTTTTTTCTGCGCCTAAATGCAATGAAAATGACACTGTTTATTTTGTACTGCCACGTTCAAGATTTAACTTTCTATTGCTTCTAAACAATGTTTCCCTTCATTATTTACATATTTAAAGTGTTTCCATGTCAGAAAATATTGTTTTTGTCACAAAACAAGTTTTATTACAAAGTTGAGCTTTTTGGCCGTTCTAAAGCCTGTAGGCGCTTCTAAAGCTCCCAAACGCCTTTTCAGCGCCTAAATGCAATGAAAATGACACTGTTCATTTTGTACTGCCACGTTCAAGATTTCACTTTCTATTGCTTCTAATCAATGTTTTCCTTCATTATTTACATATTTAAAGTGTTCCCATGTCAGAAAATATTGTTTTTGTCACAAAACAAGTTTTATTACAACGTTGAGCTTTTTGGCCGTTCTAAAGCCTGGTTGAATAAACACAAGGCAACCTGTAAAGGTCTTTCAGCATGAAGATTGCGATTTCTTTTTCTTTCAACCTTGTCAACTGACAGTGGGGGGCTAGTGGACAGAGTTTTAGTTTCTTTACAATGCTGACCACAGGATTGATATTCTCAAACAATAATCAGAAAAGGTTAATGGCAAACAAGAGAGCATATTTGTATCAAGAAGGATTTGTACAAGAACACCTTAGGGATTCACCAGATTGTCCAGCTGTCAAAAACTCACAAAAAAAGCTTCATTTTCAGTGCTTGCACTTTGACATACAGTCTGTTTGCGTCTTGTTTCATGATAATTTTCTGAAGGATTTCAAACGTGTACCTGAGTTCTGGTGGGTAGCTCTAGTTGAGGGCATATATAAGACCCAATAACATTTCCACTGCAAATGGCACACTTCTCAGCTCACTCAATACTTCCAGCCCTTCTAGGACAATTCCAATGTCCTCTGGGTCATCTGTGGGCTCTGCACTTTCATGTCTCACAACAAAGATCCCAAGCACCATCTTTGACATCTCTTCCTGGCAGTCATTTCCCAAGTTCATGTTTCTACCAGTTTTGATTTACTGCAAAAATCATCATTATCTGTCCTACAAGTCCACAAACCACAAAACATAAGGCAGATTGACTCATATTACATTATGTTTAGACCAACGTTAGCCCCATAAGCTGGACCAACTTGAAATGAAATTAGTGAAATAAACACAGTTAACTATATTACATTTGGTTTTAGTACAATAAGTGAATATACATGAGCAAAATAAGCTAAATGAACACAACTAATTATATTACTTTAGGTTTGGAATAACTTGAATCGACATAAGTAAAATAAGTTACATAAACACTAGTAAATCAAGTTCAGCCAACCTTAATCAGTTACGTTGGAAATGTGAGGCCAGATAATGTTCAGTCAGCTTTACATAATTATGTTGGCTCTAATAAATTGCCTTATAATCAAAGAAAGTTATTTAATTGTGTGGAAATACTTTCCATTAATCCAACCAAATGATTTTTTTTGAGTGTAGGTACACATATAGATATATATTCACATCTTCATTTGTCAGTATGGAAGAGAAATCTAC